>CAOKZL010001517.1:0-332361 GCA_948472985.1 Iguana delicatissima
ACAGGATGTTGAAAGTGGAATAATAGCACTATAACAGTCTAGTGTGGAAATGGCCATTGACTTTTCCATATTTTCTTATGTAACAACCTGGAATTGTACTGGATTTGGTTGCCATTATTACCAGTGGATGTACACAAGTTACTCAATGTTGAAGGCACAATAAGTTTTTTTTGTGTGTGTCTCAAATGTTAAATAAACAATAACTCACTGGCACTTGTTGGTTACATTAGTACCCATCAATTTTCTGGCATACATACAAATAAGTTCTGATGCAATCCACAAGGCATATAAGCAGTTGACAGGAATCCACCAGTCCCTAGAAAGCCCCAGAGACTGTTGGAGAGTATGTCTAAAAACAGTACCATTAAGACCCAGGAGCTCTCAAAATGATATTCAGGATAAAACTGTGCAGAAGGCACAACCAGGATTGGGTTATTAAAAAAAACAGGATTGGGTTATTAAAAAAAAGAAATCCCCAACTATGAACATTCTTTGGAGCACTGTTAAATCCATTACTGCAAAAGCAAAAGAATGGGGCTCAACTGCAATTCCACCTAGAGTGCACTGTTCATCAAAACTCAGTGGTCTGGTAAGAAGGACATCAGAGAAACAAGAAAGAGGCTAATGGTGACTCTGAAGGCATTCAAGAAATCTGCAGGTGAAACAAATCCATATGAAATCCTTTTGGATTTACAAATAATCATGTGGGGAAACAGAGTGGCGTAGTGGTCTCAATGTCTGACTACAACTCTGGAGACCAGGGTTCAAATCTCCTCTCAGCCATGGAAACCCACTGGGTGAAATTCTGCAAGTCACAGGCCCTTTCCGCACCTTACCTTGTGCCAGCGCTATGGTGTGGGGATTGCGTGAGCAGCCTCTGCCGAAAGGCTGTCTCTTCCCTGCTGCTTCCACTCTGCATGAGCTGCCTGGTTGCATGAGAGCCCCGCCTCTTGCTTCTGCAGTGCAGCCTGGGCTGCACTGGGGCAGGAAGCATGACCGCCCCGGCTCTGGAGGCTCCACATGCCAAGAGAGTGCACGTGGGGCCCGGGAGCAATGCACGATCGGCCCTGGAGCATCGTGTGATTGTGAGTGTGTCATGCAGATCGCTCCTCACAATCGTGCAACGCTCCAGGCCCTCTTTCGCATGGCAAATGCTGTGTGAAAAGGGCCACAATCTCAGCCTCAGAGGAAGCAAAGGCAAACCACCATGGTAAGGTCTCTGTAAGTCGGAAATGACTTGAAGTCACACAACAACAACTCCCTGTGGACCAAACTACCAAAGTGATGGAGAAAATGTGCCACAATTCCAAGAACACTCAAGTGCCTTTGATTCCTTGAAGGGTTCTGAATACAGTGTTTTCATTTAGCTCTTTGAGTCAGTGAACAATTAATGTATCTATCTGTTGCATAGCTTGAATATAAACCATGCACACCTATCTAGCACTCAGTCCCATTGAACCCGGGGGGGGGGGGTTATATCAAAATACAGACACAGATTTGCAGTCTACAAGTGACTTACTATTTTTATACAAAGGGATATTGTAGCACCTTTGAGAAATAGAGAAAGAAATTTATAGCATAAGATTTCATAGACCGAGTCTAATTTATCAGCAGCATCCAATGATGCAATCAATCTACAAAATCTTATGCTACAAATGTCTCTCATTTAGTCTCAAAGGTGCGGACATGGCTGTGTCTATTGTTATTTTTAGTTCATTATATTATTTATATCCTATTTTCTTTTTAATAAAACAAAGCAGCTTACTAAAACAGTTATCAGAAAATAAATAAAAATCAAGGAGTAAAAAAACTGTCAAGATCTCTAAACCGTATATTATCCACAAGAATGACTGGTCACCAAACATTTGTTTAAAAGATACTAAGTAAAGATCTCTTTGAGCCTCACTGGAGTTAAACACTGGGCAGAGTACTGGACTGAAACATCACTTTAATTGATTAATGTATATGTGTGTGTGTTTGTGCGTATTTGACACCCTGAGACCTAGTCTCTATATATGTAAAATAAGACAAAATAATGCATCCATAAAACCAATAAAGCATAAACAGTTCAAACAAGCTTTGGGAAACTGCAGCCCTTCAGCTGTTTCTGGACTCCAGCCTATCAAATATGCACAGTATATTCAATGGTTAAGGATGACATGAACTGTTGTTCAGCAACCACAGGACCTACAGATCTACACCCACTGTATTAAAATACCAAAGGCAGCAGAACTGAAAATTCCAGGTATTAACAGTTTGCAAAAGAAGATCACAGATTAAAAGCCAGCTCAAATTAAAAGGTTTCTAACAACCACTTAAAGATAGGGGAGTGGGAATAAAAATAGCTACCTTTCAGCTATGTTGTCTATTCAAGCTTTGGGGAGGCGGGTAACAGATAAAAAATCATTGTTGTTGCTATTATTTCCACAGAAGGTTCTGAAATTGCTTTACTAACACACAAAGTATCATTCAGAAGCCTATGACTCACAAGCAATATTACTATAGTTTATTGTTACACAGATTGTTCATAAATCTTGTAATTATAATTCATATTATGAACCATTTGCTACTTCTCAGAGGCCCAAGCTGTGAACTGATTATGTCCCATTAAGGTTTAGTAGCTAGGATTTCTTTTCTTCCTTTCCTGTCCATCCATGTCATGCATTTAGATTGCAAACAAAATCAAGAGTTCTTTTCTTTTTATTCATCTGTAAGTTGTGGGGAGGTGGGTCTGACTCAAGAGTGGAGTATATATGACTGACTATGACAACTGTTGCTGCTGTTGTTACTTGTCACTGCCCCTGAAGAGTCAGCTATACGACTCAAGTATTTAAAGGCCGGGGTAAGACAGGGTATGGGAGACTGCCAATGTATACCAGGTTCTCTAAACTAGATTTCAAATGAAGGGATTGGCAAACTACCTCTGAGCAATTCCTTGTCTAAGAAACCCTATAAACATTCATGGGGTTACACTAACTTGACAGGTGACTTTCAGGTTGGGAGGGGCAAAATGAGTACCTTGCCCCAGGCAAATATGAGTTCATCACTGTGAAATTTTCCTCTAGTCCCCCAATTTCTAATGTAGAGAGTAAGACAGTGAAAATTGTTCAGAAGAGAACTTTTATATTTCCTCTATTCATGTCTTTGATAACTCTCCCTGCACCTTTTCTTTGGATATATTTCTAAATGCTCAACTGAAATGTAAGATACTGCAATGCTAGAAATCTGAGAACTGAAGGAAAATTTCACTGTGGGCTAGAATTCTTATTTGAGGACAATGTCCTAATTTTTTCTCTCAGTAGTTTTACTTCTGATAGCTGAACACTTGATGCAACAATCCATATATCCCTAGTGAGAGTCTTTCAGCCATCTGAGCAGGAAAGGTCCAAGACAAGCTCAGGAGAGAGAACTGCAACTATGTAAGCAGTTTCAATGAGCTAGCATAATGCAGTCATTTGCATGTCAGATTATGGCCATTTCCGCACGACGAAGCTCTTCCGTGTTGTTTCGCTGCAGTCTTGGTTCCAGAAGGGAGCACATCAGCAACACTCCCCTCTGCACCCGCTCAGTCCATGCAGAAGAGAACACAATGGTGCCATGTCTTCTTTCTACAGCACAGCTGGACTTTTTCCATTGCTGCACTATGGAAGGAAGCATTGCCAATGCGCTTCCGCATCTTCCACATGGCCAGAAGTGATGGGAGCACCGTGTGATTGCAGGCACGAAACAATTTTTTTCCATTTTGCAAAAACTGTGCAAGTGTGACGTTCCGTGACAGGATGGCAGCGGGACAGTGATGACGTCATGCAGAAGCGCGACCTGCCAACTGCTGCCATCCTGTGGCAAAAACGCAACAGCGACGTCATGCAGAAAGGGCCTATATCTCTGGAGACCAGCGTTTGAATCCTGCTTAGCCATGTAAACCCACTGGGTGACTCTGGACATGTCACACACTCTCAGCCACCATTCCTCAGACAGATCTTGCCAAGAAAACCCTGTGATAGTGGTTGCCTTAAGTTCATTATAATTCAGAAAAGATTTGAAGCCACACAACAACAACAAAGACAACAACAACAACAACGCAAATTGCATGACATAGCTGATTTGACCTCCGGGTGGTCCCTAACATAAATAAGAAATTAACTTGGCTTACAAATGATAGTAAACATACACTTTAAAAAGAATGCTAAACTTCCAAATGGGCATTAAGGTACAAAAATCAGAACAAATGACTTTAACTTTGCCTTCCTTATTTTGCATGCTGTAAATTATAGTCACAGTTATCTGAAGTCACTAAGAATCATGTGCTGAAGGCAGAGCAAACTTCTTTGAAATGTAAATTACACAAATATCACTTCACTAAAATGATTTCAAAAGAATGGAAGGAAAATTCATTTTATAGCTTTATAGCTGCTTAAATTCTTGCATGAAGAAAAGGTCCCAGAGTACATGTCAGATAACATTTGTGATGATGTTTTTAACAGTATAGCCGGGTTATCAAGAGACTCGCTTACTTCCACAGTCAAAACACCCTCTTTGGTAAAATATATGAAATAATTTAGCCTCAGTGACTTGGTACCAAATTTACATTAGCATTAAAATCAAGCTGGAAAACTGATCAAGAAGATGGATTTAAAGCTGAGATGCAAGACACTGTTTACAGCATAGCAGGAGCCAAAAACACATCCGCTCTCATTATTCAGTCATGAGGGTTTTGTGCTGTAAGATGTAAGCACAGGTCTCTTGTAGATGGAGTCTAGTTTCGTACTAGTGCTTGAGATGTGAAGTGGAGGAGGATTTTGTATCTCAAGAGTAAAAGAAATTCCATGACTCAAGAATGCTTGTGAGTTCACAAAGAGGTCAACAGGAAAGATGCCAAAGAAAACCAAAGGCAGGGGGGAGAACGGAGAAAAGCAAAGTATTCCTTGTTGAGTAGTATGGAGAAAAAATTACTGCAGTGTAGGCAAGATGCCAATATCATAGTAATAAGAAACAGTAATAGTTCCAGTAAAACCATTGAAATCAGAGCTCAGACCATTACTTTTTAAATTAAAACTCACAGAATTTCCCATTAAGCAATGCCAATGGCTATGCTGGCTAGGCAATTCTGAGGGTTATAATTTTTTTAGAAAGTACCATTTTCACACTATTTCTCAAGTGAATACCTAATCAACCATCCTCTTTGTCAAGGCTGCTATTCTTCTGGAGACCCAGTGCTAAAAATCTTTCAAAAGACTTTTTTTAAGGAACTACATTTTTCATCACAGAATGTGAAGCAAATTATCAAAATTGGGTCCGGGAAGAAACTGGTCTCATACGCACACACAAAACACACACACACACACACACACACACACACCAGAAAATGTTGGTAATCACAGGTGATGGGCTTGCAAAAGCAGGAAAACAGCCCAGAACCATAAACTTGGAGAATTTTGCTTTGAATCAAGAAA
The DNA here is from genome assembly GCA_948472985.1 of Iguana delicatissima. Classification (NCBI taxonomy): domain Eukaryota; kingdom Metazoa; phylum Chordata; class Lepidosauria; order Squamata; family Iguanidae; genus Iguana; species Iguana delicatissima. The sequence continues at coordinate 5,454 of CAOKZL010001517.1, forward strand.
TGAAACAGGAGAATAAATTTATATGTAGAATATATACCATATGGAAAGTGGGATTAGACCCAAGGAAGAATGTGTGAAAACTGGGGGTAACAACATCAACCATTTAAGACATACAAATGACACCATGTTATTTGAAGAAAACAGAAAATCTTTGCAATTGTTGTGGAAAGTCAAAGGAGAAAATATAAAGTCTGTTGAATTTTGAAAACAAAAATATTGACCAGGTGACAATGAAGACATTGAAACATTTAAAAGACTTTCTATACCTCTGCTCAGTCATCAACCAAAGTGCAGACTGTTGTCCAAAAAAAGAAACGAAACTAAAAGAAAAGAATGACTAACACTTGGAAGGTTAACTATGAAAGAACTAGACAAATTCTCAGGTGTAAAGATATACCATTGAATACCAAAGTCAAAATCATCCATGTCATAATATTTCTGATTTTTATGTACAGTTGGCTAAAGGTGATGAAAGCAAAAGGCATTTTTATTCTTATTCTGTCCAGAACTCTATATTGCTGTGTTTGGCTTGGTCTCCTGGAAAGAACTAGAAGATTAAAAGAACTTTAGTACTGGCTATTGATGAAGACCATAGTGTTGAAATGTACCTGGCCTTTGCTTTGCTGAAGGCTTGTTTGGATCTGTGGTCATTAAACTTCCTTTAGTTAACAATTAAGCCCAACTGACTTTCACATCTATTGTGCCTTCAGAATTATATTATATGGGCTATGTATTTTTTTTAATATATGGATTACTGTTTGATAGATCTACCAGAATTTTTTAAAAAAGATTACATGAAAAGATCCTCCTGTATCTATATATAATCTTTTAGAGATCTTTCAAAAAGCAATCTCTAGAAGATCTATCAAGTAATAAGGGAGGTGGGAGAGAGAATGAAAATCTTTTAAAAAGCAACTTCCTGATTCTGTTTATGTGCAGTAGCAATGGAGGAAGACCACATTACTGCTGGATGGATTCCATCAAGGAAGCCATGGTTGGAATTTGCAAGACCCAAGCCAGGAGCCTCTTGTTCATAAGGTTGCCATAGCTTGATCAATACTACAACAACTACAAAGCAAAGCTTGAAATAATACTTTGATTCAAAACAAGCTAAGATCCAAATGACTGCATGAGTTCTGGGTGCATACCATACATAATATTCTATATCACAAAAGTAGAGGTTCCAGCAGTTTTACTGCTCATGTGCCTTTGACAGCTACCTGACAAACAAGGCACTTATGTACAAATAAGGAAGTTTTTTCATGACTTATTTTCATGCCAGGAAAACCTTCTTCTGCTTAAACTGTATACACAGGGCTAAATGTGAAAGGCACAGAAATACACACAGGAATAAAACTAAAAATGGCTGCCAAATCCACTGATCTATCATGTTACAGGAATAAAAAGGCTGTAGATCAATGCTATTACAGCCAGAATCATAACCATCTGCATATATAGTTGTATCACTGCATAAAAGTTTGAATGTCTCATCCTAGAGACATTCAGGCTACTGTGGACAGATATGGACAGGCTAAGGTTGCAACTATGCAGCAATAAGGATCTTAGTGTGATACATAGTACAGTAGATAGGTCTGATCCAGTTGCCTTGTGTGGGCTGCTGGTGTGATGCTGCTTACATAGCCATACTCTGTTTATACCATCAGAGTTTACATGATAAAAACCATATAGTAAAGCAAACTATCATAAAACCTTGGACAAATTGAAATTTGAGAAATGAGAAATGGAGCAGGACATCACTGATAGGGATCAGATTTATATTGGCAAGATGAGGTTGCCTTATTAAAAACTATCACTCCACGGATGTGTAACTGATCCTGCTCAGGAAAAGGGCGGACGGCACTGTAGAAAGGCACACCCAGAGCCCATTCACACTATACAATTATAGCCCTATAATTCAACTTTAGCTGTTATGGTTGCATCCTATGGAATTACTGGGGTTTGTAATTTGGTGAGGCACCGGAGCAGTCTGGTTGAGAATTATAAATATCCCTTTTACACAGCAAGTCCCAAAATTCCATAGGATAGAACCACATCAGTTAAAGTGGAATAATAGGACTATAATTCTGTAGTATTATGCCTGAACCTTCACCTTGCCCTATCCAATAAGAAAAATATAAATCACTGTCTGTTTTGATCATCTTTCCAATGTCATTTCACTTGAAATCTGAGTTTGAGAATATCATTTTGGAGTGTATCTTTCATAGTCCTTCAACCAAATGCACAGTGGCCATGGGCACTGTTATCTGAAAATTAACATTCCCAAACTCTGGCTGAGACAGCATGACTCATCTGAAAGGACAATAACGCTTGGTAGAATGGAAAATCAGCATGGTGCAATGGTTTGAATGTTGGACTACAACTCTTGGAGACCAAGGTTCAAAACACTGCTCAGCCGCGGAAATCCACTTGGTTACTTTGGACAAATCACACTCTCTCAGCCTCAGAGGAAGGCAAAAACATACCCCCCCTCTGAACAAACCTTGCCAAGAAAGCCACATGATAGCTTCACTTTAGGGTCGCCATAAATCAGAAACCATTCAAAAGCATAAAATAACAAAGTAGAATGCAGTACGAAAAGAGTGAAACCACACTGTCGGTGGATTGTTTCCATCAGGGAAGCCATGGCCTTGAGTTTGCAAGACCTAAGCAGGGCAATCGATAACTGGAGTGAGGTCTCTTCTTCACAGCACTGTCAAAGGCTACCAGACAGCAAATATAACTTATTTGATTTCCACTGATACACCAAACTACCCTCTTATTATATTCCTAATAACTGTGTGTTTGCTAGTCTTGGGCTAGTCTTTGTTTGCTAGTTGGGCTAGTCTTTGTTTTCCTTTTGTGTTCCTTTTATACACACATGTTTACATACATGTGTGCAGTGCCCCCCACACACACCCAGAGCACCAAAGTTGTGAATTTCCAAGGTTGCATTTGTAAAGAACCAAACCATCCTCATAGTTTCTATAGCGGAACCTTACATGTAATCCTGATTTCTCGATTGCTAAAGACTTTGTACACATCAGACACAGTGAAGTCCACAAGCCACACCAAGGCTGTATCAGGCCCCATGCTGGTAACTGCTACTTCAAATAAATTAGTAGCATCATGAGGTGTTGTGAAATTGAAATCAGAAATTCTAGAACAACCCAATTTGTGGCTGATCTGAACCTCTAAACTTCTACAGTTGCTACAGTTGCTGAAGAGAACCTATCACTGGATGCAGTCTTAATATTTTTCTATTATAGAATGATGTTATGAAACAAGCAAATAACATTCACCGATTGCACAGGATGACATATTAGTTCTTTTCATCTAATTTTTCTTAACTGAACAATTCTGAAAATTGACCCCAAATCTTTCTTAATCCAAAGTATGCCAAATTCAGTCTCATTTATTTTCAAGTAAGTCTGATTAAAACTGCAGTTCTCATGAGTTGAAAAGTCACTGTAAATCACTGGTGATTTGGGACAGTGTTGACTACCATATTCCATTTTGTAAGATAATCTATTACTATAAATACTTGTTCAGATGTCAGTGTAAGAAGCCCACACATAACAGCAGATGGGCAGACTGTGACATCACCAGATTTTATGTAACTCAACCTCATTTGTTATCAGATTGTGAAACTATGTGAAAATGAAAAAATAAAAATGCCAGTTAACAAGTTCTTAATTCAGCATTTTAAGGAGTGTTATTGCCTCAAGCCTTAAACCCCATTCCAAGGCTCCCAGAGTGATTGACAAAAATCAGTGAGCATAATCTAGAAGACACAACGCCAAGGGATTAGGAGATGTAAAAAAAGACAAAGTTCTTACAGTGACAAGGTGGAACAGAAGCAGTTCAAAGAGAAAGGAAACCAAAACTCTTGAAGATCATATTTGAGAATTCATATTTGCCTACCAGGATTTCCTCCATCCTTTCCAGTTAAGTCAAAATAATGAAACATAGCTGATGAATTGCATATCATTGATACTGAAAATTTAACGGACAGGAAGTTACAATGGTTGGTTGCTAACAGTTTGTTCTGAGAAATCAGACAGTGGGGTTGATCAAAAAGGGATGTCTCCACCTAATTCTACACTATTATATTTTTCTAGTACATCTATCCTCTACAAAAGTGGTTATGAAACTCTGGTCCTTCAAATGTTTGGGACTTCAACTCCCACATTAGCTAAGACTTCTAGGAATTTAAGTCCAAACCATCTGGAAGATCACAGATTGAGAATCCTTTCTCTTTAAGATCTTGCCCACTCATTACTGAGGTGGCTGAGGTATATGGAAGAGTTCTGCTAAACACCAGTGCTGTATCTTTGAGGATTACTATTTGGTGATTGGTCAAATGTGAGTTGTGACCCTCTACCTAATAGGAAGCTCTAAACCAGTGGTTCTCAACCTGTGGGTCCCCAGATGTTTGTGGACTTCAGCTCCCAGAAGCCCCAGCCACTATGGTCAATGCTCAGGGTTTCTGGGAGCTGAAGTCCACAAACATCTGGGGACCCACAGCTTGAGAACCACTGCTTTAAACCAATTTTGTTATGTTTGCTGTTCCCTTCCCCAACACTGCATCCTTTTATTCTTCCAGTAATGTTAGTGGAGATGTTATACTAACTGCCTTAGATGTAAAGCCTTAACAGTTAATTTTTTTAAATATTCACTTAGTAAAATAGTTACTAAAATATTCACCATTCCACAATGTCCAAGACTGATTTGAGATTGGTGAATCTGGTAGCTTTAAGAAATACTTGAGAAAGATTTCTTAAAATCATGCATTAAAAAATACATATTTCTGGCAGTGTTAAAAGTTTGCTTCTAGGATGTGTTAAGATTCTAGCATAAATCCACTAGCAAGTTGGCAGCCTTTGGGGTAAAAGTATCATGCAGTACCTGCTCTAATACTACAGTGAGACAAAGCAGACAGAAATATTATGGTACCTCTGGCTGCCATTGATCTGGCTGCTCCAATGTCACAGAAAGGTCAAGAAGCCTTAAGCAAGGCAGCTGCACACTATGGACGGAAAATGAGGCCCTGATGTATGAACTGTTAGATAAACTAACAGTTTGTGTTATATTAACCTGTAGGCTTTGAATGGAATCTTCTAAAGCCAAATCTAATGACTGAGGAAAATCAACTGAGCCATTTTAATTAACAGATACAATAACCGGCCATGATGTATATAGTATTTGAAAGAAGCCAGCATAAAACCATTTCCCACATATCACAGCACCAAAAGTGAAGTCAGCACAAAGACTAATCTTAAAATCTTCTGTATTAAGCAGAAGGGCTTGTATGCCAAGGAAAGCTTCTGGGATGCGAGTCACACTGGATGCCAATCCTGATGCTGTGGGTGAATACTGCTTCTGTTTGTTCAGTTTTTTTATGAAGCCATGAATTAATGCAGGTACAAATCTAAACTTCTTGTCTGAAAATTGCAAGAAAACAGTATGAAACAATAGCATGAATAATTATTTTAAAGTGTACTCCAAAGACTCTGAATGAGTAACAATTGAGAGTTCTAGTGTAATGATTTTAGGATCCAGAGAATACAAAGAAAATCATATAATAATATGCAACCTCATACTTTGCTTCTGCAGATCCTGAGGAATCTCTAGACTGGTTTATTAGCTCCCACTGCTGCCTAATTGTTCTTCTGATGCAAGAAACAAGCAGAATTATAACTGATCAGAGGTACTGTACAACTTGCTCTGTTCTTTATAAACCAATGGATGTAACAGCTTCTGCAGGTGGAATTAGAAGGTCCAGTTCACTCAGGCATTTTTAAAGATCATCCCTGTCCCAGTGATTTGCAAATATAGATTTCATAAGCACAAAAATACTTATATATTTACGTGATTTTCCAGTTATTGTCCATAAAATAGGCAAAAAGTTTGGATCAGGAGCATAGGATTACAGGGGTAAATTAGAAAGTGTGAAGACACAAAACAACAATCAAACTATTCTCACAATATGGACTTCTGATTCCTTTTACATGTGATCCACAATGATAAAGGACAGGGATCTGAAGAAGAACTCAAAGCAAATTACACTGTGGATGGCACCTCTCCACATTTGGAGCATCCTTATGCAGTCTACAGAATGGCAGAGTTGGAAGGGACACTAAGGGTTATCTTGTCCAAATCTCTGCAAGTACAGGAATCCACAGCTAAAGCACCATGTGATCAGAAATTTCCAAAGAAAACCTCAGATCCACTCTCTCTTGGTAAGAGATGAAGAAAGCAGGAACAAAAGTGTGCAGGCTGGTATTAGATCAATCAAATTATTGTCATGGCTTACCTCAGTTCTGACAGGCGGTACAAGGTGACCAGAGGCTGACTGGTCACCCAACATTTGCAACATTTTCTGGTCCTCTCCCACCCACTCCCTGCCCAATGCCTCTGAAAGATGAAGATAAAATTGAAGTTATAATTTGTACTTTCTTCTCCAGAATACCTTCAGAATGCTTCAAACAGGGGTATAGGTGCCAGTCATATTGTATTCTTCTTCAGGACCCTTATGAAAACAGTTCCTGTAGCACCTTTGAGACTAACTGAAAGAATTAAGTTTGTAATATAAGCTTTCATAGACTCAGCCTACTTCATCAGATGCAAGACCTTGCCATTTATAATTACAGATGGAGACAGCAGTAAGACTAGTGTTCTTTTGAAATGGAAAAAGGATTAAGATTTTGAAGGAGTTCTGTGTTGCTGCAAATAGTAGCCAAGGCTCCGGGCAGCCCTGCTAATCAGACTTTGACTGAGCTACAGCATTCCCTGTCACCCGTTTGTCTCAAGCAGATTCAGCGTGCATGGGAATGGAAACTTAGCATGTTATTGATAATCCGTCCCAAAACGTAAACCTTAGGTTTGCCACAGCAGTTCCTGCCAAACCTGTTTTGGGCTCCCCTGACCAATGGTAGACAGTGCCATCAGGGACTGAGGTACATTCTAAAGGCCAAAAGAGGGAATGGAACAGCTTCAAGAAGTATTAGATCAGCTAGCTTGGATGCCTATTTTCGTGCAGCTATAAGGATGCAGTTGGGGTGGGGGGAAGAAGAGTTGTGGGTACTTAATGCAAACAAGCAGTCAAGTTTCTGGTCAGCCCTGTTCAATTGTGACAATCCTCCACTGTTTCTCATGCTTTAAAGGGAGAATACAAATACATGGGAGCACTAAGGATCTGAGCTACAGGAAATAAAAGAAGGAAAAGAAATCTGCCAGTCAGAAGTTCAAAAGAGATGGGGCCAGACTAACTTCCTTGGCTAGGGAGTTCCACAGTTGAGGCAGTGCAATAGAGAGCGATGTGTTATGTGTACCCACCAACCTAACTTCACGATGTATTGGAATACATAGCAGGGCTTCCTCTGAAGATCTTAAATTTCTGGCAGACTTGTATGGGAAGAGGTTGTCTTTCTGATATTCTGGTACCAAGCCATTTGAGGCTTTATAGGTCAACACCAGGACCCTGAATTGAGATCAGAAGCAAACTGGAAGCCAATGCAATTCTTGCAAGACTAGTGTTATATGGTCTCTAAAATGCATACCTCCTATCAGTCTGACTGCTACCTTTTGTGCTAGCTGTGGCTTCCGAACTTTTTTTCAAAGTCAGCCCAATGTAGAGCACATTACAGTACTCTAAGCAGGAGTCAAATAAGGCACAAACCACTGTGCCCAGATCTCTCTTCCCCAGGAAAGGGCACAGCTGGGCAAAGGCACTCCTGGTCAGTGTAGCAATCCTGCTTTCTAGGTGCTGAGCTGGGTCTAGCAGCACCCCAAGGTATGAACCTGGTCTTTTAGAAGGAGTGCAACCCCATCCAGAATAGGCTGTGATCCCAATCCCATATTGGTTTTCCTACTGACCAGCAGCACTTCTGTCTTGTCTTGATTAAGCCTCAGTTTGTTTACCTGTATCCAGTCATTTATTGCATCCAGACAATGTGTAAAGATATACAATTGAATATTAAAGTTAGGATTATCCATCCATCATATTTCCAATTTCTATGTATGGCTATGGAACCTGGACAGTGAAGAATACTAATAGGAAGAAAATTAACTCATTTGAAATGTGATGATGGAGAAAAGTTCTATAGATACTTTGGACTGCTAAAAAGACAAAAAAAAAAGGGCCCAAGAGCAAATCAACCCTGAACTCTCCCTAAAAGCTAAGATGATTAAACTGAGACTGTCACACTTTGGCCACATCATGAGAAGATCTGACTCACTTGAAAAGACAATAATGCTTGGTAAGGTAGAAGGCAGCAGGAAAAGAGGAAGATGGCATTACAGATGGATAGACTCAATCAAGGAAGACATATTCCTGAATCTGCAAGACCTGAGCAAGGTAGCTGATGATAAGGTGACCTGGAGGTCCTTCATCCATAGAGTCACCATAAATTGAAGTTGATTTGATGGCAGTTAACATCAGCAATTTAGCAGAAACATTTCATTAAGTGGTATGGCTAATATTCACCATTCCAGAACCTTTCCTTGTAAATGTACTGTTATGCCAAACTTCTTCTACATATGAAACACCTACTTTTATCTCAAGAGCATTGAATTATTTCTTCTTTTAAGACTTTTATCCACTGGATTAAAGACTGTTTAATTCTTTTACAGCACTTCTCAGAACTTTATGTCAGCACTTCACACTAATACATTAGCACGGCTAAGCAGCACTAGTTCATGCAATTAATCACATTCTCTTCAGGCACAGAATCAGGAAATGGTTGTGACTATAGCTGTTGATTGCAGATCCACAACTGCACAGTTTGACTCAACACAATCTTTGCAATGTGCATAGTGAACTCATCTTCTAGTCCATTAAGTATTTGCACTGTTTTTTAGGTTTCAGAAAGTCTGTAGTTCAGTGGCATCATGTTCCAAGAACCATCAAATGAAGGATTTTTGATAACAGAATTAGGAAACCCTGCAAAACTACTAAAATAACTTTTATCAGAATCTTAAACAAAAAGAGTTACATCTTGTGAGGAAAGCATATCCACAGCAGTTTATGCAAGACTTTTTATCAGAACCATGAAATGTTCTGTTGAGCTGGACTTGAGTGCAAAGATTCTTATGCCATAAAAAGTCTTCACTTTTGTGGTAACTGATAGTGTGTTGCTCTCTCTGTGTCAGACTAATATATTTCACAGCAGGGAACATATAGTAGCAGGTTGCCCTTTTTAGGGTCTATATGAATTATAGGGAACACACCCACCCTCAATGCATTCACTATTAAGGTCTGAAAGAGCTTCTGGACTGCCTACAACACTTTCCAGTCCCACTGACAGAGCTTGCTTCTGTGCCTATGCATTCAGTTCTCCCTCCACATTCACAGGTTTCACTTTGTGAATTTCTTTATTTGTGAGCACGCGTGGCTCCCCCCATTCTCCTCCTCCCAATCCCACACATTTTGCCCAGCCAGAACTCACTGGAGGCAAAACAGAAGGAAAGGGGAGTGGGAAGAAAGCTTGTGTGAGCCTTCCTTTCCCTGCTCTGGAGTTCCCCCTGCCATTCCTACGCAATTTGCCCTGGTGTGGAGAACTTGTGCCAAGGCAAAATGGAAAGGAATGGAGGGGGAAAGCTCACATGAGTTCTCAGTGCTGGAGCAAAATGCATAGGAATAGCAGGGGTCACTCCGGAGGGAGAAAGCAAGGCTAGTGTGAGCCTTCCCCCACCTCCCATTGCCATCTCTTTTCCATGGGAACAGAAAGGTGGGGGAGCCCTGGAAGGGAATGGAAGGGGGAGCAAGGGGAGGTATTTGTGGTTTTTCTACTTACGCAAGGGCTCTGTGCCCTGAACCATCATGAAAATGGAGGGACTACTGTAATTGTATGAATAGGTATCATTCTAATTCTTAAGCCATGGTAGTGTCTGTGTCTGATCCTGGCCTCTCTTCATGCAGTATGTCTGAACAGAACTAATATTTCTTATATCCCACTTCCTCTCTACATCATAAATGGATCACAATGACAAAACCATAACAATTTAATGATAACATTTCAAACTAAATTTGAAGGTTTTGTACCTTAAAATGAAATATTTACAATTTGAATGAGAAACTCAAAAACACAACTAAATCTAATAGTGTTCCATGCTCATTTTACTGTCATTAGTACTGTGAAACTACATTATTTGATTTAGGTAGACTGTGCTGTTTGTTTGACACTGAGTAATTCTGTCATATAGGGGCAGCACTACACTATTGATTTCTTTGGCTATAAGCAATATACAGAACTATCTACCCGGTCGAAGTATTTTTAACAGTTGTTGTTGCTGTTGGAGCTCTGGTCACTCTTCCTCAGGATGTTTGGAATAAAACACACACTGTAGAGACCGACATCATTCCTAAGTCTGTCCCCAGGTTAATCTATCAAAGAGGATGCCTTTAAATCAGAGTTAAATAAAGGCTTTAAAATCTTCATTAATCTGCTGGCATGAAGTACCTGCCACTCTACTATAAGCTAGAGCTATAATTTACTCCAATTACAATGCTACTATTACGCAGAATGGTCCTTCCAAGCAGACAAGCATACTCTCCCATGCCAGCAAAACTGGGGTTAGAAAGTTTATTGCAGGTTTACATTGATTTAAAACATACAATGAAGTCCAGGCTGTGGGTAGAGCGAGAGTAAATATCTGTAGGCTGCAGCCTAGGTCTCTGTGCATGCATGCTTGTCCACTATGAACAGGAGTAGAACAGCCCCTTACAGAAGTCAAGCAGAGCCTTCCACTTCATGCTGCCACCATACCCACTGGCTGGGCCTTCTGTGACACCCCATGCCACTGCAGTTGAATTGTTTACTTGAAGTAGGAGCCTTTCTGTATCTCCCATAGGTCTGTTCAGTGACTTGCTTCTCCTAAGCCTTAAGTGCTGCCCAGGTTTTGCTTCTCCTCATTCACTTGTATCTAAATCCACACCACAGTCTCCTGTTTCCACTCCTGCATGCACAGTTACAAGTAGGATTGTGGCCATAATTGTTAGCTATGACTTCACGTGCAGCACAGAAATGTTCTAAAATACACGGTCAGAGCACACAGCAAAATAGATGCCGCCTTAAATCCTATTTTGGGGGAAAGGTAGAATATTAATTCACTAAATAAATAAATTAAATGCATACACTGCAAACCAGGGCCAAACTGAAATAGTGTGATACAGCTAAACATCCCCCCAATTTAACAGCCTGGTTACAGTTTATTAAACTGGAATGCCACCAAAGAGAAATGCTGTAGAAATAGCATGGCAAAGCTTCTAACATACCAACCAAAACTACTGTTTCTAAAACAGAAGACATAACAAGATATAAAACTTAGAGAAGAATTTAAATCTAGGTGCAAAACAAAACCCGTAGCAAAACGTACAGCATAAAATAGCAAGAAAAATGTTTACCTTCCCAAAGTGATTGTACACTTGCTAGCAAAAGGCTTACCACTTGACTGCTTAATAATTTTCTACCCAGTGCAAAATGAAACTTCAAGATACTTTGTGCTGCCTGAACTGTTCGAAGGGAGCCACCATGACAAATCACTGGGGTATATGTGTGTGTGCATGTGTGTGCACGCATGGGAAGAAGCGGGAACTCATGCTGTTCCACATGTCAGCAACTGGAAGGAAGCATAAGAGCACCAAAACCTGTGCTACTGGAATCACAGGCACTGGAACTGGAAATCTTGCAAGACACATTATTCACATCTTATGAGATCTAGGGAATATAATCTTATGATTTTGCGCACCTTGCAAAATTCAAGGTCAAGCCAACTCCATTTAAAGGCTGGCAATGAGGGTTCAGATTTACTGGGGCTGAACATATAGTGTGATCTACACTTCCTCTACCTTAGATGGTCACCCCAGTTGCACCTGTTCTGACATTTTTTATTCAGGTTAACCAAGTTGAAGTTTAGTGACTGGCATGTTTTTTGCCTTTCTTGAGGCACAATAGGTTTTCTTTCACATGGGCTAATGAGCTAAGTGATGGGAATGTCTCAAGGAAATTTTATAGGGGGAGCCACAGCCCAGATTTGGGGCATTAGCTCTTCTACCTGGAGATGGGCACAGGACCTTAAGATAGTACATGAAGAACTGGGAAAACAAGGTGCAGGTGCTCTCCTTTCCTCTCATTAATTAAGTGTTGTGTCATACTATTATCATGAAACCATTAGCTATCTGTTGGGCCTTAGCTATCTGTTGAGATTGGTTTCAGGATTCCCTGTGGATACCAAAATCTGTGGTTACTCAAGTCCCATTATACACAATGGTATAGTAAAATGGTGCCTCTTACTATTTGCCGACATATAAGAAGCACCTGTGTATATAAGACACAAATACTATTTGCTGCCATGTAAGACATACCAGTATATAAGATGCACACAATTTTCAAACAGTTTTTTTGGGGGGGGGAGTGAGTCTTATACACCAGCAAATACAATATATAAAATGGCAAGCAATTCAAATGAGTGCTGGAGACAGCCTGAGGATCTGTGAAATGGTGTGAAGCTACAGCAGGGGATACCTATACATCACTGTAGTGCTCAGTGCATAGAAAAATCAAAGTTTGCTTTTTCGGAATGTTTTTCAAATGTTTTTGAGACATAGTTGGTTGAATCCATGGATGCTGAACTTGTGGACAGAGGACTGATGGTATAGTAAATTGTTTTCATTGTCAATGGATTAGTGCTTGTGTTATTTTTAATAAACATTTTATACTCAAAAGTCAAATCATAGCTTCCTTCCTTCCCTGATGCAAACAGAAGTGAAAGATGTACACAGTTAGGAGTAAAGTAGAATGGAAACCTTCAAATAACCCTAAATTAGGGCAATTATAAAGATGGCCACATCATCACCTACGCAAATTGAAATTATTTGTCATATAAGTCACAGAGAAGTGACATAGTCAATGAATTTACTAGAAACATTGAAGATAACAAGACACATATAAAATTATGTCAATGAATCATAATGAGATAATTCACAAGGAGAAACATCCTTACTTTTAAGTGGGTTTTAATGACTTTTTGACCACCTTTTGGTAATGGTCCAGAGGCCATGCTGTCCCCAAAATGGAGGCAGTGTGGTCCCATGAATTTGGAATTTAAAAAGTATACAAGAGGAAGTGTTTCAATAATTGTTTCTTGCTGAAATTGTTTTGATTTACAAGAAATCAGTTTTGTACCCTATTTATTATTCATTTAACAATGCCCTCAGTCTAGCTCCTTCCAACAAGTCCAAATCACAAGCAGCTGTATCAGTCAGTAGAATAAAAATGGAAAACCAGGTACTGCAGTACTGACTCATCCACTCAGAAAATTAAAAATCAATAAGAATCTTGTTCAAATAAATTCTTTCTATGACTTCAAGAGATTCCCATAATCTAATCACGGCAGCTAACTGGAGACAGTATGTGTATTTAAGAGTTCTTTAAAAGTAGGAAGAACTGGCATATTACATTGTTATCCAGCTATGGGTTTGAAGGAGTTTTTCCCTTCATGGACCAACACAACTTTCTATGCCATTCAGATAATTCTGCTTACTGAATAAGGGAGACTGTATTTTCATAGTTTCTGTCAAGAACTGAGGATTACTGCAGCAGTATTGTCGTCATCTAATTTTGCCTGCAGTATTGTAGATCCATCCATTAATTTGGCATGTTTTGGCATTCTAAATGTAATGCTGAATGGCTTTACAGCTGAATTTAAACTAGGATCTTAACTGAGAGATTTCTCAGATTATGATTTTTGCACTCCCAGACATCACACGAAAGCAGTGTTCTGTTCCAAAAGCTAAATGAATGTATTAGAAAAAATACTAAGAAGAATTCTTAGTGAAATGGTCAAAATAAGTGCAGAGCTCAATTTGTTTTTATTGCATGAATCCCTATGCTAGTGAGACTAGCATCTAGAAATTTTAGTCCAAAAAGTAATGTTTGAAAAATCTGACTTGGAAATACCCACCTGGGATGATGTCAAAAAGATCAACCCTGAAGACTGCAGTTTATGTTTTCCACCAGCTCTCAATCTGTTCTAACTCCTGAGCTTCAGACCATTTTGGTGGTGGTGGTGGGCACTAAGCTAACTCCTTAGTCACCACTGAGTCAGATCAACCTGTTTGCTTTGGTCTTAATATATAGCACAAAAGTGAATGGAAAGAAATTCTTGGGTTGTCTGATGTATACATCCAGATTCATAGATTTGAAACTAAGAAACTTTACTGACATTCAGGATGAAGATGCTTTACATAATGCTTAACACTCAGGGGGAAACCCCAGAATATTTCTCCTGTGCTAAGCAAACTTGAGGAAGACAATGGCAAGTCTCCTCTGAATAAATCTTGTAAAGAAAATCCTAGGATAGAGTTACCTTAGATCAAAATTAACAGGAAGACATATAACAATAACAGCAATCTTAAAAACACATTTTAAAATATTTGTACACTGCAAGGATCACTTATGCTGCTCAGTAGACCACATATTTTCCACAAGAATTCTAATTTTGTGGATTCAAGGGGACAGGCTGGCAAAGTAGGCAGACTCCCTGTCAGGTTTGGCCACAGAGACTGAGACTCAGCTCTAGTCCATAGTTTTTTGATAAGTGGGATGTGGCAAGTCCAATTTGTAGAGAAGGAGGCTACCTAGGGAGATGAACTTTTCAACAGTCCAAAAAGGTAAAAGGTGAGAATTGAGAGAGATGTTCAATCTACTCCTAATAAACACAAAACATCAGTGGCAAGTTTTGGCTTCTGTGAAACAAAGATGCATCCAATGTGACAGGTAGCTTGCTATGTAATGGGAAAACTAGGCCATAATGCTGGCACTTTATCTCCCCACAATCAAATCAACTAAAGCATATTGACAGCAGCCTTTAACTCAACCAGCAGTTCCTTAGCATTTTCCTAATCTTTTGATTGATTTGTTCTTCTTTTTTCCCATTCCAGAAACAATTTCTAACATGCCAGGAGCAACAAATGCTCTAGCAAATACTTTCACAGCAGAACATAGCCACCATTTTTGTAAGAACTTGGTCATAGGCATTTGCAACTGCAGAACACATTTCAGGAGAATTAAACCCGGACATATATGTTGCTTTTTCCTGATTTAATATAATACGGTTGCCCAGGTCAGACACCCTTTGTTCTTATTTCTTTACCTGTTTCAGTTGTTTCCCCTGGAGAATTGTCTATTCCTTAGATGCTTTAAATCACAGCAGCAACAGGTAGTACAAAGTATTCATCTAAATGGTATATTTTGGTAGGTTTTCAATTACTGCATTGGCAGTATCACTGAAAAATGACATTACTTTCAGATGGTTTGTATGATTTTTATTCTGTAGGAGCAATATGGCATGTGCCTGGATCAATTAAAGAAGAAGTTACAGAATGGAGTATCTTGTTTCATTTGAAAACCTTCACTTATAATGAAGTCTACAAAAACTGGGCAGGCTTAGGTTGTTTCCATAAGAGCTCTAGTGGATCAGTGGTTAAATGCTGGTACTGAATTGTGAGTTCAATTCTGCTGGGCTCCAGGTTGACTCAGCCTTCCATCCTTCCGTAGCCGGTAAAATGAGTACCCAGCTTGTTGGGGGCAATTAGCTAAAAACATTGTAAACTGCTTAGAGAGTGCTTTGCACTGATAAGCAGTATAGAAATGTAAATGCTATTGCTATTGCTATATGGTAAGTTCCTAGCACTACCTGTCAAAAGACATAGTACTGCTCTTCCAGTATTTCCTTCTTAATTGACTTTTTTTTTTTGGTAAGGGGAAAAAAATCATGAAAGTTGGGATAAAGTTCCATTAATGAGACAGAGGGATCATGCAACTTATGTATCTTTAAAATGGCGCAACACTGGAACGGAACAGACTCTTTGCTCCATAACTTCCTTCCTCTAACACAAACAAACAAAAAACCATGGAAGGATTCCTAACACATTAAAATTTAGCACCATATCACTGCAAGCAGGGATGCTGCTGCTGTTCTTCCAGTGAATCACTGTCCATTCAAGTTATAGTGTTTAGCATGACCATCCCTAAATGAGGCAGGGAAGGGAAGACAGAAAGTGTTCCAATCCAGGGCCAGCCTGCGGTATTTTTCCACTTGAGGCAAAGGACAAAATAGATCCCTTTCCAATTCCATGTACCAAAGCTACCTAATTTTGACTGCTTCATAGGCATCCTCATTTGTATAAATGTTCTAATAATTACCACTTTAGCAATTCAAAATAAAAAAGTAATAATTCCTTGATTAATTTACCACCACTAGAGAAGTGGACACAAAACTCCTGCTTAGGGGATAAACTGAAATCAATGGCCCATGCTGGTTGGGAGAGCCAAAAGAAAGGAACATTTTTAAGCTGACTTAGCTAGTCTGAAAAATTACAATTTATGTCTGTCTTGGCCTTAATAACTGTAGACTACTCAAGTTCTGGCTCCCAAAAAGCTAGCTTAGTGTTGGAGCCCCAAGATAACACAGCTCATCAAAGGCATCCTGAGGCTGATAACCTGGAAGCAGGGTATGTGTTGGAAGCCTCAGATCATTGAATGTTTAATTAGTAAACACTGATGAACCAAACAGTGGTTTTTACTATCTCTATATAATTATAATGGTTTTTTTATTTTGGAATCCTGCCAAGAGAGAAATGGAAAAAATAGAAAACTCCTTTTTTGAAAAATATATTAGAAATTTGGAAGAAAAATAAGGAAAAATTAATGCTGGCTACTTCACTATTAATTCCTGTAGTGATGATGGCAAGATTTCCAATGAATTTGAGAGGTGAAGTAGAGAAGGAATTAGAGAAGCAGAGAATAAATAAGTTAAAAGATTGGATGAATATAATGACAAATAAAGATAAAATAAAGGAGAGATTACAGGGTACTAAGATACCGTGGTTTAATTATATACAGCTAGAGCAGTGGACAAGGAATTGGAAAAGTAGTAATAAAGATTTCAGAGAATATACTAAATTTGAACAAATGATTATACAAAGAGAAGGTATGGAGGAAAATGGAATATTGAAGGGTACCACAAGTGAAATATACAAAATGTTGGCAAAATATGAAGATGAATATCTTAGAAAAATATGGGAGGAAGAATTAGCACAAAAAATAGATATTCAAGACTGGGGGAAAATTTGGAATCAGTGTCATTTAAAAAACTTGTCTGTAAGGATAAAAGAGAACTATTATAAATTGGTTTGGAGATGGTACCTAACACCAGTAAGGTTAAATTATATAGATAAGAATTACTCAAGGTTGTGCTGGAGGGGTTATCAAGAGATTGGTACATATATTCATATACGGTGGAATTGTGAAGGTGTGCAGAAATTTTGGCAAAGGGTGTTTAAAGAGATAAAAGAGGTAACAGAAATTGATTTACAAATATGTCCAGGTACAGCATCTATATTTGATAAGGTTAATTGTACTCAGGCAATGAAGGATTTAATTACAAACTTATTAACTGCAGCAAGGTTAACTATATAAAAAATGGAAAATTCATGGAGATTTTCAAATAGAGGATTGGTATAAAGAAGTGTGGAAAACTGTGATTAATGATAAGTTAACATGTCAAATTAAGGCCAAAAAAGGAATAATGAAGGGGAATGATTTCGAAGCAATATGGAAGATATTTGTGGAAAAGGTTTTAATAAAAGAGGAAGAAGGCGTCATACCTCCACAAGAAGAATTACAATTCTGGAAGGTGGAGTAAGTTGAAACATAATCGGCTCGGGGTGGGTTGGTTCACTCTTAGGAATAGTTTGATATGTTTAGTAATAAGATCATATTTAGTAATAGTAATAGATTAAATATAATTATAGAGTTAAAAACAAAATAATAAGAATAATAAGAATAAGAATAATAAGTATAATGAGAATGAAATCTAGATATAAGTAACAAAATATATAAACAGTATGATATAGCATACGTTGAATAAGTATATGATTGTAATGGAATTGGAGAGAAATAACAATGTAAGCTGGGGTTTTGTTGAAATTCCTTTTTTTTCCAGTTATGCGTATCACGTGGTGTTTTTCTTTTTTCGTTCTGTTCTTTTCTTTATAATCATTAATTTTTTTTAAAAAAATAACTATAATCTGGTTAACAGGTATTATTTCTTCTCTACAAATTCTACACTTTCTATATCCCCAAACTTACCTCAGAATAAATGTAATTTGCCACTAGAATTTGTCGCAAATGAATCACAGAATGACAGAGTTGGAAGGGGTCCTACAGGCCATTAGGTCCAACCCCCTGCATAATGTAGGATCTTCAGCTAGAGCAGTGGTTCTCAACCTGTGGGTCCCCAGATGTTTGTGGACTTCAGCTCCCAGAAGCCCCAGCCACTATGGTCAATGCTCAGGGCTTCTGAGAGCTGCAGTCCAAAAACATCTGGGGACCCACAGGTTGAGAACCACTGAGCTAGAGCATCCCCAGCAGGTAGCTGCCCAGCCTTTTTTTGAAGACATCCGGAGAAGGAAACCCCAGCACCTCTGTAGCCAATTGGTCCCATTGCTGTACTACTCTCACTGTCAAGAAGTTCTTGGAACAGCAATAGCTTTCTTTGTTTCCCCAGCAAGTAATCTTAACTAGCTCTAGATTTCCACATGAGGTACTTGTGGCAATAGCAGTAACAATATAGCTCCTACTCTTGGCAGAGCTATCACCAGAAAGTCTAACACAAGACTTAGAATGATCTTGAACTGGTTGGGTCATCGTGAACCAAAGAATCCCAAGTGTTGGTGGGCTAATGCCAGAAGAAGAGCACAAAGAAGGGAGGAATTGTGGTTCTTTTCCTCCTTTCCCCTTTCATTGGTTTTTCCCTTCCTCTCTTCAGTGGGAGGGAAATGAATGCCCATCCCACTGTTCCTGGGCATCTTGGGCACAGAAAGGTGTGGACATGGCATACCTCTCCCCAGTGGGTCTCCTTTTTGTCTCTACCAACATCAGACCTCTGGTGTTGTTCCTCTCTGCACCCAGAGCTGCAGAGTGTTCCATGTGGATTGGGAGATGGGCCTTCCCTCCTCCAAGCATTAATCTCTCCCTCAGTACTCAGAGGGAAAATTCTGATATCTCCTATGATTCCTGGGGGATTACAACCTAAGCCAACTTGAACCAGTCATGTTTAAATGTTTTCTATGCATCAAGAGTTTATGTTTCTAAAAATTTTAAGCATAGGAATATAAAATTATTTTGGAAACTATTTGTTAAAAACCAAAATGCTTCTTTCTATTTCAGTAATAGCAAAGAAATTGCTCTGAAGCCTTCTGAAATAATGAAGAGGAAAATTTGAAAATATTTTGTTGCCAACACATATTTTTTTTAAAACACCTTGGAAACTAGAAATTATAATATTTTTCTTACTGTCAAGAATAATAAGAAAGAAGACTATACCACACTATGTAAAATGGAAATCCAATCTTAAGAAGCAAATAATTAAAATAGTAAGAGAATAAGAACATTTGACCAACTGTGTACTTCACAAAACTGGAGTCTGCACTTACCTGTGAGAGAAAAGAAAAATCTACCCCAATACATTGACCTTCTTGGATACTAGCTGGACACAGAATATGTCATACTGTTCATACTAGTGCCATTTGTGTTTGCAGTATGGTTCCCTTGAAACAACAATAATACTGAAATCCTATTGCAGACAAAGGAAACTCATTTACACTAAGACTGTTCTCCTCCACTCCTTTGCTATTTCCCTTTCTAGTTATCTTATTTTGAGTCTTTTCTTCTCCCTCTCTCTATTCCTAGCTCATGTTTTTGTCAATTTATGGTCATATTTAGTAGCAGCATGAAAAAGAATTAAAAAAAGCTTCAAGAAAAGAACTTATGACAACACCACTGAAATCTCCCTTACCTGTATCTTTGTTGTGGATACTGTTTTTCAGCTGACTTCCAAAGATGTCCAATGTAATACAAGGGAAAGAATAAAAAGTTCCAGTTTGTTGCAAACCATGTCAAAGTGAAGGGTGCATCAAATTTTTTAAAGGTCAGTTTTGCTAACTGGGTTGAAACTGACCATGATGAACAGACACCAAGCACCACTACAACACCCCAGAAAACTTTCTTAAGTTGAGTGACAGAGCATCTCCAGCAACATCGGCTCCCTCTTCCACCAGCTTCCATCCCAGCCTGTACCTGGGCTTCTGCTGGGGCTGGAGAATCATGGGAACGCTCATCCCCTGAAAAAAAGAGAGGGGCGGGGAGGAGGCATGGATTTTAGAACTGAGAATGTATACTCTGCACCATTTTACTTTCCAAGCAATCAGAATGGAGCTACACTATGGATGGTCCTGTACCCAAGTAAAGAATATTGTGTATGAAACTATTCCTGAATTAGAACCAGAGATGTGTCTTTAAAAAAAGACAAAAAACAAACAAAGAAAACAGTAGACCTGGAAAATCTTCTGGAAAATTTCCCAATGCTGTAAATAATATTATCTGATTTAGCATGTTTGATTTAAATATTCGATTCAAATACAAAGCTGTATGTGGAAATCATTTTATAGGAATATTTGTAATAATATAAAGAGATTAGCATATTCTTTCCTTGCACATAACCAAAAAAAGACTGCATCTGAAAGAAAACTATTTTTTTAAGCACAAGTACCTAAAGACAGCTGTACCTCATGTAACAATTTAATTTTCTTTTGCTGAGATATACCCATGGTATCTTCACCTTCACTCACTCATTCACTCTCTGCAACACTTATCAGTTCCACTTTAAATTGACAGAAACTGATTCAGTGGAGCTAGCTGAACGTTTTATTCCACTAAATGATGGGTATGAATCTGTGAGCACAGACAAATTATCATATTTTGTCTTGATTACTTGCATCTGTGACTAAGAAGCAAGATATTTTCTAAAACTGAAACAAGTGTAGCAATGCATTCATTTCTCAGTCTGTTTTTCTGAGCACTAGTCAATTTTTATTTCCTTAGAATGGCTAGAACTTCACAGCCTATATTTAGTCCATCTGGTATGAGTACAACAGCCCAGACAACTATGGATAAACAGAGATATATACAGCAGTGTGGAAAATCTTCCAGAGAAAAATACAGCATGAGAAAATTTCCCCGAAAATTTCCCCAGCACATCTCTGTTTAGAACTATTTTGTAGAGCCCACTATGACATGAATTGCATGGACCAGTACGCGGAGTTTGTAAAAATTGACTGGGGAATTCTGAGAGTGGTAGTCCGAAAAAAGGCAACTTACTTGGTAGGTGAGATACCATGATTGTGAAAAAGTAACTTTATCAAGGCCTATGTCTATGTTACTTTTTACCGTTGATTTACATTTTTGGCTGATTACAACCAGAATCTCCCTACTGGCATGGCCATTCTCCAGCTGTGTGAGCTGTAGTCAAAAAGTAACTTGTCGATGCTCTGGGCCCAAGTCAGTGGTTATACAAAAAGGTAAAAAGAAAACCCACGAAAACTTGTTCTTGACAAGCAGACACACTGAGAATAGAACACTGCCAGCTGTAAACTGGATCTGATGGAATTTTAAAATGCAAGCATTTTTTGGATAGTTTGAATTTGTGTAAAAAGCAGAAAAAACAGTTTATTTTGCTCCCAGTAATCCTATTTTTCTCCAGTATATCCAGAATACTTGGTTCTAAGACAGACAGAGAAAGATGAAATAGCTAGGAATCCACATGGGCATAATATGTGTGAAAATATTATTGTCAAGCCACCCGATAACTACAACAAATATGGGATCATGAGCCATACAGTTGGTTGGTAAATGATGTATGATGTGTTCAAATGGTCCCAACACTGGAATACAAAATACACATTACAAAGATATCATTATGGCGTTCAAATAATGTATTTTTATACATAGGCTTTCTTAGGAAATAGAATTATAGAATGTTTGTGCTAGCTTTACCAGTACTAGCACTTTACTGTGCTTCACCTATAAATTACAATGTATTCCCTTATATATAGCTGAGTTATATAAAAAAAGAAATCCATGAAAAGTACTCAATGTACATGAGCTCAGCCCTTTCAGCAGCACATTAAAAGACCTTTCTTCTGAAAACCTGCTATATATCAATCACAAAAATGAGAAGGCACAGTTTGCATATACACATTTCTAACATACAACTTTTCCACATACACTCTTAAGCCAAGTGTTAAATACAGTGACAAAGGAGTTTACACTGCCGAAATACTGTGACACATAATATGTCAAGTATCACTTTACTGTGAAAATGATCTCACATGTCAGGGGTCGAATTCCAAGGATGCTCTTTTGAGCTCTCACTGGAAGGAGTAAGCACATGCTAGCCAAAACATGCTTCTTCATTTTGGAAGACAGTATGTGACTTCAGAATTTTTTTTAAATCTCCATATATATTGACTGCCTTTAAAATGTCCTCCTTTATTCCACAACATAAACAACAATATCTGTTTCTACTGATATGCTCTGTGATTGTGGTATAAATACCTTCCAATATAAAAGGTACTACCTATCATCCCTCCACAATCTTTTGTCTAACCCAAGCCAAGCAAGGGACAACCATGTGTCTCCTCAGAGCATCAGATCCAATGATAAATACAGCAACTGTGACAACTGGGTCCCTTATAAATCCAAGCAACTGACTTCCTTGGTGGGCCTGAGTTACTCTACTCAGGCCCACCATCATACCTAAACCAGCCAAGCTGAGGTGACAGAAGCAAAGGAGGAGAGAAAGAAAAGAACACCAAGAGAAGCATTTAACAATGTGTGTATATGTATCTTCAAGATTTGTGTTGACTTATGATGACCCCATGAATTTCATAGGGTTTTCTTAAGCAAAGAATACTCAATGGTAGTTTTGCCAATTCCTTCCTCTGAAATATAGCTTACAGGACGTCCAAGTTCTAGCCAGGGCTGACCCTGCTTAGCTTCCAAGATCAGACAGGATCTGGTGCCTTTAGAACATGTAGGCCATCATTCAACAATATCTGTTGTAAAAATAGGTTCTTCGCTAGCATTACCTGTGTTCCCTGAGGGATAGCCCCATACAATGAGATTAGAAAGGAGCTAGCCTGAAGCAATGTCACCCGGGGAAGTCATATCCAACACCATCTGAGCTTCACCTTCCACTATGAATCATCTCATATTATTTCTCTCAGGCTTGGCACTGCTCTTAATGAACCACTCCAGGCCAACTCTCTTGGCACATCTCAAACCTCACTCTCACCCGCATAAATTTGTACTGTACTGAGTGGGTGGGTATTCATGAGTGTATAACAGACCATCCCATGCTGTGAAATAACCACAGACTCTTCACTATTTGACAGAAGAAAATATGCTCATGAACAAGGCTTCCATAGTTCCAGAGATTAATCAGTGATGAAGCAGCAAAGACGGAGACACTCAATTTTCTCTCTCACTCCAGTTCCACATTACATATTCATTATTTTCCTAATAGTGGGGCTCTATGACATATTGCATATTATATTTTTTCTCCCATTCTACATTATGACACATCCCACAACCAGAATAAGGTGTCACTCACACATAGTTACAACTATTGGCATTGTGTAAGCAAGGGGCTGTGCTCAATAAGGAAAACAGCAGTAATAGGAACAGAATGTGAACTCTGGTCAATCCTTTTGTGCTATATATCTTGCTATATCAAGATACAGACAGAAAGACGGCAAAACTAAGCCACATGCATCTTTTTCTGGAAGTACACTCCTTAAGTAGGGGAACTGAGACAGGCCTTGTTTGCCAAAATAAACATATCCAAATTGGAATGGACTATCAGTGTATTACTGAAGTGAGTCAACAACTCAGTTGGAGGAGGACCTAGCAGTCACTAGTTCTCTCTACAGGTGCAGCCCTAATCCCTGGAGCCTGGTGAATAGGAGCTAACAGGCAAGGCCCAACAGGAGTTTTGCATGGGCATTAAACATGGGAGGGATTTTGGGGATGCCTGGGTCCCAGAGTTCTGTTTCAGTGTCTACTTTAGACTACTGAGTATGGATAGCGAGGGGGCTGCAACAGTCAACTGCAACAATGTGATATGTTTGTGTTCTTCCCAGAAGATCTGAGTTTGCCATACCTGCCGCAACCGCAAATTGGTTGCCCTGTTGGAAGAGATGGTCCAGCAA
This sequence comes from Iguana delicatissima, assembly GCA_948472985.1. Classification (NCBI taxonomy): domain Eukaryota; kingdom Metazoa; phylum Chordata; class Lepidosauria; order Squamata; family Iguanidae; genus Iguana; species Iguana delicatissima. Next base: position 29,566 of record CAOKZL010001517.1, read on the forward strand.
ATTGAAGCCCATGTTAGAAAGCATATTAGAAACATGAGGGAGCAAGACTTGTCAAGCCCAATGACTGTTACCCTTTCTTTCAATCTACATGGGAATGAACAACATTGTAAGGCACAACTTTAAAGAGATCTTAAGGGATTACAAGGCTCTGCATAAGAAGCTGAAGCATCTTGATGCACAGGTTGTCATTTCATCTCTTCTCCCAGTTGAAGGATACAGCTCAGGAAAGGGAAAGAAGAATAGTGGAGGTGAACAACTAGCTCTGCAGAGAGTGCCATCAGGAATGATTTGGCTTCTTGGACTCTGGTCTGTGGTTTCATAAAGATGGGTTTCTGGAAAGTGATGTGTTGCACTCCACAGTAGTTGGCAGGAAAGTTTTTGTTCGGAGGCTCTCTAACCTTACCAAGAGGGCTTTAAGCTGAGTTATGTGGAGAAGGGTGACAGTATTCTTCAGGGCAGCATATTCATCAAGTGCTGCAGATAACAGCCTGAATGGTAAAGGGAGCTCTGGGTGTACTCAACAAGTACTCCACAATGGGAAGGAAAAAAACCTTAAATAAGCAGCTAGAGAAAATGATCCATGCCTCTTAGATCTCTCTACACTAATGCCCAGAGCATGGGAAATAAAGAAGATGAAGTTGAACTCTAAACACAGCAAAGCAAATATAGTATCACAGACATTATTGAAACTTGGTGGGATCCATCTCATGACTGCAGTGTAGTAATGGAGAGATATAACCTACGCCAGAGAAATAGATCGAAAGGAAAGAAAGAGTAGCATTACTCTCTGTTGGTGCCCAGGCGCACCTTAGGCAGCTGTGTGTGACTAATCATCATCATCGTCGTCGTCGTCGTCATCATTGCCACCATCACCATCACTTCTTACATGCCGCTCCCCATGAATCAAGGCACGGATCAAGGCAGAGGACAATAGAATAACATATAACAGTTTGTAACAGAACATCAGTTAAAACACGTATCACTACAATTCACAATTTAAAGTATCAGGATAGGCCTGCCAGGAGAGAATCATAGAATCATAGAAATGTAGAGTTGGAAGAGACCACACGGGCCATCCAGTCCAACCCTCTGCTATGCAGGAACACCCTCAAAGCATTCCTGACAGATGGCCATCTAGCCTCTGCTTAAAAACCTCCAAAGAAGGAGACTCCACTACACTCCGAGGCAGCATATTCCACTGCCGGACAGCCCTGACCGTCAGGAAGTTCTTCCTGAGGTTCAGGTGGAATCTCCTTTGCTGCAGCTTGAATCCATTGCTCCTTGTCCTGTCTCTGGAGCAGCAGAAAACAAGCCCTCTCCTTCCTCTACATGGCAGCCCTTCAAATATTTAAACATAGCTATCATGTCCCCTCTTAACCTTCTCTTCTGCAGACTAAACATATCCAGCTCTCTAAGTCAATCCTCGTAGGGCATGTCTTCCAGGCCTCTCACCATTTTGGTCGCCCTTCTCTGGACTTGCTCCAGCTTGACCATGTCCTTCTTGAATTGGGGTGCCCAGAACTGAGAATGGTCTTTAATGTGTCTTTAAATCCAGACAGCATATTCAGCAGTTGCATCTCTTCCAGCAGGTCATTCCACAGTCTAGGGGCAGCTGAAGAAAAATCTTGAGTCTTGAACCTCCTTTCCAAACATGATGCTGTCATGTCTACAATCAGCTGGATATGTTTTTGTTTCCTGTGGCTTGGACAACATAACATGCACACCTCTGGTAGTTTGTATAATCAAAAGGGGGCTTGGGTCCCTGGATTTTCTGAGATCAGTATGAGGTTGGAAAAATACGCCACAACACTGTTTAGGCAACGCCAGAAGTTAAAAAAAACCCCACGCTGATCGCAAAACTAATGAAACAAAAATAAAAATAGCAATAATAAAAAGTACTATAAAATGTACCATGGAGACCACTATAACTACTGTTTTCCTCTTGCTGTAAGGATAGCATTCATTTTGCAGCTATACAGATTATATTTTTATATGTTTAACATCTTATTTCTTATCCAGAAATTAGACATTAGGCTAGTCTTCAGCCTGCTCATCAGCCCAACTAACACAGCTAATGATGAAGCACCACAGAAGTTGAAATCGAAAATATGCAGTAGGCACCAGGTTGAGACATTCTGCATTACCTTTAAAACAGTACCTAAGCTCTTGATGTAGTTCTCTCACACACCTTTTATATGCACTCATCCCATGGTGACGGGACTGGTGAGGAGACAACTTGGGAATCACTGGAGAGAAAAAGAGTGTACAGAGGCACAAATTTTGTAAATCCTAGCCATTTCTCTATTTGCACTTCTCTTGAATGCAGTGGCTCTTTCATGATATACAGTTACACCATTATGATTTTGCTTTAAATTCCATGATTCCATCCCACAGAATCCTGGGATTTGCTGCTGAAAGAGGGACATTTAGAATTCTTAGCCAGAGAGCTCCTCTAGTGCCTCAATGTCTTGGCAAACTCAGAATCCCCCCAGGCATGGCATCAAAGTGCTATAGTCAAGCACAATGAAAGGACCCGAGGTTTCTAAGCAAGCATCATTGATAATTTGGTTACAGACATATGTGCAGTATGTAGCCTAGTCATTAGTTAACACCAGATCAAAAAAGCTGCAAGGGGAGGCAGCTATGTGAAACTGCTGAATTGTCAAGCACTTCAATTCCATCATATGTGTTTCAAATCTGGACTATGAGTTATTAATCCCATTGTGTCAATTAAAGTAGAAATAGCAGGATATTTGTGTTATCATTCACAGCTTTACAAATGGTCACAGTTAATGAAACCGTTGTCATTTACTACACTTTCTGCTGTTCTAATCCCCTCTTCTAAAATTATATACCTACATACTTTCAGCTGAGAGTAACACCATAATCATGAATGTTTCATTTGAAGAAGTGGACTCTTATCAGCAAAATCATATAATGCCATAGTATTTTCTTTAATCTTCCCTAACAAAATTTTTCATTGTTTTTATTGCAACCAATTAACACACCAAATTCTATGAAAGTAAAGGATTTCCTGAAATTAGTTTTCACTTTATTACAAGATCAGTTTGTAAAAGTACTTATCGCTCAATAAATGAACAGTGGATATTTGGTCAGTTGATGGCAATTAATCTATATAAATGTCCTATTATCCATGCTCAATTGAGTAGCTGTTACATTTCCACAAAGAAGCAATTATTTAAGATAATAATTATGTTCTCCAAACTAGAACTATAAACACTGAAGACAAAGAGTAGACTTGTTGTTTTTATAAAATAGGTTGGGTTCTCTTCATTCTAGAATGTGGCAGAAGCTATTAAAAAAGCTTAGAATTGTAAAGAGTTAGAAATACTTAGGTAAAATCTCATAACAATAAGATAAAGCTTTGCCAGAATACTACTGGGAAATGAAATAGCCAATCTGGTAGATGAGTTTAGGAAAGAAACAGCTAATACAGGTACAGAGTCAATGAACTCTGTACTTCCAAATGAAGATGAAAAGCATCCATAAAGCTGAAGCAATAAAGCTTTGAAGGTGATAGAGGAATGATCACAAAGGAGATAAACTATATTTGGAATGAGATTCTAAAGCAGACAACAGGAAGAGTAATCAGTGAATGAATGTCAAGAAGAAGAAAGTGAAGATTTCTTTTTAAATGTGAAGTTTCAGCTGTTCATGGGGATCAGACACACAAACCAAATTTCACATGCATGCACACATATATATGGGGATGCCTGCAGATGTTAAGCTTCATGAAACAAAAACTAGTGGGTTTTTTTTATCTCACACAGCGTAAGATGGCAACAGTCTCAAATGAGGACACCTAACAGCAAGCGTCTAGTACCATGGTAGGCAACTTTGGCAGGTCTAGGGCCACTTTCTCAACCATACCACCTGCCATGGGGTTCACTAAGCTTGGAAATGGTGAAAAATGGCAATGAAGAGAGAAAACCCTTCCCTGTCTTCCAATCTAGGTCTACTGCCTTGCTTGTTGTACTCCCAAGGCATTATGTCTACTGCAGTGAGTGAGAGACTTAACAGTATTATTTGGAGGTGCCATCTGACAGCATGGCAAATCCCATCAACTGACTCAGCATCTGGTAAGGAGAACCAGGCAATCACTAAAGCTATTTGGTTCTATAAAAACTTAGCCCTGAAGGGGTAGGGCTGATCAACTCCCTTTTCTACACCTTCTCATTAGAACAGTGGCTCTAAACCTGTGGGTCCCCAGATGTTTGTGGACTTCAGGTCCCAGAAGCCCCAGCCACTATGGTAAATGCTCAGGGCTTCTGGGAGCTGAAGTCCAAAAACATCTGGGGACCCACAGGTTGAGAACCACTGCATTAGAAGCTAAACAGGTGCCTTTCTTAGAATATTGAACCTTTGACTATCTGTTTATTAGCTTCTAAGCAAGTTTCCCTCCAACAAACTGAAGTCTGTCTGTTGTGTGTTAAAGGTGTAATTTTTGTGTGCATTTTCTCAGATTGTTCATTTGTGTGTGTGTATGTATGTGTGTGTGTATCTCTCTCTCTATATATAGATATATATCTATATGCCTGTAAAATCTGTTTATATACATTTTTCAATGCATTTAATTTTTCTCTCTGCATTTTATCAGATACATTTTTCATAGTTCTCAAATGCACAGATTTCCAAACGTAAAGCGTATCTGGATTGTGTCTATTTCCAAGTGGTGAAGACTGGTGGAATTAGCAATAACTAGATAAAATAAAAATATTAAAAATATGACTTGCACAATTCAGATTCTTCAGGCATGCCTATTCCCTGTTCTAAAACTTCCCTCTCCTAAAGCCATTTTTATATTCTTTTTTTAAAGACGGGAGGAGACTCTTAATGTATTTCATGTAATACAGTTACCCCCGAGAAACCACTTAGATACTGTCTCAAGACAAGGTGCTGATGTGGAGAATACTCGCTTGATTCCCTCCAGACTCGACATCTGTCTTTGATCACTTTACAAATAATACTTCAAAAATTAGCAAACGCAGTTTACTTTACGCTTTGAACATTGTCAAAAGAGCTGCCAAGTTTTTGCTGAAAGAGGAAACAAACCAAACCTGAAAAAGTGACTCTTACACAATCACCAGCAGTATATTGTACATAAAGATAGAAGGTAAAGCAAAATTATTTTAAAAAGCTGAGACAGCAGCTTTCCCAGGGAGAAATGAAAATTCTGTTTTTTTTTAAATAAGTAGAAAACATTAACAGATTCCTAATTATACCAGAACCACTAGAAACAATTCATATCCATATCTTTTTTTGCCCCTTTTCATCTGTAGTTTTGGTATTTAAACAAATATCTAAAGTAAATAAATTCTTCCAAGAAATTTAATGTTCTATTAACAACAAATATTTATGCAAAATGCAAGTGCTCTGTTACCTGAAGTCCAAGTTCTACATTTTGAATCAAAAAGAAAAAGCAAATCAGAGGGGAGGTGATCACCCCTGAACCCATCCAAATCTTTTACAGGCTACTAGATAACGCTCTGGAGCAAAGCTTGGGGTATTTGTATAGAGTGGCTAGAAGGGAATTGCTCCCTATAACACAGGCAGAAGTCTTTCTTTGGCAGAGGGACACTCACTGCCCTCCAGCTTCAGTCTCTGTCTCAGGAAAGACATGCCTAAAAACAAGCATCGAATTTCCACCCTTTCTTTTCTCCTTTTTAATTCCCTATCAGCAGACTATCTAAAGGCAGCCCCCAACAGGAAACAGCAGTTAATCTCACAAGCCAGGTTGGTTCTTAAATAATGATGACCTATGGTCAGGTGGAAAGTATTTTTTTTTTCCTAATGGGGGAATTTCTTACTGGCAGATTTAACACTCACCTAAGAAACTAACAACTCAGATGCACTATGAAGGTAAATGGAAGAAAACTGTCCACCCCCTGAAGTTCTTTTATATTTGGCAAAGGATTCTCAGAGTCCTAAAGAAGTCTTTCACAAATAAAAGGAGTGATTAACTTGAACTATCAGAGTAAGGACTGAAAAGAAATGACTGCTCAAGTGTGGCAAGTGAGCAAAACTGAAGTTCTGTAATTAAAATTAAGATTTCTTGATGTATGAAATATCAGTCACTGATTCTACACCATGATATTAAGAAAAGCAATAACTGAATCTTGAACCAAAATGTCCTTCAAAATCAGATTTATTTTCTGTTGACTATAAGTTTTACTTTCTCTAAACTGCTTCACTATGAGCCAAAAAAGTGACATTAAAAATATTCCTAGCTAAATAATAAACAAATAAATTCGATTTATACAATTATTATTTTATAATATATTTATAGCACATTTTATATAATTTATTATTAATTATTGAATATCAAAATCAGAATAATTGAGGTCATATTATTTCTGATTTCTGCGTATGGGTGTGAAAGCTGGACAGTGAAGGCTATCAGAAAGAAAATCAACTCATTCATTGCTTTCACACACCAAAACAACCACTGTTGTTTTGGTGTGCGAAACCACTGTGAAGATCTGAAAGACCTGTATCACCTTGCCCAGCCCTTTGACAATTGAGACCAAGGGACATGATGTGCATCTTTCCGAACCTTATTAGATTATATCCCACTCCCACAACTGTACAAATATCCTTAATCATCTAAGACTTTAATATCATCTGATCTGGACTGCACCTGTAAATGCCTTTATAACCATGAAAGCTCATGCTAACATAAAAACCAGTTAGTCTTAACAGTGCTGCCACATTACTTTTTTTTTCTCCTCCTCCCTTCCTCCTCTTTATTTGAAAGGTGGTGCTAGAGGAGAGTTCTAAATATAACCTGGACTGCTAAAAAGACAAATTAAAGGGGCCCTAGAGCAAATCAAACCTGAACTCTCACTGGAAGCCAAGATGACTAAACATACGCTGTCATACTTGGCATATATCATGAGACTGATGTGTCTCCAATAATGCTCAGTAAAGTGGAAGGCAATAGGAAAAGAAGGTGGATTGACTCAATTAAGGAATCCAGAGCCTTGAATTTGCAAGATCTGAGCAGGGTAGCTGACAACTGTGGTATCTGTGGTATCTCGCTTATAGACTCACCGTAGATCCAAGCTGACTTAATGGCAAGTAACAACCAGGATCACGTAAAGAAATCCTAGGCAGGAAAAGCTGCCAGCTGCATATCTTTTGAAAGCCTGGCAAACATCAGACAGAGGGCAGGAAACCTGTGATCCTGTCATTGCTGTTGAACACTACCACTTTTGACTCCAAGATAATTTAGCCAGTGTTCAGGGCAGACTGGAACTGCAGTCCACCATTTGGAGGACTAAAAATTCCTTACTTCTGATTTGTAACTTGTATGGACACATTACATGTTTTTCATCAATGACTATATGTAAGGTTTAGATGCTATCTGTACATTAGACAGTAGATATGCCACCCTGTAGACACTGCTGGGCAGAAACTCCCATCATTCCTAGTCAGCACAGCCAATCTTGAAAATGCTGGAAAGTACAGGGCAGCAAAATCTGGAGGGTCACATGATGCCCACCCTAGTACAAACGATCAATGGAGTTTTCCTCTTGCAAAGATATGTATACTATTACATTAAAAAAGCAATGGTTTCCAGATTATGTTACAGGGTTCCTCAATGAAAAGATCAATAATGTGAACAAAATTCCCTATGAGAGTGGCCTACTTTCCACAAGTATTTTTTTTCCTTGCAGTGTACAACTATCATAAAAGAGTACTGGCGTATTTTAGCACAGTCTTCGTCAACCTGGTCCTCTCCAAATACTACCCTCACAGTCCTAAGTTGGTTGAAGAATTCTGGGAATTGTAGTTTAACTCATTTGGAGAGCAACAGATTGAGGAAAATTGTTCATGTTTATAAATTGCAGAATTCACTGCCACAGGATATAGTTATGAGTGCCAAACTGGAAGGTTTTAAGTGGGGATTGAATAAATTCATGGATGTTAGGGCCATCAGTGGCAACTCATCAGGATGGCTACATATCATCTGCGGCATTAGAGAAATTATAGCTCTGAATACAAGGTGCCTGGAAATGCAAGATGGAGGCTGAAGTTGCACTCACGCTTTGCTAGTTGGTTTCCCTTTCGGACAATTGGCTGGTCACTACATAAACAGAAAGCTGGATTAGATAAGCCTTTGGGTTTGCTTAAAAATGGCTCCTAAGAGCACAATCATGTTCCTCAAGGGAACAGCGTCTTCTATAATGGAGCGCATCCTAAAATAAAACTGAAAGGAACAAGGGATCCACAGTGATAAAATTAATTTGATGATTTCTCCACTAAGGTAGAAACATCTAAAAACCAGTACTCTACAGAAGAGTCAAAACTGGAACTACCCAGCCAAGACAAAGAAACATTACAAATACTAGATATGCTGGCCTAGTGGTAAACAGTCCATGTGTAACAAGGATGAATTTGGCAGGTAAATACTAAGAAAAAAGGAAAGACAGCACATGATCTACCAAGAGCTGTTAAATTTTCTTTCCCAGGAACGTTAAACCTACGGTTTGCAAGTGTTATGAAAAGTACATCATGCGCTGGTGATGTAAATATGCACAAAATATGTTTGCTGCCTTACTGGAGTGATCCACACATATGTTGTGTGGATTTTTATCTCAGTACTTACAGAGGAATCAGACCCTGTAATAATCTGAAGTGGCACTCATGTACCAGAAAGTTCTTATCTCCCTTTTAGGGGAAAAACAAGCCAAGACATGGAAATACTGGAAGACATTAAGGCAATATATATCAGTGGAAAGATTACAGCAGCCTGTCTATCTAATAGCAACACATTCCCACAGGCTTTGCTGAAACTGAACTGACACCATATAGTTCATGGGAGGAATAACAACTGAAGCTGTTGTTGATTTTCTGTCCTATTCCTACTGTAGGTTGAAAGGCAATGAAAACAAAGAATAAAATGCTTTTGCAGAGGTGAAGTGGGACAAAACTTTCTAGTGGGCAAAAACAAACACTGTGCAAACAGAATTCCACTTATGCAACAGGCCTTTCCCCTACTGCTGCAACTTTCCTGCACTTCCCTGCCCTGTGGTTTGCAAATTGATCTGGAAGGTCTACAATCCTCTCTTGTAGATTCTGAGTGCATGAAAGGGAAGAAGGGGCAGGAGAAGCAGGAACCGCTTCCTCCCCATCCTACTGGTGAAAACTATTTTAATTCAGGAGTAGGCAACGGTGGAAGCCTAGGAGGCAGTTTTATATCCCCAGGAGAACTTGGAGGGCTACATGTCTCTACTGCATTTGGTCTTGAAAGAAAAAAAAAATAGCCTATTTGTCCCTGAGAACCCTTGAGTAAATATGGGAACATTTTCATCACATTTGGGGGCCTGCCTGAGCCATTTCAGGCCCCAAAGAGGCTTTTTTTAAAAACAGGAAGTGAGCAGAAGTCATTTCCTCTTCATTTCCTGTTTAAAAAAAAGGTGTCTCCTGAGCCTCAATTGACCTGCGGGGGCACAAAATGCAATAAAAATGCATCCCTGGCCCCTATTGGGTATTTTGAGGTGTTTCAGGACAGTAAATTTTTTTCCGAAAGATTTTGTAAAGAAATACGTTTGACCGGGGGGGAGGGTCTCCAAAAGGGTGGAAATGCCCTAGAGTGTGTTTGAGGGTATTTGGAGGCACTCTGCAGCAAATAAACATTTCAGATTTTTCTAAAACTTTTTTTTACTCCTGGGGGGCCTGGGGGCCACGAAAAACACCATAGAACCCACATGTGGCCCACAAGCCACCTCGGTTTAATCGAATATGACCTCATGTCACAACTGACATCTTCAAAAATTAAAACAAAATACACATAAAATGTATACAAATTCTAAAATGCACTTGACTGATGGGACGAACTGTTAAAAATCTAGTACATATTTGTTAATTTGGTATCTGAATTAAGACTGTCTAATACAGTAGATACTAGTTCTTTTTGGACCACATGTTGTTAATTTTTATGTTTTTGTCAGTTGTGTACTGACTTTGATCTGCAAATAATGGCTACAAAGCCTTCTTTTTCTTAAATTCTAAAGTTATGTCCAATTTCAGAGTCTCTTCTTCAACCTGCATACTTGTCTCATTACTGATGTTGTTCATCTCATTGAAAAAGATAGCATTTCACTATCCGCATTTTTCATTACCCATAACTCTGAGAAGTATCTCCTATGGATGATATGGAGATGATCTACTGCATTATATTACTGTTTCTAGCTCTGGTCTCCAATTCTTTTTTCTCTCACTGTCATAGCAACAACAAGATTCGGCTTACCTGGGAACTAAAGGTGACAGATACTTAGGACAGGTTCAGTGCCTGTACTGAAAAGGTTCCCAACCTTTAGTTCTCCAGATGTTTGGGACTCTCAGAAGCAACAGCCAGCACAACCAATAACTTGGAGAAATATTAGTTTGGAGGACAGTGATATAGTATTGCAAAGCCAACCATTAATCAATGCCAGCACAAACAGCCACAAGGGGATACAATTTAACTTACAATACACACAGATACACACAATACACACAGATACACACAGTGTGGTGTGGTGGTCTGAATGCTGGACTATGGCTTGAATCCCCACTTGGTCATGAAAACCCAGTGGATGACCTTGGGCAAGTCATACTCTCTCAGCCTCAGAAGAAGGCAGAGACAAATCCCCTGTGAATGAACCTTGTTAAGAAAACCCCATGATAGGATCACCTTAAGGTCACCATAAGCTGGAAATGATTGGAAAGCTCACAACTAAAAAACATAAAGGGAAAACTACACATTAGAGTGGCCAAATGTAAAAGAAGATAGGGCTCCTGTGCCTTTATTCGCTGTTTAGAAGAGAGAATTTCAGTAAGTGTTGTAGTTTATCACCAAAACTATACTAAATCCTCTCTTTTGCACAACAGTTAAAGGCACAGAAGATCTGCCCTTATGTGCCAGGGTGGGCAAAGTACAGCCATCCAAACATTGCTGAAAAGCAGCTTCAAACAGTGCTACATCCAGCGGTAAAAAATGCTGCAAGTTACAGTTTAGCAATAACTGGTGGGCCACGCTTTGGCCATTCCTATGATATGCAATACAGTAAGAACTAATTTCATCTAACCTTCATCCTGTGCACACAACATACTTCCTATCTTTATTTCTCCCATTCTCTCTTTTTGCCATGCCTCCACCTCATATTTATCCTTCCAGCAACACAATCTTCACTTCCAGCCACAGTCAGAGAGTTACTTTCAGTCCCCTTCATATCTTTCAGTTATTCTGTCCCTCTTTCCTCAGTATCTCCACATCCATGCATTTATATCCAGCCATCCACCCACTCACCCACCCACTCCTCTTCTCCATCCTGCCTTTTATCACATTCACAGCCATTATAGCATATTCAGCTTCCTTCTGCCAAAAATTTACAAGCAACCTGTTTTCCTGAGCATAGCAGTACTATGCAACTCCCGTCACTGCCATTCACTCCAGGGTTTATTTTCCTTCTTCTGTTGCACCACCACCTCTTCCGCCAACCTGCTCCCAGGGAACCACGCAGCCTTCTTTCCCTGCTCAGACAGACTCAGAGAGCAGCTAACTTTAGTTAACCATGTTGTGGCCTCAGCTCTGCAGAGCATCTCTCTCTCAAGTGCCAGGGCAGCTGCCCAAATGAATTACAGCGAAGTTCCCCCGAACAACACAGTCCATCATCTCAGATACGACAGTCTCTCTGGCTGCCCAAAGCTAAAAGCCTGGCTCAGGCTGCGCCTCCCACCTGACAAAGGACAACTGTCTCCCCAGCTCAGGGAGCGTCTCGACGAATTTCTCCCTTTCAAACTGAGCCAAGAGTTTGAGCTTCCCTGGTATCTAGTCTCCGCTTCCCCAGAACGCTGAAAAATACACGTCTTGCAAGCTATAAGGAACCTTAGCTCGATTTTGGGGCTGGGGGAGAACAGAGAAGAATCTCCTCCCCCCCTCAGCGGCCTCAAAACGGGTACCAAATTGTTTGACATTTACAGGTGCACCCAAGGTTCAAAGCTCGCGTTCTACTTTTTCCACGAACCGAAGGAGACCTAAATTAGATCTCAGCGGCGCCTCTCCGCTGCGCCAGGTTCACACGACCTCTTTGAAACCGTGTTATCTTAACAGCAAACTTATCGTGGGGCAGAAGGCAGGGGCGTCCTTCCTGCCCGCCCACCAGCCCCGCTCTGCGAGGGAAAAGCGAAGCGGGAAAGGTGACATTCGGCAAAAAATCCCCCTGGACGGTAAAGTCCGCATTGGCGGAAGCTTCCTTTAAAGGGAGTCAAGTCAAGCGTGTCCTGATCGCCTCGCCCGCCCCCCCCCGTTCCTTGTCCTTCGTCAGGAAGGCGGGAGAGACTGCAGCAACAGCGAGCGAGCAAGCCGGCAAGAGGCGAAGCCCGTCCCAGCCTTCTCCCCTCGCAACCACGCCCGTCCGGGGGCCCCGCGACGCAGCGCAGGTGCTGATCGGGATGGCTCGTCCCGCGGCCGAGGCTTCCTCCGAAGGAACTCGAAGCTCGCCCTCCTCGACACAACACTGCAAGGCGGCCCGGCTGGCGCTCGGCACTGACAGGCAGGGGCTTCCCTTCTAGCTTAGACCAAAAGCCGCCAGCAATCCGGGGCGCACCTTTTTCCTGGAAGTGGGGGAGCCTCTTGGGACAGAGCAGGGCTTCGTGCCAGCCAGTTAAACAAGCACAGGATCGCGCTATTGCCTGGCCCAGAAAAACACACACACACACACACACACACACACCCCCGAGGCGCCGAGAAACGGGCGCGCCGGCTTACCTTCCACTTTGGTGAGAGTCAGCACCGGGCTGTTACAAGCGCTGAGAGGGGCTACCCTGGCCGAGTGTTTCTTCATGATGAGCCCTTCCGCCAGCCAGAGCCCTCCCGCCGATCGCCTACATCCTGACGCCGACTGCAGCTGAGCGCCCGGCTCCCCTCGCCGCTCGCAGCCTCGCCGCGGCGGCTCCCCGGTGCCAGCGCGGCTCCCTCTCTCGCGTCGTGCCTTCGGCGCGGCCGCTCTGCAGCTTTTCGCCACCTCCTGTCTCGCACGCTCTCCGCTACTTGCTGCAAACAAAACGTCACCGGCCAGTCCCCGCCCCTTCCCCGGCGAGGTTCCTTCACAATCCACAGACCCCCCCCGGGAAAGCTTGCGCAAACCCCGCTCCCCATTCTATTCCTCCCAGCGCCTCACGGCTTGCTGGGTATTACTGCGAAGGTGTTGGGTCTGGTCCCCTTCCCAGGCCCTCCAGAGGAGCTCCTTTTCCTAAAAGAGAGAGAAAAAGCCACAGATTGCGCCTCCCGTTAACTCATGAAGCTGCTTTGGCAAAACTCTGCGTTGCTGGGTTCCTGTTTTGCTGAGCATCCCCAGAAAAGGATGAGATTCCTTCGAGTCTATCAAACGAGATCCCCAAAAAGTTTAGTTGAAACCAGCAACTCTCCTAAGGCCTTTGTTAAAGAGGAGGCTTCTGTAGGCAGACTTGGTCCCTGTGTTCCCCATCCTAGAGATGGTAGAGCTCAAAAGCATGGATTTCTCTTTCACTGAGCCAATTGGATCCATGGGAATAATAAAACAAAATCAAAGGTAGTGACCTGACCGTGAACTTTGCTGCTTTCTCAGCACCTGAGCTTGAGGTGGAGTGGTAAACTTATCTTTTTGATTTTAATTTCCTAAAGAAAATAACAGTGTGGATTTGGTCTAGGCAATCTGAAAAAACCCTCTCTCCATATGAACCAGTCCAAATCTGAAATCTTTGCAAGGGCATTGTCTCTGTCTCACCACTCTCACTGGCATGTCTGGTGAGGACATAAGATAGGGCCTTCTTTGTGGCTGCTCCACACCAAGAAACTCTCTTCCACCAGAGGCTTCCTTCGCGCCCTCCCTACTCTTCTGCCTTTGTGTCAGATTGGTTTTTCTGTCACTAACTGACTGCTGTGGAAATGTCCTTTAATTTGGGCATTGTAATCCCTTGCCATTCTTGTTATTTATTTTTTCTTATTATGCTTTTAAACTGTTTTAATTCAGTGCTTGATTCTGATACCATAATTATGCTTTAATTGTTGTTTAATTGTTTAATGTTTCAACAATTCACAGTCTAAGCTTGTAGCAGCTACAAAGAAGAAGCAGGAAATAACAGTGTATGATTTATTGCATCCTTACTGATTCTTTCACATTAAGCAGTAAGTCATCATTATACTGTATTCTCCAAAATGATTTCTTACCCAGTTTGGTAAGTTTAAAAAAATTTACTGCAGGGTGAAATCCAACCCTGGCAGAACAGGTTCATCCCTACAGCCTCTCACTACAAATATACCTCACTTAAGTAAGCTAAAGTGTCCCTGGGCATGACTTAACAAAAAAATTGGTACCAGATGGAGAAATAAAATGATAAAAATAGGGATAGGTTCCTATACTACAAAAAAGAAGAGCAACTCAACATGTTTCAGCAAACCTTTTTATTCAAAACTAACAAATATGAACATACGAAATGAAACAATCGAATCAAGAAAGCTTTGCATAAGTAAAGAAAAACATTTTGAACTTTCCAGAGATCATTTCAAGGCTTCTTCCAAATTGTACCCAAGGATTTTTTTTCCTCCACCAGCCTCCACTTTTCTTATGATTTCCATTTTAGTGGCCAAATGCGACTGCAACCTGATACTGGAAGTCTGTGTTCCTCTAGCCCTTCTTCACCATCCTCCCAATGCTAAAGTTGGTACAACAAAAAAACAAACATACTTCCAACTGCACAGAGGATGAAAGAGAAAATGGAGGTTGGGCAGGCTTAAAAAGACTGTAAAAAGGAGCTTCTTTGTCAGAAGCTTTGTTAACTGAGGTATTGTTGTGTGCCTTCAAGTTGTTCCCAACTTACAGTAAGCTGAAGGCAAATGCATTTTTTCCCCTCAGACTTTAGACTGGGTAGAAAACAAACGCCCTCCAGACACTACTGGTCTGCATCTCCTTGCATTCCTCATCATTGGTTATGCTGGCTAGGGGCTGCTGAAAACCGCAGTCCGAAAACATTATGGAGGACTGCTTGATTCCATCACTGCTTTAAAATGGGTCTAAAAAGCAGGAGACACTGAACTACATGGGTAACTTAGGGTAATTAATCCCAAAAATTAAAGTACCACTAGAGAAAAGAGATGGAAGAATAGCAATCCCAATTTTTAAATTATTAGAAATGTTGCTTTGAAGCTGCAATTTTAAGTGAAGTAGTAGAGCAATGTAACAAAATAATTCTGGCCCTTTTCCCCCCTTTTGGCACCAAATTTCCCATATGCTCCTATGCCTTCCTCAATGTTCCAGGAACATACTTCAAACTGGCATTCAGAAATTTCCAGCAGAGGGGCTTAACATCTGTATCTCCTGTTGCTGCTCAGTTCAAAATCAGCCACTTCTTTCAGTCAGGAAAAGAGCATTCATTACGCACGCCTGTAATTTGCAATTAATAAGCACGTCTCATACAGGCTCTGCTGAAATCCACTGGAATGTTTTGGTGGAACACTATCAAAAGCAAAGCACATGGATGGTGTTCTTCAAGTTTAATAATATTTTAGGTCAATATCTCAGTCATTGCCGAAATATTTGTTAGCTACTTAAGTGTTTGCTTATCTCTGAAGGCACTAAAATGGTTCTTTTTATTTGCACAACCAGAGGCTACTCTGAATTCAAAATGAAACCATCACAAACTTTTATAACATAACCTGTTTGATTCAGACTTTAATTGACCCAATGCACATCAGAAGCAGCATGTTTTACATGATGTCGCTGTTGCTTCAGATAGAAATCACCCCTAATCTTCATGAATACCAGCAGGCACTTGATCCCCAAGGTAAGATTCCATAGATTTGCTCTGTGTATGATAGAGGGACAGATAAACCATATAGGCAAAATCAACTGCATGGTCTCTCTTATATGACTGACATTCCACTGTCAGGGAGAGCTAAAGGATTTTAGCAGAAGCATAACATTCCCCTGGAAATGTGCATTTTAATTCCTGGTGGTTTAAGGCAATTGTTGATAGTTCAATTATATTTTAACAATAATTTTCTATGCGTATGTTTCTACCTATATGTGTTTTTATCTGTATCTGCTTTAATTTTTGCAAGCTTCCTTGAGTCTTAGTTCTGGAGAAAGATGGGATATAAATAAATAGAGTCTTTATACTGAATAATAAAAAGAAAATTGCAATTCCTTTTTGTATACACCCAAATAAGAACACAGAAGAGAGCAAAAACTTCAACATTGTTTCACATCTGCAGTGAAGGAGTTTATAATATATTATAGAAGTTCTGGCAGTGGACAGGTTTGCACTCAATGTCATTCTTTTTACATAAATGAAAAAATCCATAGATAGCTTTTCCCAGTAGGCACCAATTAATAGAAGCTTGCTTGTGGCATTCCTTTGTGGCTCTGTTGTACTTCTGACACTTTTCTCCCTAGTGACTGGGGACTCAAAACACCAACTGAAAAGCTAACCAACAGCAAAAGACTGAAGCAGAGCTTCAGTCAGCATGCCAGAAAAGTTGAAATTGGTCAGAAAGTGAAATATCATGGTAGGAGCTATCTTTTTCATATATGCAAGCGGATACATTTGTTACCATTATGGAGTCACTGTGTTCACAACTGTGAAAGATGAACAGTGGTCTGGATCTCTGTGTAGACATAAATGAAATGCAGAAATGAATGTGTGGAGGAAAGGGATCTGGATCCTTTCTGGGAGGATTCATTTAAGGGGGACTTTGCAAAGAAAAGGTGCCACGCTCCCTGACAGGCATTGAGAAAACCATTTCTCCTGCATACGTGACATTCAAGTTTTAACATCAGTATTAATACACTATCATGAGTTTAAACTCTAAAAAGTTATCTACCAACATTAAAGATGGTTTTGCAAAACAACAAGTAAAAAAATGTAGAAGTATGGAAGGCTGATGAATATCTGTCTGTCTGTCTGTCTGTCGACTGATCTCTCCCACATGAACTGGTCATTAGAATGTGCCAGCCCCTTTAAAATACTTGAAGCTTGTATGGATTCCTCTTGGAAGAATATAGAATGAAAATGCTGGTTAATTCCAGCTTTCTGGTTCTACTCTTTCCGATTTATGGAAGGGGACAATTCAGACAACCTTTCTGATCCACTCTTCACAAATATACCATCTACAGTCTGCAAAAGCAGATACTCAAATACAACAATTCAGTTTAACTTACTCAACAGAAATTTTAATTTTAATGAAACTATTTTGCCTGAAAGGTAAATAGTCATTGATACTTCCATGTTGCTTTGCAAGGATATCACTTTAAATTTTCAGTGAAACTGCCCTACAGATTATGAGAAGAGATGTATTATGAGCTCAAATACTATCTCTTCAGCGAACTAATGCTTTTTGTCAGGTGCTTTGCAGGCAGACGTTCACAGGGTCTTGTCTTCAGTTAAAAGGTTCAGTTAAAAGGTGCTGGGAAAGGCTTCTTCCTGTCTGAGGAAAATGCTGGAGATGCTGAAGAGATAATGCTTGGCTAGATACACAAACAGTCTTGCCTAGGGTAAGGCAGCCTTCAGCATTCCTACCTTCATAAGCCTGGGCAGTATTGTACTACCATGTATCTCAGCAACTTCCAAACTATGTACCAGGGCACAATAGCATGTCACAAAAAAAGAACAAAGGTGTAATTCTTAGTCTTACACTTTTCAAATTATCTTTTAAGTGTTTAGGTTGTATGAGTGAAGTCCAATGCTGAGATAGAAAAAAAAATAGCTTAGCAAGAAAAGGCTCAGAAGGGATACACTGATCTAAGAACAGTATCCCCAGTGTTTGTAAGAAGGTCCCCTCCTCTGCTTCTATTCCTCTTCCTTCCCCCCCCCCCGAAAGTGATAGTACAGCACCACAGAGATTCATGATTTCTCTTTCTGCCTTTGCTGGATAGCAGAAATAACAAATGTTTCCCAGTTCACATCAATTTCACTTCTCTATTATGACAATTGTTTATAAAATAGACATTTTTGTTCACATAGCATAATATGCTACTGTTTCTTGCCCACAATTATTGTCACCAATTTTTTTACCATTATTGAAATGAGAGCTGAAATACTAATGTAAAAATATAGGCATTTTAGGACATGCATTTTTTAATTTGGTTTTAGGTGAAAGGTTCTGAAAAATTATTCTTTTATAAACTAAAGTATGCACTGTAGAAACCTTGGGTCACTTAGTAAGTGATGCATTTTTCTACATCAATATAGCTATTCTTCTGTTTCTTAATGGGTGCTCTGACCAATGTCAGCCCGTGAAAGCTTTCAGTAATTCATACTTAATGAAAACTGAACACAGTCCTATCAGTCTTCAATGTCTTTCCACAATCATGTATTTGTTTCATATGCAATATCTTATCTATATTATACATGACTAATATTCATTGTAATAAACTGACAGTTAAAATAATACAGTGTAGTCTCAGCAGGAAAACATTAAAAACAAAACAAGTTTAAATTCTGCCTGTAACACTGCAACTGCATGTCTTTTGGAATCTGACATCATCAAATTACATGCTAGAACTTAAACAGAATTGCTTTTTGCATGCTCAGGGCTGAGAGATGTAGTGTAAGGAACAAAGTAGGCCACACAATGAAGCTGGGTGAAAATAGGCCACAACTTTATTGGCTACAGCAAAAACAGAGTTGGCTTCCACAGGGGTATGGATCCTGGCATGGGTCAACTCACCTGTTGACCGATAAGACTGAAAACCCAAAGCCAGAACCACCTGGAGTCAGGTGTGAGCCACCCGGCCCCCCAGTAGAGCAGGAATGCAGAGACCCAAATCCGTGCCATGTGTCTATTGCCAACCCTGCCCTCCTGGCAACTACCTGCATCCCCAGGACTCAGAGACTTGGGGAAATAGCAGACCTGGATCCAGGACCCATGCCAACCACCTTACAAGTTGTAACAGTAAAAGGCAAAGACACAATCTAACTACAGTCCATAGGATAAAACAAGAGGAAAGGGGATGAGAGGAATGACATGCAGAGAAGAACTGAGCTCTGGGGAGAGGAGAGCCTAGCTAAATACAAAATACCTGGACCAGAGGGAAAACTTCCTAAAGCTATAGCCTGGGTGGAAGCAGCCAATCAATTCAAACCAGTAGGTTTGAACTGATTGGCTGGGAACTCTCTCCAGGTGTGCAAAGGCTGTTGGGTATGAGGAAGTATCCAGCAGGGCTGAGCACATGGCTGGAAAGCCACATGGCATGAACACCACTGGGGGGTCCTGTGGAGGCAGCACCACCAAAGTCAGCCTGAGTTGTAAATGCGCCACTTGGTAAGTCAGGCAGCTTAATTTATCACTACAGTATGGCCACTGAATCAACTGCCAATGGCTAATTAACACTTTATATAAATTTCACTGAATCAAAAGTTCTACTTTAATTGGGACTAGCAATTGGTTTAAGACCTATTTTTTTTTTACCTCTCTGATCAATTGATTGCCATCCATCCATCCATCCATCCATCCATCCATCCATCCATCCATCCATCCATCCATCCATCCATCCATCCATCCAAGAAAACACTTAAATTGACATATCAAAAGTAGGTAGACAGATATTGTACACATTAGCCATTGCAGTTAGTAAATTATCTGCAAAATTAGCAGTCTCCATGTTCCCAATGAGGATCAAAGAAAACTGGACTGCTAAAGTAAGCAAAGCTTGAACATTTTATAATCATGGTATTGTCAGAGCTAGTGCAATGTATATGAGATTGGAAGGAAGTAGTCTTCAAAAACCTACAGATGGAAATGTACTTTGCACTGAGAAATGAATGCTGGCTATGCATAGAGCATAGAAGGGGTGCAAACAATCAGAATTCTAAAGTCAAACCAGCTTCTTCCAAACTAATCCAGTATTAATAACATCAAACTTCATTCTCTTCCCCTCTTCTGTTACCATTGTCTTGTAATAGGATTAGAAACTTTTAGAGACATTAATTTCCCATTCCTTCTCCAAGTCTTGCCACAACCTTCCAGTTTCTCTCCTTCCTGATGTCAAAGCCTCTTATTTATACCTATGTATATAAAACCTTGAACTTGATCATCAAAATCTTGCTGCTCACAAACCAAAAACCTGCTATATGTACCACAATAATGGCATAAAAGTAGTAGGAAGATAGGAATCACACACAGTATGATTTTTTTTCTATGCCTCCTTAGTGTATGTCTCAGTAAGAAAACACAGGAATGGAGTAGCAGCTGCATTAGCTCTGATTGAATACTTGCCAAATATCTTAACAACATGGTGCTTCAAAATATCAATTTAAAATTTCACATGCAACCTCTTTAGGACTTTGCAACAGCTAAATGGTCAACACAATACATTTATTATGAAAGGATCAAGCTGTGGAATCAATTGCCTGCTATATATTTCAGAAAAACAAAGCTGAATTTTCAATTGACTTTAGTACTGAGTTTTTGTCAATGTTGAAGGAAATTCAAATCTGAAATTTCCACACCCATAGATGTCTACACACACATGTAGACATCTATGGGTGTGGAAATTTCAGATTTGAATTTCCTTCAACATTGACAAAACTCAGTACTAAAGTCAATTGAAAATTCAGCTTTGTTTTTTTCCCCTCAGGATGAAAGTTAGGCTAAATATTAAAACATGTTGTAAATGACACTGTCCTTAACATCAACAGAATGGATGAAATTTCATTTATACTATTAAACAAATATCCAAAAAGAAAAGAGAACCACGATGATAGATTATGTTTAGATTATTGTGAAGTAACATATAAAGGTGAGCAGTCATACTAGGTTTATAACAAATATTTATGGCACCATAAAATATTTTTATAAAATATTTAAAAATATTTGTATGTCAAGATATAGAAAGACCCACTGCAAAGTGTGGATTTTCTTACCCATGGACTCGTGAAATTAGCTATCTGTGACAATGAAGTTGCTCTGTGGAATCACACAGACCAGGGTTGCATAACTTGTGGCTTGGAAGCTGAGTGCAGACCCCAAAGTGTTAACTGTGCCCAACTCTCCCTGAACTTCCCCTCCCCTTGGAGCTCCCAATACAGCAAGGAAAAAACAACCTGAGAGAAGCCTCTCCACTCCTTCCACGGTTAGGAGCTAGGAGCAAGGAGAGAGGAAACTCGATCGGAAACGCTAGGATGCAGGTGCCTGAACGGTGTTAGCATGGAACAGAGTGTGTGTGTGAGCGTGTGTGTATGCGTGCATATGTGCATATGAATCAATGCTGCCCCTAAACTCCATGTAAGCCTTGCAATGGGGCCTCTGGATTTGAACATGCTGTGCATCTCTGAAATTTAACTTTAGAAAGGTAAACAACAACTAAGGTAAACAACAACTAGGGTTACCTTCAAAACATAATACAACCAACTGTCCTTCTTAGGCCATTTCCACACTACGGCCCCATCCTGGCATGGGGATGCATTGAAGCTGGGCTGTTTTTATTGCCATTGCCATCCCTGTTTGGAAATAACTTGGATATCATTTTGATATCAATAATTTGCCCTCTTTCACCACCCCTCTCCACGTGCTTGCGAGGCCAACGGACAAGCTTGCAAGACAGGCATGGCCGATAACGCAATACTTTCAAACAATACAGGCTGGCCAGAAATAGCCAAACTGCCGCTTCAGGAGACCTCAAGGGCATGTGCGTAATTATGTATGCACGCAACTCACAAAAGAACTTCCTGCCCCGAGCAGGCAGCTTGATTAGAAGTGTCCTCACCTGTCAAGCACTCTACATTTGCATACTGTCCATTCCATTGTCAATTTGGACTTAATTCAATCATGTTAAATTCTGACCTTTTTGAGACTTTGTCTCTAGCCCAAAACTCATTGTTTTTCCCGAATGCGGGATGGCCTGTGGTCACATTTCTCCCTGTAAAAACCCCAAGTTCGAGCTCCTTGTCGGAACGCTTGTGTCTTGCATCCTGAACTGCTGCCACACCGGCTGGCGAGCCTCCCCTCAGTCCCACATACTGAGACTACGCACCTCCGAACTTTCGCAGTGATCTACCTGGGCTTCAGGACAGGTGTTGTATCACCCCAAATCAACAATCCCTCTTAAAATTCCCTCTGTCCCACTCAAACCTTTATTTTTCTATAGTTCTCTGTGTGATTGTGTTGCATACACCATGTGTTTGTATTTTAATAAAGATCACAATTATTCTTATAACCTGTGTGCTTCTTGGCTTGGCCTGACCCCGTAGACATTGGGTAAAAGATTCCACTGTGTTGCCCTGCCTCTCGTATTGCTAGCCTGTGCTCTCTGACTATTTCCCCAACTTGTTTAATTGAGAGTGCATTTAGGTGTCCCTCCCGGGAGGCCCAGAAAACAGGGTAACACTGTGACATGTGCTACTGCACGATATCATCACAGTCCCGCTCCTGTCACATCTCCAGCTGTCAGGAACATGCATTATACTGTCACCAGAAAAAAAATCTGGTAATAGGTCCCTTTTGTGTGACAATCGCATCAACTAGGGTAGTGCGGAAAGGGCAGAGGCACTATCAAGGTGCTTCTTTCCTCAGTGCAGCACAGGAAGAGGCCAGCTGTACTGCAAAAGGAAGGAATGTGTCCTGACTGCTACCATCCATCAGCAGGCAGGCAGACAGGTGCAGAGAGGAGCGTTTGGGACACACTCCTATCTTGGCAAAAGCACTGCCAGGATGATGCCGGGGCACCATAGGATGCAGGTAAGATGTGGAAAGGGCCTCAGGTTCAGAAATCCATAATTCTGGAATTCTCACATTCTGCAAATGAAACATGAATACTAATGACAACTAGAATTCTTCTCCTTCCCCTACATACTCTGGGACATCTCCTTGCCACTGTTTTTCAGAAGTGACTGCCTCATGCTTGAGAAAGTATGGACTCTTGGATGGAATCCTATGGAGAAGAGGATTCTTTGGAAACAGCCAGGATCCAAATACATCTAGGAGAGGTAGGAGAGAACCAGAGAGGAAAACTAAATTATTATCTGTGGCTGCTATATCTGTATGCTTATTATAATTGTATATTCAGCTTTTTTTTTAAAAAAAAGCTTCATACAGCTGTTTGCAAGGCAGATTTAAATTCTTTTAAATAAACACTCTTTAAAAAATTATTACACTTTTAGATGTCTCAGTAGCCACAAATGTTTGGGCAGTGTACAAAATATTAGACCAACATTCCCTAACATATAGCTGTGTGTGTGTGTGTGTGTTAAGCTGAGGTGAACACACATTAACACACAGTTGAGTGGTTAAGAACACCAAGTACATGATATATGTGTGCTACGTTAATCATGATTCCCTGATATATTTTTAAAAAGAAAGGTTCAAATGAGGTTTCACAAGTGCATTTCCAATTAAGAACGTTCTAACACAGAAATGTACTGCAGAACACAATAGAGTTATTCAGCAATAGGTCCTGCGCACTTCATGCCTATCCATGCAACTTGTTGTATTTTATTTCAGTTTGCTGCACCCACATTACCTTTTTTTGTAACAAAAGTAAGATCAGACTTGATCAAAACAAAACAAAATTGAAGTAAATTCTATTTACATATGAGGATGCACCATGTATAATTTGCTTCGCAATTGCTGTGCATGTCCAGACTGACTAAAAGGACCAGAAAAATCCCCCAATTTTGTTCCCATTCTTTCTTATTTTAATTTTAGAGATCCATACACATTTTGTTTATTGCAGAATATTTTCTGTCATCTCCCAGTATGATCAGAAACTTTTAATACCAGCTCCTCATGTTGGTTTATTTTAACCCACTTTAAAATTGGAAAGAACAGGAAGAAAATTTGGGACGTTTCAGTCACTCTGGGTGTACCTTCATATACAGATTTTACTACCCATGTTTCCCTACCAGTTTGCCAGTCTTTTTATTTCCACAAAAAATCCATTTGGAAGGAAACAGTGAAATAACTGCCCAGTGCCTCTTGACTGGTAGTGCCAGGAGCCAACCATCTGGAAGGAACTTAGTTCCTTCTCCATCAATGAAAATGACCTGGGTTGTCAACAATTCCAATCACAGTTTTTGCTGACTCAGTGATTCACTACCAAACAAAAATTATATGAACTAGGGAGAGAGAGGTTTATCTGACACTTTTAATGAGAATACCACATCATCACATACAGCAGTTGATTCTAATCACTGGAGAAATAAAGACTTGGATAATAAAAATAACACATATCAGGCACTGTTTTCAGAGCTTCAACTTAGAAGATTGAACCCAGAAGCAAAAATTATTCTAATACTCTACATCCTGAGAGTTAATCTGGCCCTGCCAGACCCAAGGAACCACTGGATTCAGCAATCCTAAAAAACTATGATGAACCAAAATGAATGATAAATGTGAAAAGCTTTGGTTTAAGATTCATTTGCACAAAGGTGAGAATAATGTGTCCCTCCAAGAAACTACTGGATTGCAGTTCCCAGCATTCCCCACCAATGCCTAGGGCTGCCTAGGGCTACAGGATATATACCAGGTACTGCTGTTGGGACTTGGAAATCCAACAAAACACAGAGGTGTGCACACTTCCCACCCATGATGTGCCCAGGAAGTAACTGACACACACAGTGACTTTTGAACATGTGTTTTGTGGTTTATGAAAGTTTATGAAAGTTTTGATATACAACAATGAAGCTCATACACAAGCAAGACTTTGCCGAAGAGAAAGATACAGAAGATAAATAAGAACTTGTTCAGTACCGCAGCAGCTACAGCAACCATAACAAGACACACAACAGTGATATTTGTTGATGAGATTACAGTATGCTGAAATGGAATGTGCTTAGAAATGATGAGAAAGAATGGAAAACCTTAATGATACTAGTGACATTTCTGTCCGATAAAATATGAATAAACTGAAATATGAAAAAGAGAATGGTGGCATTTTATGCCCGCTTCTTTGTGCCCATCTCTAAGCAATATGGAAACTGGTCTCAGTTCTGATCAAGACTACTCAGAATGGACTATACTGCCATTTTGTACTCCACTTCTACCTCTTTCCATCTTCCTTCTTCTAGTACAGCTGAATCCTGGTGACAATGAACTGCTTAGAAGATGACTTACTATTTAAGTGGTCAAAGGGAGCTTAGAGTGATAAAATATAATATACAGAAGAATTTACTTGTATTTGCTTAATTCACTTTTACTTCTCTGTTGTTATATTACTTCTCACTGTTTTATCATTTATCATTGCTGAATCTTACTGCAGTTTTTCTTTAATCTACTCCACCATTCCTGTGTGCCTCATGGCTTTTCCCTTATCATCTTATGTAGCTATTTAATCACATTATTATTTCTATACTGTCTCTTTTATAATGCACTGTGGTTCAATAAACTATCTAATTAATTACAGTTAAACATTTGGGGACCATGCTTTTTTCTGCTAGTTCAGTTTTAACACTTGAGATGTAATTTCAAAGCATGATCCACTGAACTGATCAGCAAAGCTTTCTGACTCCCTGATGGTTAACAAAAGCAGTAATAAGCTTTACTCTTAATTAGGCTATTAAAATCCCTGATCTGTAGTAACTCAGATGCAATTTTGTTTCTTCATCCCAGTCTTTCATCTCGCTAAACGTAATAGGTAATTGGATCTTCCCTTGAACCATCATTTTGCACTTGGCGCTCACTAGTGTGCCTTGACGTTCTAGTATAGTTCAAAGCAGATCTTGCAAACCTGAATCCTGTGCTTGCCTGCTCTTCATGTCAGGGCAAACTCTACTGATTTATTTTTTAAAATACATATGCCCTCCTCTTCTGTTTTCATGTGTTCCTTAAGATTCCTAACAATTATTAAACATCCAAGCCAATTTGGCAAAGACATTTAAAACAAACAAACAACAAAAGACAGCATTAAAACTGCAGCAATGGATTTGCTACTGTTGTTGCTGTGTGTCTCCAACTCATTTCTGATTTACGGAGACCCTAAAGCAGGTTTTTTATTTCTTGGTAGGGTTGCTTGGGAGGGTTGCCTTTGCCCTCCTTGAGGCTGAGAGAATTTGACTTCCCCAGGTCACTCAACTAGGTTTCTATGGCTACACAGGGATTTGAGCCCTGATCTCCAAAGTCATAGTTCAACACTCAAACCACTACAGCACAATACTGGCAAAAAGCTTACATGAAAAACAAAAATGCCAGACTACTGTAATGTACTTCAAGAAGCAAGAACGGGCTTTGATGCTGGCCAAATTCTAAATCAAATCAGGGAGAGTTTCAGGAAATGTCTGAACTGAAGCAGAACTCTGCCAAAGGGGGCTCAGTATGAATTTTAGCTTCATTCACAATTTGGCTTCTGATATAAATAACATGCCTGAAGTCCCTCGTATAAGAAAAATGCCAGAGAGTGGTGAGGAAGAAGATGGAAGGTAGTTTTGTGATTGCCAGCTACAGCTTCTAATCACAGCCGATTGCTTCATCAGGATCCAGTTCCAGGCTTTGGAGTAGAGATGGCTAAGTAATGTATTTACAGGACAGTTCCAATGTTCAGTGCTTTTGGTTCACTCTTCTTCCAGCGGTGGGAGAATTACAAGAGTTATTGTGAGTTCTGAGTTATTGTGAAGTATGTGACTAAGCCAAAGCTATTGTACTTTGACCATATCATGAGAAGACCTGGCTCAACAGAAAACAATGCTTGATAATGTGGAAGGCAGCAAGAAAAGGAGAAGACCACATTATAGATGGATAGACTCAGTCAAGGAAGACACATCCGTGAATCTGCAAGACCTGAGCAAGGTGATTGCGGATAGGGTGATTTGGAGTTCTCCCATTCATAAGGTTGCCATAATTCAAAGCCAACCTGACAGCAGTTAACAATGACAACAACAACAATGTAGTATTTGTGGGAGTCTAGCACTGGATGACTGCTTGGAAGATGTTGGACATTGAAGTAATTCTGCCACTTTCCATCCAGCTCTATTCTACTTGACTTTCTCTGGTTTAGGCAACATTTGAGCAGGTGCCTAAGGTGGTGGTGGTGGGGAATTTAACTTGTTTTTATTCATTACAATTCCTAGCCCCTCCATCTGTCCTTATTAGGTTATTCAGGTTTTAAGCCTTATGTTTGACATATGTCAGTTTACACAAATTGCAAAAAGACCAGGGAGGGCAAACAAGGAGAAGCAAATCTGAACTTTCTCTTTTCCTAAAAACTGCAGGAAAAAAAGGGTAACCATTTGCTGATATCTAGTTATATTCCATGGTGGAAGTGAAGTCTGGCATAATACATAATGCACTGGATGAAGGGAACTAGAATCCAGAAATGCTTATGGCAAATAAAACTTGTTGGTTTTTGAGATAACATGTATTTCTCATACAACAAACATTTCAGTATTTATTTAAAAAAAATAAGCAGCACATGTTCTCTGGAGATATTTGTAAAGCCTACACATTGAAGGAAGAAAATATTAGTTCCTAAAATCATAGTGAGAACAAGTTAAGCACAAAAAAGAAGGTATTAGTTAAAGATTAACAATGTCAAAAGTACTAAAATTGAAGATTTCTGAACAGGTGACAATAAAAAATATAAGTCTAAACAATGACTAATATTGCTCAACCCTCTAACACATTTTGAATAGGATGATTAGATATAAGAACTGTATTATTGGACTCAGACTTGAATCAAATCAGTCCAGACTGATTGGGCTTTTTTTCAAAATCACTGATGCATAGTCTAAATCACATCTTGTGTACACACTGTCAGGGACTTCCCTAAATAAACACATTTGAACTGTTTAGTTTTATAGTTGGTAAGATAAGAAAGAGAAATAGCCAGTCAATGTACCAAACAGATAGTTCTAAAGCCTGGGTGACTCAGCTGAGGAGATCTTGTGTGTTTCTCTGCTACACTGTTACCCTGATTTCTGGGGTCCCTTGGGGGACACCTCAATGTGCTCCACGTGACAGGGAATGGAAACTGGTCAGAGCATGAGCAATAGCAATGTGAGAGGCAGGGTAACCTAGTGGGGTCTTTTTACCCAATTTTTATGGGGTCAGGCGAAGCCAAAAACCAAACAAAGATGTCTAATAAATGATTTTATTGAATAAAAGTCTTACGCACCAGCGCAATCACTCACACACTCACTCAAGACCCATTAAGAAGCAAAAGAGAGGAAACCGGATAGAGGAATATTGAAGAGATTGTAGCTGCGGTAATACTGCACCTTTTCCTGAAGTCCTTGGTCTAGGAAAAACAGCAAAGAAGTGGGGCTCAGCATGGACAGGGCTGAGGGGATTACTCAACGGACAGAGAAATGGTCAGCTGGGATGACCAGGAGTGACCCAAAGAAACTAAAAAACTGGGACTATTTGTAGGGGGAGAAGTATCTGGAGGGCTAATCCTTTCCCAGGGAGAACAATGGGTGTTGCAACGGAAAAGAAGCTCCACAATGGCAACTTCCTTTGCATGATGAGATCACAAGGTGTTGCCAAAGTGTCAGGATCTTCGGCTGCATTGGGTTGTGGTGTGACTTCAGGTAAATGGTCCTCGCCTGATAGGATTTCGCTCAACTTGGGGAAAAGATGCTAATCCCCTCAAGCTGGCTCCTCAGTGGCTGAGAACTCTTTGTTTACTGTGGGTTTGCATAGCTTGAGGTCTCCTGGGGCTACATGATTGGGGATTTTACTGGCCTAACCTGGTTTTCGATCATTTGACCATTGCTGCCTACGTGCCCACCCGGGTGACCTCTCAGGCACACTGAATCATATTTTAATATCAAAATTGCAGACCCCGGGACAGGGTTTACCAGTGAGATAACAACACTCTATAGAAACACAATAATGAAAAAAAAAAAGTCTCCCTTCACAGCCTACCCTCACAACTGGGGTGTAGTCTCATGAGAGGTGGTGCTCTATGAGATATACTGGTTATAAACTATTCAGGCTTTAGGGGTGAAAATCAGCATTTTGAGAACATAAGAAGAGTCTCAGTAGACTGGAACAAAGACCTGTCTAATCCATTATTCTGTTTCCACATTGGCCAACTGGATACCTGTGGGAAGACTGGAGGAATATAGCATCTTCTTGCTCCATTTTTCAGCAACTGCTACTCACAGGCATACACTCTGAATTGGCAATGAAACACATCAGGCTGAGTCAATGAAACTGGCACAGTGCTGATGTTATATGACCTGCCAAACAGCTCCCTGCAAGCTTTTTGTAGCTGCTGCATTTTGTGGCAGTTGAGATTTCTGGATAATTTTGAAAGGCAACCTCTCACACAGCAGTAACAAGTACTCAGGTAAATCAACAGGTTCTTTATTAGATTCAGAAAGCAGCCAAATTTATAATAATTCCTTCTCAAGTTTAGCATTAGAGCAAAAGGCATAATAAAGAATATCATACAACAAATATTTCAGTGTTTATTTAAAAAAAATAAAAAAAAGCAACACATGTTTTTTGGACATATTTGGAAAGCCTAAACATTTAAGGAAGAAAATATTAATTCCTAAAATCATAGTGAGAACAATGCCATTTCCGCACTACACTCTTATAGCGTGATTATTCCACTTTCAACATCCTATGGAATCCTGGGGTTTGCAGTTTAGGGAGGGGCCGGCTGGAATAATCGTGCTATAAGAGTGTAGTGCAGAAATGGCTCAAGTTAAGCACAAAAAAGAAGGTACTAGTTAAAGATTAACAATGTCAAAATTGAAGATTTCTGAACAGGTGACAACGAAAAACAAAAAGGAGAAAGGTCTCAGGATACTAAAAAGAAGATGTCCTTTATTTGCTAAAAAGCCGGGGGGGGGGTGTCATTTTGAAACAGGATTACTTTTAATTCATAGATTCCATTGGATACTCTCTGGCCCTTTCCACACGAGGCGAGGAAATCGCGCTGTGACGCTACCAGCCGTTTTTTTCTGTATCTGCGCTAACGTGGACTTTAATTTACGAAGTTCCATACGGCTCTAGCGTGAACCGGTCTAGCGTGTGTTAATAGATCCACACGATTTTCTCATGGCCGCTCCAGTTAGTCTCCTTACCTCGCCCCCTTCAGCTGTGATTGGCTGTTTTTTTTAAAAAAAAATGGCTCCGTGCGTCATTACGTACGTGCTCACGTGCGCACGTACGGATAGCCACCTAGGTCCTCCCACTACGTTTCCCTCCCTCCCTCCCCCTTTTTAGCCTTGAGTTATTTTTAGCTTGAGAGTTTTTCCCCGCCCATTCTTTCTGCTGTTTTCTGCTGGCTTTGCAATGGAAGAAGAGGAGATGACCAACGTTGCCAGGCTCCCATTGCTCCGAAAGATACTGTGAATACAGGGGTTTGAGTGCTGGACTACAGAAGACCAGAGTTCAGATCCCCACTCAGCCATGGAAACCAACTGGGTGACCTTGGTCAAGTCACATTCTCTCAGCCTCAGAGGAAGGCAATGTTGGCACACCTTGCCATTAATCAATTTTTGGATGGAGATGTACGCCTTCATTTTAGCTGGGGAGGGAGGCGGTTGGGTCACTTGCAACAGAGGCCGTTACACCCACCCACCCTCCCTCCCCGCCGGGATTCAGTCCAGGGGTGACTACACGCCACTCTCTCCAGATGCTGGACTGCAGCTCCCAGCATTCTTCTCCATGGCCTATGCAGTTGGTTTGGGGCTGCTGGGAGCTGCAGTCCGCCAGAGGGGCATGCATCCTTCCCCCGCTCCTCTGGATGCCTCCATGGCACTGTCAAAGCCTGCCCCACCCAGAACTACACTTCCTGGCATGCTTTGGGAAGAGGGCGATGACGTCTCCCGGGTCTTCTGAAGATGGAGTGGCGCGGCAACCAATGGAGCGCCTGGCGCGGCGCGGCTCATCCAATAAGGAGCACCTGGGGGGCGGTGGAGGCGGCCACGCCCACAGAGCCTGGCGAGAGAAGCCCAGCGAAGTGAGAAAGGGGAAAGCTGCGAGGGTGGGGGTACCCGCAGCCCTCCAGATTGGGGCTTTACTTCAACACCCAGCGTCCCCAACCAGCTGGCCAGTCGTAAGGGATGCTGTGAGTTGGAGTCCAGCCACATCCCAACAGTCGCATGATTCCCACGGACACCGCAAGGGTGGGGATGCGTGCGGCCCTCCAGGTGGGGCTGTAGTGCAATACCCTGTATCCATGGCCGGCAGGTGAACGCTGGGGATTTTCATCCGACAAAATCAAGGTTCTGGAAAGGATATGAATCCCCCCTCCCTGACTCCTAAGGTGCCGTCTGAAGTCAGATGAGGGGGAGAGCCTGTCAGTCTCGGGACTACAATTCCCAGCAACTCCTATGTGGGATGATGGGAGCTGCAGTCCAAAGACAACTGCAGGGGTCTATTTTCCCCATCTCTAGCTTTTTTTTTTTTTTTTTTTTGAGGGAGGCATTTCAGCTTGGGATTCCCCCCAATAAACTCTCTCTGATTTCAAAACAAGTTTTTTTAAAATCTTTTTTTATTGGCATTTAGGTTCTTGAGCTCTTCTCTCCCCCCCAAAAAATTTCTAGTTTCAAAACAAGTTGAAATCTATTTCGTCTGAGGTATATAAGCAGCAGAGGCGGATACTGAGTGGCTCTCCAGACCTTGGGTTCCAATTCCAGGCGAAAGGCAGCCTACAAATATAATAAATAAATAAATTAAATAAACTTTGAACCCCCTCCCAAAATTAAACCATAATAAAAACAAAAAACTGATTAGTAAAAAGGGAAGGGAAAATATTGTAGGTCCCATACAGCATGCCAGCCAACACATAGAGGCTATTTTAAAAATAATTAAGGGGGATACAGGCGTGCTATCAGATCAGGCGAGAGAACAGGCAGTCTTTTGTTCTGATATGAGGAAGGAGAAAGCATTCAGCATTCTCCCCCGAAATATAAGCCCCCCAACCACATATCCCCAGCCTCCAGAACTGCCAACAGCTCCATGCGCACATGCAAAACTTATTTTAAACTGATAAAGATAAAAACATATTCCTTTTGATCCAAACTATGTACCTGCACTCTTTTTTCCTTTTTCTTGCTGTAGCTCCTAACCGCTTTCCAAGGAACAAAAAATGGCGTCCTGTTTTTTGTGGGGCGGGACCAACTGCTGAAGCTGTCCACGCCCACAGCCCGCCCTCTGTGGATCTCGTGCACGAATCAGCGCGTATCTGCACTTCTACACAAATGAGCACGTACGCTATAGCACGCATCGGGGGGAAAAAACCACATTTTCAAGGTTTTTAAAAAACATGCGGCGCCACCACTTCTGGTCGCTTCTGAGCGGTTTGAGGTGTGGTATGTCAAAATTATATATGACCCAGCGCACTCTACGGTGTGGAAGACCTCCGTTAGAGGTCACACTGCCCCGTTTTAATTACCCGGTGTAGAAAGGGCCTCTGGTTCTTGTTTTTTTCAGTAGGGAACAAACCAGTATGCAGTAACTTCAGCTGAATGAGAAATGCTACTTTGACAGTGCTGTCCTATATCTGCTCACACAGAGATAATCCCCACTTAGTTTGGTTGTACTCACTTGTCCTTACCCAGGTTCCTGAGAACAAGCGCTGTACTCAGTGCCATGGAGGCACCTTTTACACAGACATGTATAGGTTCATGCTGTTAAAATGTATTTGAAACATGAAATCACGAAATGAACACATGATTTACTAATGTACTGTTGGTGCAGCACTGTCCTGGCAAAAACTGCCCATTCAAGAGCACTTTCCTTGCTATAACAATGCTCCATTTCTTTGCCACCACACTTTCTCTTTCTGTATCTTAAGCAGCTTTCATCTTATTCATCATACACCCGACAATGTGCAAAGAGCCTCTCCACTCTCATATGCCAGATGGTAGAAGGTACACAGACAGTTCATAATCCAGACAACACTAATATGACCCAGCATGAATCAACCTGAATAAATCTTTGTTCAGACAATTATCCTGAAATGATAACACATAATTAGTAGTATATATTAAATAAAGAATTAGTCAGAACATCATAATAATATACAATGACTAGGTCAACTGCAATCACTTCTGCCATCCAGAAATTAGTTCTCATAATATTAGCTGGCGCACACACACATTTACATAGCAAAGCTTAAAATGGAATCAAAATACATGCCCTTTACCATTATAGCAACTGTTACTATATTTATTTCTATACAAAAGATATGCAACTATCAACACAGTCCACTAAGAAAGACAGATATAACATAAAATCCTACATTGTGGCCTATAAGAAAGCAATGCAATACAAGTCAAGGAAAACAGGAAAAAAAAACTGCACAAAAGATAAAAAATCTAATTCTGTACAGATCCCATCCCCAAGGAACATAGGCCCTTTCCACACCGGGTAAAAAAAACGGCTTAGGGCAACCTCACCTGGAGGTCGTCCACACCATGGGGTGTGCTAGGGCGGTTTGAAAAGTGGAGGTTCCACACCTCAAACTACCCTCGCACGGCTGTAAGGGGTGGCACTGCATGTTTTTTAAAAACCACATTTCATGTGGTTTTTAAAAAACGTGAGCGAGCTAACTCGTTGCAGTGCCCCGTTTGAAACTGCAGGGACGCGCTAGCGCATCCCTGCAGAGCTGCCCGGGGGCGGGCTTCCAGCTGGCATGCTGCCCTGATTGGCGGAGCGCCGCCAGAAGTCGCCGGCTGCCATTTTGGGTGCCGCCAAATGCCGCCGAAATTCGCCAGCATGTGGAGTGGCGAACGCGTGCTCCCCGTGGGGACGGAGCAACCCGCTTCCAGGTAAGCTCCGCCCCTGCGTGCGCCGCCCCGTTTCCTCGTCCCCCATGTGGAAAGGGCCATACAATAGAAAGTAGACCATTTAAGCCAAGTCAACAAAGGGAGGAATGTGGGAAAGACACCTAAGTGTGGACAAGCACCTTGTTGCTTCACATTATTTTACCTCTCCAATACTGAGGAGCCTCCATGGTATTCATTAGCGATATCTCACTGATTCTCCTAAATGAACTATAGAGTAATTAATAAATTAATCATTCAATTAATGGCCTCACTCTAAAGGCATATTGACTAATTGTGGCACACATTTATAAAGCTCATTCCTTGGAAAGAAGTTAACAGAGTTGCTATCTGTTAATTCTTGGTAAAACTTGAATTATCATTTGAAACATCTACATATGCTTATTATATTACTCAAGGAGAAGAGTGCACTTTATACTATGGAAAAGATGCATATGAACTAAACTAAGGAAAGACAAAGACAAATATTTGCTCAAAAATTGAGGAAGCCACAATGGCCTTGAGGTGAATAGGTAAGTAAAGGCACTGCATATATCAAATCCAAGCATAAAGATGGAGGTAAGAACAATATTAAGCACACTTTCATTCACTAGCAGAACCAGCAAACTCACAGGGTTTTTTTTAAAGTATGTTGAAATGCTTTTACCAGTCTGAAACGAACTAGTTAGCTCAGGATGCAATGGGATCTTGTAGCACCTTTGAGACTGAGAGAAAGAAGTTGATAGCATAAGCTTTCTTAAACTTAAGTCTGCTTCATCAGATGCATCAATGAAGTGCCTAGGAACAGACCTTTACAGCTATGAATGATCAGATGTGAACAGCAGTATGTGAACAGCAGAAGACATGTAAAACTTGTGGATATGGTGATGAGGTGACAAGTTCAGTTTTAATGATGGTTATTGAGGGACAAAGGTGGGAGAAAAGTTCTGTAAAACTATGGTGACCAGATAACCGTAAGAATGGTGGAGCGAGTTACTGGAATTTAGTGTGATGCTGGCTGGGAAGTGAAAAGGAGGTGTGATAAACAGACCAAGACAGCCTTCACAGCGCTTGGGTGTTAGCTAGAGTTATGTGTGGTGTGACAGAAAACCATTGTCTATGTTTAACTCACTGTCAAGGGACAGAAGTTTGTGGATATATGCAAATTTGCTGTTTCTCTTTCCAGTTTTCCTTTGTACTTTTCTTTTTCAAGAACTGCTGTTTTGAGATCTGAGATGGAATGCCTTGGAAAACTGCAGTCTTCTTCAACTGTTTTTTTTTTCTGTGTGTATTCCCATTCCTAATGTCTGATTTATGTCCATTTATCCTCTATTTGCCCAATGAAGAGTGCTGAAGAGTATAGCTGCCAGAGGATGGCGTATATTGCATTAGAGGATGAGCAAGTGAAAGTATCTTTTGTGTTGTGGATGATGTGATTAGGTCCAGTGATGATACTTCCTGAATAGATGGATGAGCACAGTTGGCATCTGGGTTTGTGTTAAGGTCTTCTACCCATCTCCTCATCAGTGTTGTATGTCCTTGTGTAGGTAAGTAACTATTTGAGATTGGAAGGCTGTCTGTATGCAAGTAAAGGCCTGCCACCAAAAACTCTTAAGAGGATAGGATTATTGTCCAGAACAGGTTGAAGTTTACTGATAATATGTCTGAGTGGTTTCACTTGGGAGCTGTATGTGACCACTGGTGGGGTTCTGTCATTTCTTGTCGTTAGCCTATTCTTTTGTTTTATTATCTCATCACCATACATACAAGTTTTATATCAAATATAGTAGCTGCCTTGAATCCCATTATTGGGAGAAAGATGGGATATAAATGAATAAAACAAACAAACAAACATAGTGATCCAGACAAACATGGCTATGTCTTTGAATTCTAGTTAGCTCAGAGTATACCAAGTCTGGTAAGGAATTTTACCAGATTGAAAATGGGGCACCAGGCAAATGCATATTTTCCACAAATGCACAAGCTGGAACAAACAATTCTTGGATAACAGAACCATATAACACTGCATGTGTTATTTACCTCACTTAAGTGTCAGGAAATTTGTGCTATTACCAACAATTTTATCAATGACCAGTTAATGATATTGTCACTTTCAGTATTTTCTGCATCCGATATTACTCTGATTCCATCCTCAGCAATTTACACTGCATATATACAAGAACCTCTAAGATTATATAGTACTCTACACATCTGATGAAACGTGTTCTAATCCACAACACTTAAGATGTAATGAATCTACTTCACAGCAGCAAGTTAGCAAACACAACCACTAACACAGTTACCTCTTTGTGGGGGGGGAAACCCTGCACTTGATACTGATGATCTTCATGAGATCAGGTCTACAGTGCATGTGTATACGTCAGTTCACATTTGTGTCAGGTCACATCAGGACATTCACAGGCTTCTCTTCACCTACCTGTACAGAATATCTGCCCATTACTCACATAAATAAGTCCTAATTTTGTAACAGCGTTTGGTCATTTCTGCCCAGCTACTATTGGATTAACTGTTATTGCTATGGCATATTTTGATGAGGCTCAAGGACATGTAGTTCAGATGGATTGTTGAAAGCTCTAATTAAAAATATGATTCAGCTTTTTTATTACCTAAATACTGTGTCTCATTGTAAATCAGGAAGCATAGCTGATCACTGCAGTAGACGTCATTTGGAATATTCACAGGAGTGTCTAATAAGATGATTTCACTGAACTGCAGCAAACCATTTCTGGTTGCAATTATACGTGATGTATTAATTCACTTTACCATTTTATGACCAGTCAGATAATTACGCAGATAAACATCAGTAATGTCAGACAAAGAGTTAAAGAGCAACAGTCTTACATTGCTCAGTGAAATGAGAAATATGGTTTTCTGTAAGCAATATAGATGTTCATCGACTTATACACATTATAGTAAAGAGGATAATTCATGCAAGGATACCATTAGAAACAAGATAATTCATCTCCATGGGGATTTCAATGTGGTGAGTTTGAATAAGCATAAATAAATTCCTCTCGAGTCAATTATTATCTGCCTCTAAAATAGCATAATCTCACCACAGCATGGCCAATAGATTTCATATTATCTTCTATATTTTAGAGATGCTTGTTTTTTTGTCTCAAAATTAAACTAAAAAAATCATATAAATCTATCTGTTAGCAAGTTCTATCCACTTGTACCTTACCATGTAATTGATCTGCAACATGCATGACTCATGTGAATTCTACATTGCTTCAAACTGATTTTATTAAACTATTCTTACTCTTCCATGGGGGTGGGAGGGACGGGGAAGAATCAGGCTACTAGACTATTGACATACTAGGGTTCCTTCTTTGCAAAACAATACCTACACAGTCTTTATATAGGATCAAAAAAAATAATTATTTAACAATAGCAATTAATTGCTGAAGGCCCCCTGCCAATTCCCAGAGCTGCTAGTCCTGTCACACCTTTTGTACCTTGATCATATCTCTCTCCAAGCAAGTAAGTAAGGCAGATCAGTGACTTCTGGATGACAGGTGGGATGGATTGGGTCCAGAAAGAGAAGCAAGTAGGTGGGTAGCAAGATTGGAATTTTTATCTGTACTTTTCAAGTTAAATCTTCTTGTGGGCTACTTTTGAGTTTCAGTTTTGGGAGAAAGATGGGATACAGACAAAATAAACAAACGGTGGCAAGCAGAAAAAGGTCCACAGAAATCATCTCTCTGGTCCTTATAAAAAACTGGGAACCACCATGTCATTTGCAAGTTTTCACTACCTCACCTGGAATGTTGTGTCCCTTTCTGAGCACCACAGTTCAAGGAGGTTATTGACAAGCTGCAATACATTCAAAGGAAGGTGATGGAGATGGTCAAAGGACTGAAAATCAAGCCTTATGGAGAAAAATGTAGGAAGCTAGGTATGTTTAGCTTGGAGAAGACTAAGAGATGACATATTTGCCATCATTAAATATCTGAAGGGATATCTTATAGATGTGGATAGCTCATTTTCTGCTACTCCAGGGACTAGGACACAAACTTCAAATTGCAAGAAAAGAGATTTCACCTAAATATTAGGGAGAAGTTCCTAAGGGCAAGAGTAGTTTGACTGTAGAATAAACTACCTCAGGTGATAGTGGACTTTCTTTGGAGGTTTTGAAACAGTCACTATTCAGAAGTGCTTTAGTCGTCTATTTTTGCATGGCAGGCAGGTTGGGCTGCTTGCAGTCTCTTCCAACTCTATGATTTTATTATTCTACCTTATATTCTGGTTTTTGAGAACACAAGTAAGCATTCAGGTTACATATTTAAATTCACATACAAAAACAAATGATCACCCAAAGGGTACTAGTTAGTAAATGCAAAAAACACTGTGTTCTAAAACAAGAAGCCAATTCTATATTTATTTTCTCTTAAACAAGTAAATAGTTACCTGCTAATATCTACAAATAAAAATGAAAACCCACAGTTGACAAACATATTTCCCAAGTGTTCTGTGTATGACTATCTACAAGGGGGGGATATCACTAGAATCTATTTAATATACACAGACAGATACATATCTAAGTAATCAGCAGAGGTCTTAGTACAAGACTATAACTATTGGGAATCCATGTGCCAGGCCTGGATTGTCCACACTGTCTTGGAAGAGAGCCTCCTTGGGCTGGAAAAACCCCAGACAAATGCTGCTTGTTCTTATATAACACTGCTACTTCTCCCAACGTTTACAAGATTTATAAATGATAATATCAACTCAGAGGGATATATGTTTAGGGAGTTTAGGGAGGGGCCTCAAACACCTAAACCGCAAACCCCAGGATTCTGTAGGATGTTAAAAGTGGAATAATGGCACTACAACAGTCTAATGCAGAAA
The DNA here is from genome assembly GCA_948472985.1 of Iguana delicatissima. Classification (NCBI taxonomy): domain Eukaryota; kingdom Metazoa; phylum Chordata; class Lepidosauria; order Squamata; family Iguanidae; genus Iguana; species Iguana delicatissima. Next base: position 68,137 of record CAOKZL010001517.1, read on the forward strand.
TTACCTTAGAAATGACTTGAAGGAACACAGCAACAACAATCTTTTTTTAAAAAAATGTCCTGTCTTTTCAATGGCTATGTTTTGAGTGGCTTTAACTTACAGATAGTGTGATTATATTTCAACAACAACTTTTTGTACATTTTAATTGCTGCACATTTTTCCTTATACCTATTTTAATATTTGTAACCTGCCTTGAATTCCAACTCCAGGAAAAGAGGCAGAAGATAAATAAAAAATATTTTCTTTAAAGATCTAATTTCAATACCACCCTGGTTTTGACACATTACATTCACTGGAGAAAAGGAAACACACACATACAGGAAATAAGCAAACACGAGACTTCTGGTGGTGCAAACGTGGTGTCCAGTCGGGAATCCGCAGAGCTGCGGAATCCTGATGTCCTGGAGAGGTCGGAATCTCCAATTTGAGATCAAAAAATAAGGAGATAGTGACCTCCAGGTAAGGGGGAATTTGGGGGCGACTCGAAGGGGGCCCATAAGCAGCGTGAAGTAAGTGGAAGAGTGAGGAGATGATTTGCTGCTGATGATAAGAAACGACGGGTCGCAGAGTCGCCATTACCTCCCTGGGCAGCCACAGAGGCTTTAACCACGGCACCACTGATCAAGAATACAAATACTAATATTAATATAGTAAAATAACATCTTTACCAGTTGGGTAAGTAGATCCGGCATTCCTTTATTGAGGAAATCGGTGGCGGTGGCAAATACTAGTCCACAAGAAGCGAAAGAGAAGGGGATATTGTCTGTCTTCAATCAGCGTAACTGGGAGCTTTGCAACGAGGCAATTGGAAAAGCCTCTCAATGTAACTATTAAGTATAATTTGGAATATTGCTTACCTCCCGAATCCATTTAAGACTTAATAACTTTGAAACTCTGAATTAAAAGGAATTAAAAGAAAGTAGAGGGGAGGAAAGAGGCAAAAAGAAGGACAGTTACTAAACAGTGGGTGCGGAGATACAGGAAGCTTGCAGGAATGGAGGTTCGAGAAAACTAAAGACGGCAGCGCTGAAAGGGAGAAAAAAGCCGCATCCGGGTACTTTTGAGCTGGAAAAGTTGGCAACGAAATATAAGATATATAAGAAAAGTGGCAAAGTGGCAAGCCTAAATACAAATCTGAATTCAAATAAGGATCCGTGTTAATCTGTAAGGATTCCCAATTTGAGATGGTAACCGGAAAAGAGTGAATGTGACGAGAGAGGCGAGAAAGAAGACGGAGAGGAAGACGATGGAGACGGAGATGACGAGGACGACGGAAAATAAGATCAGTGTAATTTAGTAAGGCGGTGGGGATGTAAAGGGAAAAGAAAACAGGTGACGACGGAGACGACGGAGACAGAGACAACAGAGACAGAGATGAAGTTGACGGGGATGACAGAGACGACGGACAAAGAAAGGAGTTGTGTTGTTCAGTAAGACAGAGGCAGGAAGGTGGACGACTGAAGCGGGGCGAAGTGAGGGAGAACTGAACAGAATTAGAGAACCAGAGAAGGACGACATCAGAAAGGCTAGAACAGAGTGAAGAATCAAGGGGGGAGGAGGGAGTACAATTACAATTACAAAGATAAAATAAGAATAAGAAAGGAGACAGTAGATACCGTGGACAACTGAGTAGTTTGGCACTGTGATTAAAAAAAGAAGAAGAAGTGTTAAAGTTGAAAGTAGAACCCTGTTGTAAGGTGGCAAGATAAATTCTGACTGAAGGCTGCAGTGTAAAAATATCACTCAGGTGTGTTTAAGTTAAGATTAGCCCCCCAGAGGAGTAAAGTGGGGGAAGAGTAGGGGGACATTGGAAACCTGATTGTGTGTTTTTCTTTCCCTTTTTATATTTGGATTTCTTTCCTCCTTTCCCTGTTTTTCAAAGTGAGGGGACAGGGTTTGTAATTAATTAAGCATATAGAAGGGGAAGGGGAAAGGAGGAGAGTGAGAGTTAGGAATTAGAGAGGAAGGGAATTTGAAAGAGGCAGGGTAAGCATTCAAAGATAACAAGAAAGATAAAAATAAAGACAGACAAACAAACAAAACAAAACAAAACAAAACAAAACAAAACAAAACAAAACATGCTAATACTACTGGGATAAACATAGTTAAACAACAGGGAAAATTGACAATTGAGTAATACTGAGTAAAGAGTAAAATATTCCCTGTTCATACAATTAATTTTTAGAAAAGGAATTCATCAAAAAGAATAAAATATCTACCATTTATTGTTTTAATATTTAAAGAAATAATAGTGAAAATCTAATTGATTAATCATTTGAACAGGTTCATTGACTCATCAGATAAAAGCAAAAAGAATTGATGAAAAGAAAGAGAAGGAATAAATAAGAAATAAGAAGGAAAAGAAGGAGTTTAGAAGATGATGGCAGCAGGGAAGAGAAAGGCAGCCATGGGAGGCCAAACACAGTTACAGACTTTTTTACAAAGGAGAGCCTCTACAGAGTTGAAACTACCAGGAAATGATCCAAAAACGACGATGATGGCAGAAAACTCTAATACGGTGCAGAGCGGAGGAAGATCTGATATTATGGATGAAATAAGAAAACTGACAACGACGTTTAAGAGTGAGATGCGAGAAATAAGAATAGAAATGAAGCAAAGAAGAACAGAGATGAAGACAGATCTTAAAAAGGAGCTAGAAGGATTTAGTAATAAGCTTGATAACATTACTAAAGAACTGAAGCAAGCGAACAAGAAAGTCAAAGAACTGGAGGAGAAATCTTCAATGATCGAATCCCAGATGAGAAAAGCAGAAGAGAGAATTGACGGTTTAGAAAGATCTACACTGACATTGGAGATAAAGAATAGAAGTAAATCGATTAAAATAAGAGGTTTACATGAGCTCCCTCAGGAGGATTTGTACGAAAGGATAACGTGTGCCTTGGCTCACTTTATAGAACGGTCCCCAGAAATAAGCAAACACTGGTACAGGGAGCAAAAGCAAAATTAAATGCAACAAGAATGCTGTTCTGGATCTAATCTAAATCTGCACCAAGAGAAACCTGGTAGGATATGATGATCACCCAGGTTGCTTCTGGTGGTATTACATCTTTCCCTCCATCTGAATTTTCTCTGGTAAAGAAAAAAAAGATAGAAGCAGCAGTGGGAAAATATGGGAAGGCTACAAATCCAAACACACACACACACACACACACACACACAGAGCATCACCAATAAAATTCTTTCTGTTACTGTTACTACAGTCCTGAGCAAGACTGTCATAACTACAGTCTTGCTCAGGCTGAAGGCAAACACATCTATTAACAAGGAATCGGCAGAAATGCCTTTTCATTACACTAAAAATTAGTGAATTGCAACTTTTTCCACTACAGGCAAAAAAGTAGTATTTTTCTAATGCATTACATCAAAAGCAACTAGTTAAAGTAAGTAGGTAATAAAGTAACTCAATAGAAAAGTGTGGTTTTCTGGTGTAAATACCAGAGATCGGCTCGGGTACTACCTTGGCATTATTTCTTTCCAAGGATGTGGATATTATGTGTTAGAAGTAAAATCATTGCTTATTGTTCATTACTTTTCTGAATAATGAAGACCGATATCACCACTTTTAAGTGTTTGAACACGAACTACATTAATACTGTAGATTTTGAATAACTCATGTTCTTCTGGGGGGTTATGTGAGGATCTGGCGTCACTTTGGCATTTGGGGAAGTACTTTAAGAAGCAATGTTTTAAAACTTAATTGAAAAGCAGCACGATCATAATGCATTATTGTAAGTAATGTACCATTGTACTTTTTATCTGCAAGTAATGACTAACAGCAATGAATTACTTTAAAAAGAAAGAAAAGTAATTACAACAACAACGTGAGGAAGAGACAATTAAAATAGCAATAATACAATGGGCACAAAATATTGGACACCCAATTCATTTGGAATGGTGGGAACAAAGTTGGCAATGAACAAAGAGGTTCACGATAGCTCAGAACCTTAAAGAAAATTATTATAAGCTTTTTCATAGATGGTACATGACACCCGAAAAATTAAAGATAATTTATAAGATGGGTACAGGTCAATGTTGGAAACGTCAAAAGACTGCAGGTACACTATATCATATGTGGTGGACATGTTCTAAAGCAAACAAGTATTGGAATGAAATTCTTAAGATAATATGTGATGTATTGCAGGTTCAAATTGACAAACTCCTGAAATGTATTTACTAAATATGACACATATGTTAGAGGGAACTGTGGTAAAGGAATATTGGAAATAATACTGTACATGGTTTCAGTTGCCCATATTGAATTTGCAAGGCTCTGGAAAAGTGATGTAATACCTATGACAGAATAATGGTGGGCAACTCTTATTGAAAACAGAAATGCAGATATTGTTTCACAGCGATTAAAAGGGAAATCAGATGATGATATTCATAAAGAATGGCAGGTGATTTTGGAAGCGGGATGGGTCTTGACAGGGAACAATGCATAATTCATGGTATTAAAGGTTGTTACAAGATAAAACTCAGAGAAATATCATGGAACATGTAAAGTTAAGTAGAAAAACAGGAACTAACGAATTAAGTAGATATACTAACAATTTATTGTGAAGCGTTGATAACAGTTCAATGAAATGATAAAAACTGTAACCCAGAGACGAAGGAAGACAGTGTAACATTTCCAGTCTCTGTCTTTTTCCTATATTTTCCTCTCTGTACAGTACAGAGACAACACTTTGGCTTCATCATCGACCTTTCTGCTTGTTCATTCTTTAAAAAAAAAAAAAAAGGACAATCAACCTGTACACGGTGAAAGAATTGATTTTAAAAAATAAATCTAAACCAGAAACCCACCAAATCTTAAACTGACTATAATGATTGAAATAACCATTTCTTTTAGTCCTTTATGGCCACAGACAGTGATCTCAGCATCTCAACAGAGAGAACCTCCAAACCAACTCTTTCCATTTAGTCTTTTTTCTTCCTTTTTTTGACCTATTGCTTTTAGGAAACCTGACTATAATAGTCATTTAGATGCATGTTTGTTTTCTTATGCATTTGCTATTTACTCATCCATGACCTAGAATAGAAGGTTAACATTAAATAGCAATAGCATTGGAAACTTTTATTCTTCTGACTACTTCAGACAGTCAGACTATTTGTGTTCTCCCTTTGTGCATTTGTCATCTTGTGTACTTCCGACACTGATACTCTAATTATTTACGTTTAACCATATATATGTGTGTGCATGCACACAGTAAGTGTGGACTATTGCTTTCTTCATTATTTCCACTCATGGGCATTAAAACAACAGAGTGCCTGTAAAATGCTCTATTTTGTAAACTACTTGCACATTTTTTTTTCAAAAATTACTTCTTAAATCACAGCCTATCTTTTTAAGAAATGCATGGCTGTAACTAACTGCTCACTGTTTTCCTTAACTTGTATAGCATTGCTTTATTATAGGCCACAATGAAGGATTTTATGTTATATCTGTCTTTCTTAGTGCACTGTGCTCACTGTTAAAAGGAAGAAACTATTTGTCTAGAGTCTGAATATTTATTTTAACTGATTCAACATTGGCCCTGTTGATTTCTGTGGTTGTTAGAAGTCATATTTCATATCCCATGAAACACAATGGCATGTAGTTGAAAATTATGACAAAGTGACAAAACAGGACAAAATTTCATTTTTTTTAGCAGATACAAAATTAAAGCATCACAAAACTATACAAAACAAATACATTGTTCACAGAAGTTAAAAAAAAGGAGGAAAAACTCCATCATTTAGAAAGCATGTTCTTATGGTGCCATCTTGTGTTCAAAGGTGATGTACTGATTTTCTGAATTCTTATATGTTCTAAAAAGTTTGTATTCGTCTCCTCCATCTAAATTTTCAGGCAAGCTTCTATCCAGTCTCCCAGACTGAAAACAAAAGTATAGATGGAGAGCACAGTCTCTAACACTATTTAGAAAAAAGACTAATCAGGTGTCAAACAAAGTAACAATATGTCGAAGACTTGGTCTTATGATGCCTGTTGAAGTTGCCTGAAGATGTGTGTGCATATATATGCCTTCAAGTTGCCTGTCAGCTTACGGTGACGCCGTGAATTTCACAGGGTTTTCTTAGGCAAGGAATCCTCAGAGATGGTTTTGACAGTTCCTTCCTCTGAGATATAGCCTACAACACTTGGAATTCATTGGTGGCTTCCCATCTAAATACTGACCAATGCTGATCCTGCTTAGCTTCCAAGATCAGACAGGATCTTAAAGGGACAAAATACCTATCCATTGTCTTAGTAGTACATGGAGTACACACATTAAAATTTCTGTTTTTTCTTGGCAAAATACACAGACTGGGCAACTGCTTCATTCTTGGTAGGGAGTTCCATGGAAAGCAGGGTTTCAAACATTATAAGCAAAATTGTCTATTCAGTATTTACAACTGATGCAAGATAATTCAGGTTCCTTGTACAAAACATATTGACATATTTGTATTTCAGAGCACTTAAAAATAGAAGGCTCCTAGAACTCATGAATACTCATTGAATACAAAATTTATGATTGTCCATGTCATCATATTTCCAATTTCTATGTATGACTGTGAAAACTGCAGAGTGAAGAAGGCTGATAGGAAGAAAATCGACTCATTTGAAACATGGTGATAGAGAAGAGTTCTACAGATATTGTGGATGTTTTGTCTAGTTACATGCTCTCTGCCTCGCTTACCTTGTAGTAGGGAGGAGAAAAATTAAAGTATACTAGAAGAAAGGTGTGATAGCTATATCACCAATCAATAACACAAGTACCCTATAGATTTACAGTACAATCCCAACTGTAAGATGTTAGGAAATCCCTCATCCCACCTTTTCTGCCAGCAGAACTCTCTTCTGCAGGGACCTTATAACAGAGTAATCTTTTGATACAACTGCTCTGCTGCCTATGATCTGCTGCAGAAGTGTCAAAAATGAGATGGAAATGAGGAAAGGTGACGGAGGAGCTGAGCTACACCAGGGATAAACCTATTTCAGCTTAAGACACAGCCACAATATGGTTACATAGGTAAGGGTAAGAGTAGTTGTAAGTATTTTATAACACCCCTAGGATGAGAGGGGTTTAGATTCAGCACATTTGGCACTTGCAAATTAGGACAATGTTCTTAAACTACTTTAAGCCACTTCTACATCTCTACCACAGGAAACACCCATATCTATTTCACTGAGAAAGGGCAGGGAGAGTAGGCTATTGATGTCTAACAGACAGTTCTCAGCAAGGTAGGAAGCATATTGGGGGAAGTCTTCCTGGGCACAGCCCTAGATATCAGGATCAAATCAGCAAACCAGCTACATCTTCATGGAAATGTTCTCACTAGAGAGGTGATCATAAGAAGAAAAGATTTGGTCCAGTACCAGAAAACACAAGGGTCCAACCTTCATATAAAACCTGTGTCTTAATGTCAAAAATGCTGCTGGCATCTGACATCATCTACAATCCTGTTAAACCTATCCAGCTTATTAGCAGTGCTAAAGAGACAGTAAAATGAGGAAAACTTCCCAAAGAAAAAAAGAAAAACACTTCTTGAGTGTTTTTGTCAATATGCAATGTCACAAACTATGAATGTCCTTGAAAATAACATAGTATTCTAGAACACAGCAGAGAGAAAAACAGCAAAATCTTTTGTTGTCACATGGGTAAACTAGATTAATGGAAGTCTCCAGTTAATTAATTTACCATTGAGTAGAGATCCATGTTACCATGAACACTTGTTTCTCGATAGTAACTGTTTCAATTTTACGCACAAACAGCATTGTCACTCTCTGCACCTTTTGCATTTCTTTTAAGCTCCCATCTTACTACTTCATTTTTTTTCTACACTTGGCACAAATGTATGATATGTATATATGTACCACGGAAGAGAACAACTTCATACATCTGATGAATGGACGTGTGGTGAAATGGACATGTGGTGAAATGGACAAAAGCTTATGTCACAATATATCTGCTATTCAATAAAAAGCCACAAGACTTTGCGCTATTTATACAGCAAATATGTGTAGCTAACAAGAACAATAAAGTCACACCAACAAGCAAGACATGTTACGTAAAAAAGGCAACAGACAGATCTAACAAGTCATTCTTATAAAAAGTATTCCTTTAAATGATAAGTGGTAAAGGGCAGCCAGGTGAATTTCTGATCAATTTGACCCTGCAGCTCCCTGGACAGTCCCTTTTTATCTGCCACACTACACACTTACTTTTCCAGTTATTCAAAGGAGGAAAGACTTCCACATGCACAAGCTTTATTTAAAGCTACAAAGAAAGTGTGACCAGTTGCTAACAGAAACCTGGCAAAAGCTTGCATGAAAATTCTGGTTGTTCCCAAGAGATTTTTTTTTTAATGGCAGACGAAATGTCAGCACAGATTAAAGAAACAGTATGCCCTTTATAACCTGGACAGCTTCTATAGTAGTAAGCAGTATCCTTATATTTTTTAAAAAAACCTATTAACATCACAAATGCAGTAGGCTTGTGAGGAAGCTTCAGGGCTAGTTCACCGAAGTTAGAGCAATTACACAGGGAGCCACAGATGTGACCTCATTTCATCTCCCAAAGACAGAGAATTGCCTTTCACGCACATTGTTCTAATTGTAACATGAAATACAGAACACACTCTGGAGAATGGTCAGAACACGGACTATAACATCAATTTTTAATAAAAAGGATAGTTCTTCCCCTTCTGAAAGAGCCCTCGCTCGGCAGCTTGAAATATTTTAAAAGGTAATGAAATATAATCATGAATTTCAGAGACAGAACAAATTATGGGCATCATTTGAATTTTCTTTTATAGTATTTAAGTTCAGTTAATTTGACAGGTAAAATGAGAAGAAGATAGGAATAAAAGAAGAATTATAAACTGTGTGGGGAACAGAGAGGCATGAGCTTGAAGAAGATATCTGACTAGAGAAGAGAATTTCCATCAGGGCCAAACGATGTTAAGAAATAAATGTATTCCCTGCAATTAAACCATTTTCCTCACACAGTGGAAATTCCTCAGAGATAGGTGTCTCAATAACCAGGCTCCCAAGGAAACTCCACCTTTATCTTTTAATGACCAATCACAATGCTAAATGCAAGAAACACAGGTGAGGAAAATTACATGCTGTGACAAATATCCTTTGTCCCTCTAGGGGACATTTCTTCTAAATACAAGCTTAACAAGTATTTAAATATACAGCGAACGAAAACAGCAAAGAATACTCATTCTTCTTAATACGTAGTCTGACCCCTGATTTGATAACTACACGTTGGAAAATCTAAGTTCAGTCTCCCGTATTTCCAAGCTGAAACAGCTTCTTTCTTTCTTTCTTTTTAACAGTTATTTGAATATTTATTTGAATCGTGTAACTTCAGTATCAGTGATTAATGATTAATTGTCAAGAACTAATTAAATAACAATAATCTGAGACTCTAAAGAGATTCTGCCTGCCAGAATATAAACCATGGGTAGAGCTTTAAGAGTTTCTCATATTATAATACATTGCTTAAGTAAATACCTGTGAAACCAATGTACAAATGTGACAATTAATAACACCTTAAGAGCTGTTATCATGACTGTGGACAGTATTCAAGAAAGAAAGAATGAAAGAACGAAAGAAATGTACACATTTGCTTGTATTATGTGGTCTATTTTTCATGACACTGTACAGTATCAGACATTTAACAGTTTTTCCCCATTTTATAAACTAGATGTCTACATTTCTATTTAATTCCAACAAAGAAATAATACTTCAAGTAATATAAAATCTGTTTTTTTGACATTATTCAATGTTGTTTTCTTATTCCTATCATTTGTAAATTCTCATTTGCTCTGTCAATCTTAGAAATCTAAATCAGGCTCCTAAAAGTAATCCACAGAAAAACTCTGTTGTTGTTCCTGCAACAAATACAAAATGTTTTGTTCAAAGTCAGAGTACAGCCAGCTGGGGGCATAATGCGATCCTAAACATGCATACAAAATAAAATTCGGTAACACAGCCTTAACAACAACTTACTCTAAGTCACACATATATGTGTAATACCCTGGTGTCAGTCAAATTACAGTTGCTTTGCTTTGCACTTGTTCAACTATAAAAATAACTGGATGTCACTTCTTGTACAGAACATTATCAAAATATGATAGTCTTCTGGATATATCTACAGTAGGTGCTCCATATCCACGGAAATGGTACCCATGGTTTCACTGATCCATGTTGAAATGCATTTTGTTCCTACCTCTTTTTGGAGCATATGTTGTTAATTTTTATGTCTTTATCACTTGTGTACTCGCTCTGGACTACAAATATTGACTACAAAATCTTCTTTCTTCTAGATTATAAACTTCTGCCAAGTTTCAGGGCTTCCACTCCCATCTGCAACTTGTCTTGTTACCTACATTATTTATCTCATTGAAAAAAAACATTTCGTTATCCACATTTTTTGCTATCCACCATAAGTCCAGGAACATATCCCCCATGCACACAGGAGGCCTCTTGTACTTATTCCTTCTCTCCACTAGTAACAACAACAACAACAACAACGCTGAAGATTATAGTTTTAAGAAATCTTCCCTAGGAACAAACAGTGCTACCATATAGTGCTCTTTCTAAGGACTCAGACTACAGGAAAAGAGATTTCATCTAAACATCAGGAAGAAGTACAGGAAGAAGTGTGGTGGAGTCTCCTTCTTTGGAGGTTTTTAAGCAGAGGCTGGATGGCCATCTGTTCAGAGTGCTTTGATGTGTGTTCCTGTATAGCAGGGGTTTGGACTGGATGGCCCCTGTGGTCTCTTCCAACTCTTTGATTCTATGATTCTAAGAACTTTGACAGTGGAATATGCTGCCTTGGAGTGTGGTGGAGTCATCTTTTTTGGAAGTTTTTAAACAGAGGCTGGGTGGCCATTTGCTGGGGGTGCTTTGAGTGTGTGTTCCTGCATGGCAAGGAGCTGGGCTCAAGGGCCATTGTGGTCTCTTCCAACTCTATCATTTGATCATTCTATGACTCTGTAAGACAATAGATAGGTATTGTCTGCTGATTATAAATATGATGCTGAAAAAGAGCAGCATGCTTAAGAACATCCACATTAGTACATGGCTGAGTTAAGACTTCAATCTCAATCAAGAGATATTTAATTCACAGCTCAAGTGCTGTAGGAGTTACCACATCACTGTGCAGCAGACTACACAGAGGACGGGGTTATAAACACTGGAAGTTTCAAAGCCATAAAATTGGCTAAATATTATTTTGGAAGTGGGTAATTTCAACCATAGGTGTCAGTAATACTCCATCTGTGTAGTATGTAGTTCTGAATCATCCTTGGTTTCTCAAACAGATTCACACAAGAACAATAAGGGGGAAGAATGGGCTTGTCTGGTAGGCAGGAACAAACAAATGTAAATACAACAAATAAACAGTCTTTACAGAGGTTCAGCCCCTTTCTGGGGAAAAGTGTTTCCTTTTAATTGAAAGGAGACACAGTAGGCTTGTTCATTTTTTTAATTGTTTCTTTACATTCTTAAGTTGTAATTAAAGTTACTTCTTAAACATTGTCCTGCCACTGAACAGAATTAAAATAGAGCAATCAGTAGCATGCACTCAAATTACACTAAGCAAATAAAGAAAGGGAGTGATAATTTATTTAGTAACTCCCCTTGGGCATACATTCCATATATTTCTGCTTGAAATCTGGTAGGATTTGTTCCCTGACAAGAAGAGAGACCTACGTTGACAAATGTAAACTAATGCTGTTAAAAAAAAAAAAAGAGCAATGAAAAAACAAAGGCAAAAGAAGGTATTGATAAAACTTTATAAAATGAAAATTTATAGGAACTAACATCAAGAACTGGGTATCTGTTTCTCAAACAATTTGCCATGCTTAATCTCCTGAAAAGAGTCTACTATGTATGGAAATTTCATCAAATGTTGTTAAAGTATTAAAAAGTTAGAAGCAGTAGTAGCCGAAGGAACACGCTAAGCTTTAAGTTGGCTGATCTTGGTTTGAACTTGGACCTGAGTCATATTTTTCAAGCTTCCAAACTAGTCTGAGAGTCAAACCAGATGCACATTTAGCATGTATTTAGGGGAGATACTCCTAAAAGTGGTGAAATATGTCAATTTGTCATAGCACATTTTTTCCTCATCTAGCATATGTATTTTGCATTTAGCATTTTTTCTGTGTGACTGAACACTGGAAATAAATACAGATTTAATTTGCATGTTTGATTGTTGATGCATGTGTCTCTGAAGACTACTCAGTCTTTTAGCAAAAATGTGTTAATTGCAAGGAATATACCTTCCCTTTAATGTCTGGTTTGACTCTGAGTCATGCTGAGATGCTTTCCAGAGCACCAAATCAGACTATGCATAAAGTGCATTTTATTGTACCCCACTTATCTCCCAACAACATGAAACCTAAAACCTGGCTCAAAATGAAATTTACACAAAACAAATAGGACTAAAACATAACACACTGGTTAAACATAAAGCAAATTTAATGCACTTAAAACACAAGTAAAGCAAATAAAAAATCACCGACACAGCCAATAGAGGAATTCATTTCAAAGGGCAGGGGAAAAAATGTAGTAGGAGTAGTAACTGTGAACAATGCTACCCTAGGTGATAAAGGCCCAAGAAATTCATAGTAAAAAAATGATGATGAATAATTAGAAAATAAAGCTTAAAAATTATTTAAGGAAGCAGAGAGGAAGGTAGATTAGGATAATTAAGACAGAAAAGAAGAGGTACATCAAATCTAAAAAGAGAAGAATAAAGAGAACAAAAGGCAATATAAGAGAACAAAATGACAATATAAAACTGTTGGTTTTTCAAGTTGCAAACACGGCCTTCCAGAGACAGCAAGGGGGTAGGGAAGTTAGTGGCAGAGAGGTTTCCTGTTCGCCTGTTCCTCTTGGCTGACTCAAGACAAGGGAGCAATAACGAATGAGCTTAACAATTCATTATTACTTGGCAGCATTTTGTGGAAATTTGTTTTGTTTGTTTTTATGAAGTGTTTTTGTAGGTGTACAATATCAAACATACATAAACTTTTACCATTTTGAAACATACTCATGATAAATCACATTTGAGAATACAGCAGGTTTTGTCCAAACCATTTCACTGCCTGAGGAAGAATAGCAAATATGCCTCAAACTAGAATGCACACACTCATCCAAGGCTCACAAACTTATTTTCAACATCTGAGATTTAAAAAAAAACACCTCGTAAGTGCCTCTTCTGGCCAGATAGTAACGACAACAACAACAACAACATTCATTTCTAGCATGGTATAGCAGTTTGGGTGTTGGATTAGGACTTCAGGGTAGCAGGATCTGAATCCCCACTCAGCCACAGAAACTCACTGGGTTACCTTGGGCAAGTCACAGTTGCTCAGTCTTAAGCCATTTCCGTACTAGCCTGTTATATTGCTATTATTCCACTTTCAACATCCTATGGAACCCTGGGGTTTGCAGTTAAGGGAGGGGCCTTTAGAATTATCAGCCAAAGAACTCTTTGGCCTCACTAAACTACAAACCCCAGAATTCCACAGGATGTTGAAAGTGGAATATCACTATAACCGTGTAGCGCAGAAATGGCCAATGAATGAGTGAAGCTGCAGGTATTCTAGTTATATCTCAGCAAAGGAAAATTTAATTGTTGATATATCAGGTACAACTCTCAACTCTCTTTAGGTACATGTCCTAAAAAAAGTGTTCCTTTGAGCACAGTCTTTTTTAATTTTATTTCTTTATTTTTTTGCAAAATATAAGGGAAATACATCCTAGTTTCTCATGTTGTTGTTGTGAGCCTTCAAGTTGTTTCTATCTTATGGTGACCCTAAGGCAACCCTATTATGAGGTTTTCCTGGCAAGATTTGTTCAGAGAGGGTTGGCCATTGCCTTCTTATGAGGCGGAGACAGTGCATGTTGCCCAAGGTTATCCAGGAGGTTTCCATGGCTGAACACAGATTTGAACCCTGGTTTCCACAGTCTTAGTGTAATGCTTAAGCCACTACCCATGCAGTCTCTTCACATCATTATAAATATTTCAATAAAATAATTTCCACATAAAGCTTTAAATGTGTTTGAACATAACATTTGTGTGCTAAAGTGAGATAACATTATTTACAGAAAATGTTCCAGTTCTACTTCTTCTGGAAAACTCAAATCACTGGTTCCATGTCTTTTTCTGTAACTGAGTAAGCCTGAAGTGCTGAAGTACTTTTGCTGTGGTGCAAAAGATCAACACAGCTGGCAAGGAAAGGGCATGCTCTGTCCCTCGGCAAACAGGCAGTGCCTTTGTCCTGTCTAAATTGTTTTCAGAAATTTACCTTTACTCCAAAACAGCAGTAGAATTTAGGTGAGTCACCCAAGGAGAAGGGCAGGAAGCCTTTAACTTTCCTACCTGAAGTCTGTGTTGTATAGCTGTGGCCATTCCTACAATGCTGGGTATAGATGTGGTGTAGCTACAGTATTCTTTGGTTTGGAGCCTGATACACGCTGACGTTGAAGAGATAATTGCTGTAGTAGAGGTTGATACATATGCTTGAATCCCAGATCTGGTAATAATTATTTTCTTTTGGCTGATTATTTCTTTGTGCCTTCACATTCCTGTGCAGTCATTCAATTCCTTTACCCCTTTATTACAAGTAGCTAATATATTTTTTCATCTTCAGTTGGATGTTCTAGTTCTAAATGCAGAATATCTTTCCATTAATAAGAACAGACAAGGAAGGGTTGGGGGGGCGGTGAAAGGAGCTACAACTCATACCAGAGTTTTAAAAATAATTTGTAAAGCCTATTCACAGAGTCTATTATGTTTTATTCTGCTTGGCATGCTCATATGCAGATGGAGAATAGTGGCCAAGAGGCTGGGCAATGAATCCAGAAGCCGCTTTTTCAAATCCTGCACTTTCAGCTAAAGTGCCACTATATCTATTACAGGGATGGTACAATCTCTTTCTACCATACACAGTTACTGCAAGGACAATGGCCAGAATTCACTTGGGGATTTATGTCTTCATAAGTGGAAGAAAATATAAAACAGAACTGAGCAGTTTTGTAAGCAATATTATTACGTAGCAGAGCCAACAAAATGTCTGGGATCAACGCACAATGAGACATCAGCTAGGGAGTGCTGTCAAGCATAGGTGGAGTCCAAGGTATATTGGGATTCTCTTGCCCAGTGTCCCGTTACCCTCCTTTGCAATTCACAACAGGGCTCCACAGCAGCGCTGCTATATAGCAAGTATAGGTGTCCCACAATTATTCAACAGGTTAGGGATCAGAACATTGTCAAAAAGCAGAAAATGTCAAAAAGCAGAACCCAGCAGCATGTAGTCACAGACATTGCATAAGAGACACAGTATGCACAATTTCTAAGAGATTTGCAGTGTATCTCTTAGAAACTATACACAGTGTATCTCTTACACAGTATTTGTTACCTTGCGCTGCTTAATCTCTCAATCAACTTGGCACCATCCTTTTGTTCAGTCTGTGTACAGACTGAACAAAAAGCTGGTGCCAAGTCAATTGAGAGAAAAAGCAGAACACAGTTGCTTTTTGATGATCCTCTCTTTCGACCCTTTTTCAATTAGAACTAGAACTTGTGTATACAACGTGTGGTCGAAAGAACAGACCACATGCATTAATTATATGGATTCTAGCTGTAACTGAAAAGGGTTGATTGGATGTAAAAAATTTTAATACCCAAATCATTAAATAAACACTAAATGGTATTTGTATAAGAACACAGTTAATCTTACACAGATGTCATACAACAGATACAACATCTACAAAAACAGAGATCTAGATGTTTAGACTTCGCCCCAAGAGATTATTGTTAAAGTCTCTCACATGAGCTTGTTCTTTTGCTTGACCTTCCTTACATGTTTTGAACTATACTTTAATCTGATTTAATCATGCTTTGACTTTTATGATTTTAGTAATAATTTTAAACTCATCTTAAGCACGTTTGTGGAAAGGTAGGATATAAATCTATTTTTCTCTTTCTGTTTCCCATCTTCCTCCCTCCCGTTCCACCACCTTGCATCACTTTCTGGCATCATACTCCCTTCATAATTGTTAACTGTGCAAATCCTAAGACCACATGGTATATAGGAAGCAGAATAATAAATTCTAACTGATAGCAGGAATTTGCTGCTTATTCCTGTGATAATGGGCTCTTCCCATTACCCAGGCAACATAGTTGAAGGCGGCTAGTTCTCTCTCCAGGTAAACAAGAGGTTAATGAGGTGTTGGGTTTAAGTTACATTTATGGCGGGGTCAGTACCACCAAAAGACATCAGAGATCATGAGAGACAATTGCCCAATCAGCAAGACTATATGGGGGAACAAGGTGAGAAGCTTCCAGATGCTTCACTCAAGAAGTTATTAAAAAGGCCTCCAGAGACCATGACCATGAGGTGAGGGAGACAAAGGAACATCAACAAGAGACAGGTGGCAGGATGCTGGCAGGCTGGGCAAAGCTGGTCCAGACTCCTGGCTTCCTCCCCCACACCATCCCAGTATCTGGATAGTAATGGGAGTAGAATAGGAATGTTTTAGCTAGTTGCATTAGGGATTATGTTCTTTTAAAACTCTGTCTGAAATGATCTAGGCTTGTCTGTAACTGTTCATAGCACTGTGTCAGGTGACACAGTAATTTCCATTTTACTAGCAAATAGGAGGTTAAACTAACTCCATATAAGAGACACAGACATATACATAAATTGTAATAACAAAACGTATGGGGACACAATATATCTCATGAAAACCTTTCATATATTTTTAAAAATATATGATTTATAAATAATAACATACATTTTCAAGATTGTATGTGACATACCTACACATTTCAGGCAACACACTAACATGTCATGGCACACTGTTTGGAAAATCTTGATGTATAGGGTAGAGAGATGCAGGAAATCCTTACTGTTTAAAGTCCCATTGCTCTAATAACAAATGGGTAAAATGGGCTAAAAGAGTGCTTGGTTAGGAAGCATTTTCCAACAGAAGGCGCAAAAGAACAAGAAGAATAGAAATATTCACAGTCCAGCTGAAAATATGACCATTAACAAAATCTGGTGGAGAAATGGAAAACGATGTTGCATGTATCATCTGGGATGTTTCAAAAACATTTAAGCTTGTTAAATCAAGTCAGCATTTAGAGATTTGCACTGGGGGAAAAAACTCAGTTAAGATTCACTAAGGATTAAATCTCTGTTTTAATTTGTTCTGAACGTACAACATCACCTTTATTTAGATTTTTAAGACTTAGCTCCTTTTGGTTAATAAGATATTGTGGTAAAAGAAAGCTTGCTTGATCCCAGATAAGGTGAAAGGCTGTGTTAGTTTATTATTTTGATCTTCTTACCTACACCCTATGTATTATGTAATTTGGTGAAACTTCCTTGCTTAAAGGGATAGCTCTGAAAAGAAATAGAACATCACTTAATATGTCAGTGGATTCAGCCTTAGCAACACTGTGTTCAATTGATTTTTCTAGGGTACTATAATTTGTTTGAATAGTACCCAAAGAGCTTAGGAAATTATCTTGCCAAATTTACAGAGAAAACACAAGAGGAATATAATTTAAAACACTAGTTAAAGCTCCAGTTACATCTCTGATGAGTAACAGCAATGACAAAGCTTTCTAAAAACTCTTTTCAGATTAATAAATCAGACCATCACTCATAGCCTATTGAAAAGGGCATTTAATTTTTGACACATATAAAGCATGTCATATAAAACAGCCTTGCTATATCCTAGTCAGAACTCTTTTTTTTCAGCCTCATCTGATGTTCTAGTTCAACAGAGCTATTAATACAGGAAGTGGAAGGGAACATACTACTTATAATTTCATGTCTCAAAAAGCATAATTTTAATTTATCCCACATTTAAATTAATATAACAGTGTTTAATTTGATTAAATTGAACGAGGAGTCTTTTAATAACGTATTGAAGAAGGAAACCTATGAGGAACAAACAGCATTTTGGAAGACGATGACCAAGAATCTTCAATTGTTGTCCATTTAGCAATTAGCTGAAATATGTGATAGAATTTCAATTAAATATTCTCCAGAACAGTAGGCTCTGAGTTCATGCTTGATCTCATAGATCTCTTAGGGCTAATTCAGAAATTAAAATTAGAAGCTCAAACAAAAAGTGTGAACGATCTTTCTGACACTATTTCTGTAATGGTGATACTATTGGATCACACTGTGTACAAATACACATGATGACAGAGTTCCAAAATTAGGATCTTCTACCTTGTTTTAAAGTACTGTCTTTCAGTTAAAAAAGCCTTCCTCCATAGTTACAATTTGCCTTGTGTACAAAAAAATACAGATATGAAACCTAAGGTGGCTTTAATACAGGAATCTCATTAATGTGTAGAATACATTCATTCCTGAGTTCATTCACTTCAGGACACAGACTGTTACACTATAAGCACTATACACTATTAAAAAAAAGTGTATCTTCCCTCAGTATCTGAATGAGCCATCAGCTACTTCTTCTCTTTTAACAGTTAATGTCCCTCATGCATAGACATAGGAGAACATAATTAAATAATTGTGAACATTTAAGAAAATGCTTGCACTCCTTATCCTAAGACATCTAGGAAGTGCTTCTTTGTATGCAAAGTAAGAATTTAAAAAGCATAATAGAAAGATAAATTATATATATGCATACATGATCTAGAAAATTTACTGTACAGTATGTATACGATATTGATGACAACTGAAGGTTGTATAGAGCAGCACTTCTTAATTTATCTAATACTAGTGTATATACTCGTCATTGCCCGGGATTTTATTTTCTCATACAGAATACTTGTTAGAAAGATTTGAGACTTTGTGTCTCTAATTCCCCATACTATCTTGTCCAGTATCTGTAACTTTTCCCCATATTCCCCAATCCAATCTGTATTCAGTGTTATTAACATACAGAGGTTGGGTTCCTGAGGGAATACACTGCCTTCCTCCTTGCTGCTAAGCTTCATCTCCATAGCAACTGCCCAGGCCTAAGAGTTCTCTGGCTGAGAATTCTAAAAGCCCTTAAATTGCCAACCCCAGGATTCCTCAGAATCTTCTTAGGCAGCCAATCATATGAGGTCTTCACCTGACACAGACAAACAAACTTTGACTTTTATATATTAGATGGTGGAACTAAGAGACTCAATATGACAGGGACCAGCACTGTATTTGTGTCCATTGGCTACAACTGTTTCATTTTTTCCTGGGAACTTGCTCTGGACAGCTAATGACTCACAGAGTGGCACCAGTCAACGGACCATTTTGAGTAGCACTAGTACAGAGGACAAGATTTTTAGGGAACAAAATTCTCCTGCCTCTTTTTACCTCTGCTCAATAGCAGAGTACACATTCAACATGCTGAATTTTGTGGAAAGAACTTCAGTTTGCAACACTGCTTGTTGAAAGCCTTCAGACAACAAGTCTCACTTTTTGCTAGAGTCTTGCGGAATCAGCCACCACTAGCTGGAATAGACAAAACTAGGCTGGATGGAATAGTGGTCTTCCTGCCTTCATGTTAGGCAGCATAATATGCTTAAAAATCATTTTAAAAAAGAGAAGCAAATTAAAAGGCACATAATTATTTAGCAGTGATTTCTGGCCATCTCACACCCAGTTAAATCACACTGGAGAACTTAAAGAGTTCTTGTCAAAATTTCAGCACACTATTGCTGTTACACTTAATGTCGTATGTCTGGTGTTTTTCTTTGCCAAAGGAAACTAGGTTAAGAATGGATAAATAAAATGGCTATTTCAGTTTCAAATATGGAAAGTTCCTTTTACAATGCATTTTAACAGCAGTCACCACACACATTAAACCAAACTGTGTAGTTGGGGTCCATCATTCTCTATTTAGTTTTTTTTTAGTGACACAAAATGGGTATCTAATAACCTATTATATAAGATTTATACAGAGGAAAAAAACACTATTTACAATTTCACCTCCTTCAAATCAAAAGAGCAGGTTGCCTGCCTGTAACTATGGTTCTTCAGGTGGTCATCTGTACACTCACACCTGCAAAGAGATCTTCAGAATCTTCCAGAGCTACTTTTCTGTGGTCTCTCTGGCCTCTCACTCACATGGATATAAGACATGCATTCCTACTGAAACCTACTTTCATGCCAGTCAGCAGGAGGCCTGGAGTACAGAGATGGCATGAAGAGCAGAGGAAGGTAGATTGTGAGAGTGCACAGATGGCCAATCAAAGAACAACAGTTACAGGCAGGGAACTTGTTCTTCTTCTTTGTGGTGTCTGTGACTTACACATCTGGGAAAATAGCAAACTAACTCACTGAGGATGATGGGTCATGCCAGGACAAATGACAGAATCACCCTGACAGAAGCTGCATTGAATTGGGACTGAGCATCTAATCTGTAATGAGACAGGAAGTTAAACAGCTGCGACCATATGGCTGTGTAGCAGAATTCCAGAAGAGAAATCCCTTTGTTGTGATATGCTGACAAGGTGACCATTGCTTTGCTGTGATATGCTGACAAGGTGACCATTGCTTAAGTCAAATAAACTTTAATCCCTTGTGGAAGAGGTTTCACAGAGAGGGAGTAGGCCAGGTAGATAGCATTCTCCACTCACCAATGGGAAAGATGCTGAGAAGAGATGGTCTTTCCCTTTTTATACACACAATAGGTGACAACTGATGACAAGTCTTCCAGAACTATTTTGTTTGAAGGACATAGAAGAGGAGTGCCCTTCTAACATGTAAGGTGAGGAGGGTATGCTCCAGGCCATAAGATGTGGACAGCATGAAGATCAGAACCAGAGGCCTAACTAACCCATCTTAGTTAGGAAAGAGATGTCCATGGAGAAGACTACTTTGTCCTTCTGAAAGAAGTTAGGAAAGAGATGTCCATGGAGAAGACTACTTTGTCCTTCTGAAAGAATAAGTAAGGGGGATTCCATTCTTAGCATTGCTAGTTCACTGGCTCTATGGACAGAGGTGATGGCAACAAGGAAGTTCTTCCAGGAGAGCAGGTGGGGATCACAGGATGCCATGAGTTCAGAGAGTTGTGCCATTAGCTTGGAGAGGACTAACAAAAGGATCTATATGGGCACAGATCTCAATTAGGTGGGTGAAGATAAATGTAGCCCTTCAAAAAAATCTTTACATTCAGTTGTACTGAACAGGAAAGGGCATCTTGCAGCTTAGAATCTAGACCCTCAAGGAAGAGTGTGATAGATCCTTAGCTTGCAGGGACACAAGGAAGCAAAAGACAGGCTTGAGGGAGAAGTTATCTGAAACAACATCCTCACGTTGCAGGAAAAGAGAAAGGAGGCCCACATGAATGCATAAGAGCATTTAATCAACTGCCTGAGAGCAGAGGATTTTAATTCCCTGACGTCCCCCAGAAGCTCTGAAAGAGCAGGCTCACCAAGCAGTCATCCTGAGGGTGGTCATGTTTGGATGAAGTATTCTTCCTGGAGAGGAGATCTGGGTGTCTCAGGAAATGGTGGAAGTTGCTCAAGACCACCTAAGGAGGCTGGTGAACCATAGTGGCAGGGCCACCACAGTGTGATAAGAATGACATATGTATTCTCTTCCTTGATCTTTATGATGACTCTAATGACGAGAAGAAACGGAAGAAAAGTGTACAGCAGAGATCTATTCCATGTGAAAAGAAACACTTCTCTTAGACAGCCCATGGTTCAACGGCCCCAAAGTACTCCAGTGACAGATGTGCTCCCAGGAAAGTCATTTGAGAGGACACTGTCTACAACTAGCAAGTGTACTACCAACAGCAATATGCCCCTGCAGATGCATCAGTCCCAGATCTGGAGGGTGAGCTGAAGAAATGTCCGAGGGCGTACTCCTTCTTGCTTATTGAAGTAGAAGGTCCTCCACATATTCCAAAACCTGTTCTGTCACAAGACAATTCAGGTGGCTATGGTAAGCATTTTAAGGGCACTGATATAAAATGAATATTCAACGTCCAATGATCATCAAGTCTAGGGTATGGACAATCCAACCTGTCAGAGACATACCTTTGGTGAGCAGAAGAGATAGCATAGGGTAGGTGAAGGGTATCCTTCTCATAGCATTGGATAGATTGGTCCACCAGACAAGGGTATGAAGAGCCAAGTGAGGCACCATGAGAAACATGCTTGCTCTCTGCTGTTTCAGTTTGAAGTGTCTAGGCATCACTTTTGTAGCATTCATCCAGAGTGGGCAAAAGGACAATCATAGTAGTTGTGGCCATGAGGCCTGATATGACTTGAATCATCTGAACTTGGCACATCAATTTGTAAGAGTTTCTGTACAACTGCTTTGTTTTCAGACCTCACAAAGTGAGCACTGCTTTTGTGAACTGGATGCACTGAGGTGAAGACTTTTCCCAATTTGTCATGAAGCCTCAGTGGAAAGAAGAAGAGGCTATCAGCCAGTTGTCTGAAGATGGAGAGTTTTTTGACACATAGCCAAGCTACTTTTGTGGCTAAACATTTCATAAAGACCCTTGTGGCCACTGTCAGGCTGAAGGAAAGAATGAAAAACTGGTAATGTTCCAGACTGACTAAGAAGAAGAGGGAAGAGGAGTCTAAATAGTCTCCCCAATAACTGGTATCTTGAGTTCTGAGTAAGAATGGGTTGAGAAAGGAGAACACTAGAATCAAGATTGAGAATCTTCTTGGGATCAAGACCTACGCTGGTATCCAGAGGAAGTAGGTTTGAGTTCCTGGCCAACTTAGATGTGTCATATTACTTCAGTCCCAGTCAATATCAAAGTCAAGTCTAGGGCTTTCATAACAGCCACAAAGACAAATCTTGTATTCTTATAGTAGAAGCAACATTCACAAACTTTTTCTTTTATTCTACCTCTATCAAACTAAAACACCAGCTCTGATGGTGCAGGCCATTTTGGCCCTAAAGTTCGCCTGTTTTACAAACATAGCTTTATTCTTTTAATGGTGTAATTCCAAAATTATCTCTTTCATTCCATACTCTGTAAAGAAGGATACTTTCAACTATGAGGTACCTTACCTTACTACCTAACAAACACACTTTGTAGAATTGGTTAAGATTTCTGCTGGGTCACTTTTATTTATATATAAAGCCCAAATTGATCTGACAATTTGTATTAGTATTAGCAACGACTGCTGTCTTAAATGACTGTTAACATAATATGCTTTATTCAGTTCAAGATCTGTAAAAAGATTGCTTCATAGAAAGACCTTTTTTAAAAAATAACTCCTTCCCCAAATTTTGTTTACAAGGATCTCCAAGATAAATGAAATTAGACTCAACCCATCTGTTCCCAGTGCAAATTTCCCCTTCATATTTACAGAGTTTGCTTTTAAAGGACGATTATAAGAAAGCCACATGCTGTTAGGTGAATTAAGGGAACCTATTCCTGGTCTCAGGAGTTATCAAATATCCCCCAAACCTTAAGTCTGTTTGGAGATTATGGAGCAATCCTAGCATGATGAAAAGGGGATGGGGCTAACAATTATATGGCTACAGGTGTAGCCCACAGAAAAACAAAACAAAACAAAACAAAACATTGCCATGTATATTTTGGGCTATTTTTGGTCCTAGCTAGTTATCATGCTCTTTTCAAGGATTTTATGTGATGCTCCATCTCTTTTGTCCATTCACCCACCTATTCCTAACCATTAGAACTGTATGCCAGCTTAGCACGTATAGGCCTCATTTGTGCTTTCAGAGGTTCTCTTTGAATTTTTCTCCTAAAAGTAATTTCCATTTATATAAACCTTAGGGTTCTCTTGTATGTGGTATTCTTTCCCCTTGTGTATGCATAAAGTCATTATGGAGAGGTCTGCTGTTCAGATATTCTGTTAACTACTAAAAAAGAAATGTGGGAGAAATATAATAATTAGGAAAGAGAAGTTATTTAACTACCACCACTGACTAGGCATACCCAGGTGACTCATTAGTCTTCTGTCATGGAAATCTCAGGACCCGGTTGTTGTTTTTATTCACAGATAGTTAAATTTCAAAATGTGATGATAAACAGATAAGCAGATAAGTAGACTTCACAATAGTACTTAAGCCCCTCCACGAGCAGCAAGAGGTGGGAGGGTGGGGAAAGCATGAATAATATTTAGTGGGGCAGACTTTGCCCTGTGGGCTTTGGCTGCTGATTCTTAAACTAGGCTATTATCTTGAATTTAAGAAAGACAAAAGCTTCCTGCCTGCCTGACTACTGTGAAATACTGAACATCTAGATGGTTCTTCCATGTTTCAGGAAATACTCCCTGAATTTCAGGTGAGATTTGCATTCTTTTATTCTTTACCAGACAGGCAAGCAGTTTGATAAATGACTGCCTGAATTCTTTCCCTTCTACCATGCTCCTGCTGACAAATCAATAAATATTTTGATCTCCTTTATCTTAAACTGGGGTAAAGGAGTTTAATAGAACTGAAGATTATGGCCATAGGCACCTACTGTCTGCCCTAGACAAACACTTTTTTTTCTCTCAATATTTTTTCCTGTGAAAATGATTTTTGAAGCACCACAACATATGCTAAACTTGTTCACGCAGGACGAGGCAGGTAGGTGTGCCCATCCTAGGGGTAGTAATGGCTATTACTAATTCATTTATATCCAATTCCACTCTCCCATGCAAAAAAGGGGCTTAAATACAGATAAAAGCACATACAAAAATACAGGTTAAAACATACAAAAGGTATCATTAAAAAGCACATACAAATCACATAAAAAGCACCTAAAAGGATGTAAATAACCTCCACTCCCCAGAGTTACTGTTAACACGCAACTAAACTGTCCAAAGAATTAAAACCACTGAAAAGAAACACATTGAAATAGCGGGCTGTTTGATGCAGGTAACCAGCAGGTACTACCAAGGACTGGCACGAAATTTGTGCTCATTGGGCACAATTGTTTCTTTCACTGAAACTTGCCAGCAGCCCAATGGCTCATAGACTGCCACCACTCCAGGAACCATCACTTTGAGTAGCACTACATTAAAAGGCAGAAGATAAATGTCAAGAAAACAGCACACTATAAAAACTGTTGCAGGCATTTCCTAGAAGCCTGTCATAATAGAAAAGTGTTCATTTCTCAATGAAAAGATAACAAGGAAGAAGCTAGCCTGGTCTTCACAGCCTGAGATCAGACATTGAGAAGGCATTTTCCCGTATATCCATCAGATGCACCCGTGAAGATGGTAGGCCTGAGAGAAGGGCCTCCCTCAGAGAGGCTGGGAAAGCTCACGTAAGAAGATACGCTCCTGCAGATAAGCTGGATGAGTCTCAAACTCTAGATGTAATATATACTCAGTTTGCCACAGATTAACTCAAAATATCCTACACTCCAAAACAGTAAGTAAAAAAGGCACCCTAATTTTCCTGGGGAGAGACATGCAGCCTGATCCTGGGCATATTAACTCAAGAGGTTCATATCACTGCATTCAATAAGATTTACTCCCAAGTTACTTTTCTGTATAATCCTACACATGACTGTTCTGCAAACCCATATATGTCTTAGCCAGAAATAACTTCCATTCAGTTCAATGAGGCTTACCTTCAGGCAAGCAGAGATGTGACTGTAAACTAATTTGCTCTAGAATTCCTCTAGCTGGAACATCTGAGGGATCTTTGCTTATTCTAAAATTCCCTTTCAGTACCTCCTCAAGTATTTGAGAGCCCCTCTTGGGTAGGACTGCTGTTTCATATAGTGCTGAATAAAACAGTCACTATTTTGCACTAAACACCTAATTCTGGTATCACATTTATTAAGAATATTTATATATTATCCACCACAGCCTCTAAGATGATACACATTGTACAGGTCCAATTATTTATGCATTCCACAGCAAATGAGGTTTTATTGTCCTAATGTTGTTGTGATTACTCTAAAAGTATGTGAATATTAGTTTTGACTATTTAGGAAAAATACTATAAATGTATATTATATGTAGTAATATTATTACATCAATCAAAAGAGCCCAAAATCTCAAGAGGAGAACCATGAATCAATAGGAAGCTGAACAGAATAGTGGCAGTGGGAATGGACAAACAGGATAAATTGAAACAAAGGCACAATAATTGCAAGGAATGACTTGTAAACATAGCACTATCAACTGGAGTGAAAGCAGAACACATCAACTTTGAACTACAGGCACTCAGCTGCATTTCTTCCTCTCTCTCTGCCAGTACTGGTGAGTCATGAGCTTGGTTCCACAAAATGATGATCTTTACTGAGTCAAAGGAGCTCACCTGTACTACTGAGGATGAGGTCATCACCATCACCACCAGCACAGAGTGTTGCTTAAAGCAATGGGGACTTGCAAAATCAATAGGAAAGCACAAGATTCCACCCACCATGCTTCTGCAGCTGGTTGTTCAGTGGCTGCTCCTGATAAATAGATTATACTCCATGTCACAGTTCTTCAAAGTCAAAATGTAGAAAAGGAAATATATATTACAGGAGAATGAATTATTACTATAGATTATTCTGGGACATGGTTACAATCACAGAGATGCTGTACTTTAAATGTAACACTGAAGTACAATTACAATATGAATAGCGTAAGGCAGTGAAGAGAAGAAGTAAGAAGAAATAAAGACGAAACAGGAATAAGGTAAAATAGGTATGTAAAGGAATATAAATTAGAAAAATTAGTAAAATCACAATACAATGTATATTTATCGTAAAGGTATTTATAAGAGTGAATGTATGGATAAGAATGAGTAAGTAATTAATTTACAGACAGAAAAGATCATGGAAGGTGAAATGAGAAGGTGTAAGTGGTTGCTGGTATACATGCTAATAGTTTATAAAATATTAAGTCTGTAATATAATAAATAGTAATTGTAATTGTGATAATTTAGAAGGTATGTATGTATGTATATATGTTAATTTTTTTCATATTTTTTTGTTTTTTGTTTTCTGTTTTTTCCTTTTATGTTCTTTATGTTGTGTTTTTGTTTTGTTTTTATTTTTTTTTAATGTCTAGTTGTTTTTAATGTAAAGTTGTGGTTATAGTGTTTGTCATCTTGTTTTTTTTATTTGAAATAAATAAAGCTATTTTAATAATAATAATAATAATAAAAGAAGTACAATTACAAGAGATCACTGTATGTATAAACCGGCAATCTAGTTTCAGTAAAGTTCTAGCTAAATGAGATGCTGTGTTTAAAATAAAAAAAAAGCCTGGCATTATGATTAAATAAGGCTGTTAGGAATGAAAAGGTAGGAGAGTGGGTTTTAAGGGCAGACAGATTGCCAGCTATGGCAAATAAGGTGGAAAGAATCTCCCCGTCTATTCTTCTCATTCCTGTATAGAGAAGAATAATCCCTTTGAGTCAAGAAATCAAATTATTGTTGGAAGCAACCTACCAGAAGTGGCTGCCTGTTGTTGTTCTTGTTGTAGCTGTGTGCCTTCAAGTTGTTTTCAACTTATGGCAACCCTAACCCAGCACAGAGTTTCCTTGGCAAGATTTGTTCATAGAGGAGTTGCCTTTGTCTTACTTTGAGACTGAGAGAATGTGACTTTCCCAAGGTCACCCAGTGAATTTAAATGGCTGAGCAGGAATTTGAACCCTGGTCTTCAGAATAATACTCCAGCACTCAAACCACTACACCATACTGGTTCCTATGTTTACAGCCAGACCAAAAGGATGGAAAAGTGAGGAAGGCTTTCTCACCTGGCCTTTAGAGATGATGCTTCCCCACAGAGTTTGTGCTATCAACTAGACCAAGACTGACTGCTGATCAGGATGAACTGTTCCTCCCAGCCCAGGAACTTCACCTTTTAGAACTGGCCACTGACCATGAGTCACCAGCAAGAGAGTGACCCCAAGAACGTTGTCCCTTTGAGCTACCATTCTGGTGTAACAGTGACAGTGGCACCATTCCTTTTTGATGTGGATAGGGAGAGCAATAAGGGGACTCAGAACTTTGGTAAGAGGCAAGGCCTTCTCAAACAGCATCACCCACAATGGGAGACTGGATTGATTCTCGGTGACAATTAGAGATCATTGCAAATGCTCAGGTGAGATTTGAACACTGTAGTATGTGTCTGGGTGCTGAATGCAGGCACTTCTGTGAATAATCAAATACGTGAAAGTGAAACCCACAAATGTGGAGGGAGAACTGAATTCTAAAAGCTGGTTTAGCACTGTGAGGCTAAGCTAACCACTGCACTAGCAGTTTTCTACTGTTTGTTTTATAAGTTTGTGTTGCACATGTCTTAGGGTTAATCCCAGGGCACCTGGTAGAAATGAGATGCCTCTGTTGATGTAATTTTTGGGTAGTGGGGGTATGGTACTGGGGGTTATACAAGAAAGATAAGAGATAAGGTGGCATAGATAGTTGAAATCTGTCTCAATCAAACAGTCCTTGTCTATCTCCAAGGACTGAGGTTGCCTACCAGCCCACTCTATGGCCTGTTAGTGCTGCTGCTAGATGCCACATTGGTCCATAACAAAAATAGTCATCATCTATAACATTGGTGTATGTGAAGAAACTGAGCTGGTGTGTATTTTTGAGACCTAAGTAGATGAGCTGCATGAGATGGATCTGTCCCAACTTTGTCCACCCAGGGACTTGGCGCAGCACCTACCTAGAAGGTCAGGGGGAGGAGCAGCAGCATCCACATACTCTGTCGCTCTAATGGTGAAATCCATCTGCCTGGCACCAATTTTGAGGGTTTGGTATTTCATGCCCAGACAGAGAGACAGTACTTGCATGTTGCTAGCATACCATCCACACTGAAACCCAACAATTTTCCTGCGTTAGCTGGCTGATGTGGCTTCAGAATGGCGTCAAAGAACCCCAGAACTATAGGTCTGGGATGGGTACCATGACATTCATGGACTATCTGATGTCGCAAGATACATCCTGAACCATTTTTTTGCTGCTGAATAGACAGATGTGGTTTGTGGGAAGGGAGAGAGTTCAAGAATCCTGTTGTTTTGTCCAGATCATTTCATCATGAAGTTTGATTTCACAACAGCAGACTCTCCCTGCAGGGTTAGAGGATTAATTAAGACGGTCCATCCACAGAGGCTTGTGGAACCCATAGTATTTCTGAATGCTCTGGAGAATTTTCTGGCTGACAAGACAGATGATTCAGTTAAGGCCTTGGCCTCACTATGGAATGATGAGATGGAAAAGGTCAATGATACAATCGTTTTCAAGTGTCCACTCAGGTACTATGGAGCCCATAATTCCCTTTGCTTTATTGAAGATCTACAGGCAATGAAACAGGCTGGATGATAGCTAGGGTGCAGATAACATAGGTCATGAAACAGGTATGACTGCATCTTAATGAGAACTCTTCAGTGTGCCATTATGTGTGAGGCTGACAACAACAAAAATCTTACTTTGTTTTTACCATCTTACCACTACTATGTGGCCCAGCAGAGTTATTCTAACCTGTTAGGAATAGGAATAGGCTCACAAAGACTAGAACTGGAGATCTTAGTTGCTTGTTATGATAAATTTACCAAGCACTTCAAAGATAAAAGTTCTCTTATTTGCTCAGAATTTGACACCATAATTATTGCAAAGTCTGGGAAAGTGTAAAGTGTTCCACTTGGTCAAGTTTCCTGGGGTCAGTTTCAGATGCAGCAGTCTGATGACGACAACACACTTGAACATCATTCTGACTCACCACATACATGTTGGTAAGATAAGCCAATCTCAAACATTCTTGGAAGAAACAGATTATCTGCACCTACTTCAGCCTCATTTCAGGCCAGGTTACAGTGCGGAAACAGCCTTGGGTACCCTCATATACTCTGAGTGAAAGATGAGGGAGTGCTACCTCATTGACCCCTCTCCCCCTTACAACAGCTTTTGATTCCATTAACCATGGTATTGGTCTGGACTTGCTCTGTGGAAGGAGTTCCACTTCTATCTACAGAGAGTTACACTGGAAGGCTTTGGAAGACTCCTGTTCAGCTCAAGGGCTATTAATCTGAGGAATGCCTTTGCTGTTCAATATCTACATAAAGCCACTGTGTGTGGTCATGAAGAGCCTGAGGGTTGGATGCCATTAGGATGCTGACAATATTCAACACTATTTTTCTGTGTCACTGGAGTTAGCTAGGCCTGTGCTGAACCAGTGCTTTGATAATTTAATCATCTGGATCAGGGCCAATAACCTGAATCTGAATAGGAGCATAATGGAGTGTCTGAGGACTAGAAATTCCCTGAAGAAGGAATGGCAGAAATAGCCTATCTCAGATGGGGTTGCACTCTCTAAGAAAGAGCAGCTGTATAGCATGAGCACATTCCTGGATCCATTAGACTTCAGGGCTCACAGTGCCTAGGACCAGAGTGTCTGAAATCTTTTCTGAACACAGATAACCTGGTAACAGTACTGGGGATTTTCCAACTAGACTACTGAAATCTCCATGGAGTCTGTGAAGACAAATCAGAAGGCACAAAATGAAGCAGCTGTACTGCTGACTTGAACATCATACAGAAAGCATTTAACACTCATCTAATATATAAAAGTCAAAGTTTGTGAGTTTGTGAGTTCATCTGTGTCAGGCAGGCAAAAAAACTCATTCTTCTTGCAAAGAAGCTAGTAAAATGCAGGCTGGACAGGGCTGCTGTTAGGTAGATTGGTAACTGGTTGACCGATCAAACCCAAAGGGTGCTCACCAATGGCTGCTTTTCATTCTGGAGAGAAGTGACTAGTGGGGTGCCACAGGGTTCTGTCCTGGTAGCAGTACTATTCAACATCTTCATCTTGGATGAACTTGGATGGAGGAGTGGAGGGCATGGTGATCAAATCTGCAGATGACACCAAATTGGGAGGGGTTGCTAATACCCCAGAGGACAGGATCAAATTTCAAAATCACCTTGACAGATTGGAGAGCTCGGTCAAAGCTAACAAAATGAATTTCAACAGAGAGAAATATACAGTCCTACACTGAGGTGGAAAAAATGGAATGCACAAATATAGGATGGGGGATGCATGGCTGGATAGCAGCACACGTGAAAGGAGTCTTGGTAGACCACAAGCTGAACATGAGTTAGCAGTGTGATGAGGCAGCCAAGAAGGTCAATGCAATTCTTGGTTGCATCAATAGGAGTATGGTGTCTAGATCGAGGGAGGTAATGGTACCACTCTATTCTGCATTGGTTAGGCCTCATTTGGAATACTCTGTCCAGTTTTGGACATCTCAATTCAAGAAGGATGCCGACAAGCTGGAATGTGTCCATGGGAAGGCAACAAAAATGGTGAAGGGTCTGGAAGCCACGCCCTATGAGGAACAGCTTAGGGACTTGGGTATGTTTAGTCTGCAGAAGAGGGGACATGACAGCCATGTTTAAATATTTGAAGGGACTTCATGCTGAGGAGAGAGTGGGTTTGTTTTCTGCTGCTCCAGAGACTAGGACAAGGAGCAATGGATTCAAGCTGCAGGAAAGGAGATTCCATCTGAATCTCAAGAACTACTTCCTGGCGGTCAGAGCTGTCCAGCAGTGGAATATGCTGCCTCAGAGTGTGGTAGTCTCCTTCTTTTGAGGGTTTTAAGCAGAGGCTGGATGGCCATCTGTTGGGAATGCTTTGACAGGTGTTCCAGCACAGCAGGGGTTGGGACTTGATAGTCCCTGGGGTCTCTTCCAACTCTATGATTCTATGATTGACTGCCTGTGAAGATTCTATGGACTCCTGGGGTTGGCAGTTTAGGGAAGGGCCTTTAGAATTCTCAGCCAGAGAGCTCTTGGATCTGGTTGGTTGCTATGGAGATGTGACCAGTGTATTCCCTTAGAAACAGAACCTCTGTATGTTAACAACTCTAAATACAGATTGTATTGGGGAATATGGGGAAAAGTTACAGGTATTGGACACTGCAGTGTGGGGAATTAGAGACACAGGATCTTAAATCTGTATATTTCAACTGCATCTAACTCCTAAGGTAAGGTAAGGTAATTCCTAAGGTATTTCTAACAAGTGACACCTATGAGAAAATAAAATCCTAGGCAACGCCAAGTAAATACGTGATTTTTACATATATTGCATCGGTTTCCAGTATGCTTCCAATATTAACTCAAGGTGCCGGTGATGACATTTAGAGCTCTGAACAGTTTGGGACCACAACAGTTCAAGGAGCACCCTATATTTCAATGAGCACCTTAGGACCTGCCTAAGGACTGAGGGCTGCTGGAGAGGTGTTCTTCTGTGTCCCATCAGTGTGCACAATACCCTGTGTGGGGACATGGAAGAGAGTCTTCTGTGCTGTGGTGCCTTATTTGTTAAACACCTTTCCCTTGCAGGCCTGATTGTCTGGTACGATGCTAAAACATTAAAACGTGCATCAAATTCATATAGGTTTTAAACTGTTTGGATTGTGAAATAGTTTAATTTGTTTTTGAACTGTTTAAATTGCTCCTCATGGCTTTAACTTTAAATTGCTCTAAAGTAAACTGATTATCTTAATCACCTTGAGCTCTTGAAATACTAAGTGGGATATAAGTTACAATACATGGCTCCATTCAGACAGAAAAGTGGGATATAAATGAAACATGAATTAACTTTCAACATCTATGTAACATCGATGAAGAAGAAAGTTGAATGGGCAATTTTTTCTGAAGAATATTTTTTTAATGGCAATTATAGCCAATGACACAAGAAAATTATTAGCAGAAGTTGCTTTATGGATTCAAAGGGGAAAGAGTAGACAAACTGTTTCTCAAAAAGAGTGATGACTATAATCAGCCAATTTTATCTTCTCTGCATTTTCTAGATGCTCTCAGCATCCTCATCCCATCCAAACTCTGTATCTAGCTGTGAAACTTTTTTCCTGCATGGAAATTCATATTTTGGCACGTATTTTTCCTAATGTATGCATTTTAAACACATTTCTCATTGACTGAAGAATATTTGTGCACATTTTATAAACTGTCAATGCCTGGCGGCGGCTAGGCAACAAACAGAGGCAGGAGCCGGGTTTTATGGTCTTTAGTAATAAAGTAGTAAAATGAACAAGAGGTTACATCACCCAAAACAAACAGAAGCAGCAAACTCAACCACAAGGATTTCCTGGATGGAAGACGGTTGTTGCCCCGTGCCCAACTCCCCCCAGCGTCTGTCTTAAATACAGAGTCTTGGGCCCAGCTGGGGCTGATCAAACGTCCGTTGGCCCAGCTCACAGCTGAAGGCCCTCAGACTTCAAGCACTTCTCGCGCAACCGCCGTGATCGGTGAAACCCCTCCTTCCCCTGCCACCTCTGAAGGAATGTGGGGGGAGGGTCTGCAACAAACTCCAGACCGGAGTCAGGAACAGCAGCCTCCCTCGAGCCAGAAGCATTGGCCTCCTCTGCTGTGGGTACTGGCTTGGGCATCAGCTCTGGGACAGCTGTGGGGTCCGCTCTTGCCTCTGCAGGGACCCCCTCTCCCTCCAAGGGAACCTCCCCCAGCTGAGGGTCCAAGACCACCTCAGAGCCCCCGTCATCTGAGTCGGCAGCCAGCTTAGCCTGGCTCATGACACCTGTTCGTGCTCAGTATTTGTGTATAGTTCAAAAATCAAAAAGTAAATCATTTAACCCTCACAGTTTCTCCTTAATTTTGGGAAGCTAAAATATATATGCCATACTTTTGTTAACAGTGCAGTGAAGAAATCAGAAGAAGACTAGGATTGGGAAGGGCAGCTACGAAGGAATTAGACAAGATCCTGAAGTGTCAAGATACTGCAATTATTACTAAAGTTAGGATTGTCCATGCCATCATATTTCCAATTTGTATGTATAGTTGTGAAAGCAGGACAGTGTAGAAAGCTGATAGGAAGAAAATGAACTCATTTGAAACGTCGTGGAGAAAAGTTCTACAGATACTCTGGGATGCTAAAACGACAAATGAAGTGTGAGAGTAAATATTGCCTGAAACTCTCCATGAAAGCCAAGCTGACTAAATTGAGGCTGTTGTACATGAGAAGACATGACTCACTAGAAAAGACAATAATGCTTGGTAAAGGGGAAGGCAGAAGGAAAAGAGGAAGACTGCATTACAGATGGATAGACTCAAAGAAGCCATAGCCCTGAGTCTGCAAGACCTGAGCAGGGTGGCTGATGACGGGGTGACCTAGAGGTCCCCCATTCACAGAGTCACCATAAGTTGAAGCTGACTTGATGGCAGCTAACAACAAGAAGATCACACCGCAGATATGTTTTTTAAAAGCTTGGTTAATGTGATTTTTCCCTTCATCTCTAGTTATAGCTAATGTCTTACAAATGACCTGATCACTGAATCACTTCTTAAAATACTTGGTATAACTTTAGGCTGGAATGTGCTCTGCAAAAAATTAAGTGAATATGCATTGTTCATTAAGTATTTCCAAACACTTAGCTGAACAGTATGGATGGGATGGAATGCAGTGACTTCTCTCTTTCTATCACTTCTTGTTAGTTTTAATGAATAAATGATTCTGAAAATTTCCCAAGTTTTCAGAATGAGCAAATATGATTTTCTGGGGTAGCAGATGGAAAGAATAGTCTGCAGCATATTTCTTTCATGAAGGTACACACTTGGAGACCTTAGAATTTCAAGCATGTTGATTGTGGCAGTAGGCCAGGTCTCTATGCTGAAAAGCAAAAGGTAGGCTAGTGAACTATTCCAAAACATCTGCACTTTTTGGACAAAGTGTGTATGTATATGTATATGCAAATGCGTATGTGTATCTATATGTATATGTGTACACATACACATACATACCATGCAGCTTTCTTTTAATTTGTTGTAGATATTTCAAAAGTTCATCAGGAAAAGTAATTATCAAATCACGGTATTTTATTGCTAATAGAATGTGACTTTTGTCAAAGTAACCTGCTTATTGAGACTGTTAACTAATTTGCTTACCCAAGTTCAAAGAGCAGGAGACTATCATACAGAAATTTATTTGGCTGTACAAGCATCCAGGAACTGCAAGAGAAAGGTTAAGGAAAATCTCTGAAGAAGAGAAACTGGAAATTAGGCAAAACATTACTATGCCTGTTATTACAATTTTAAAATAGATTTGGTTTCTGGATGGAGAATCTTTCCACAAACATAACCAGAGTAATCTCAATAGGAGTTCCTCTGCTCTTAGACGTCACTGAGCTGAGGAGCCCATGGCCTGCCAGATCGTATCTGAAACCAATTCTCATCAGCCCCGTTCAGTGGTCAGGATGATGGCTGCTGCAGTGCAATTCCCAGAGGAACAAGCTTACAAAACCTGGTCTAAAGGAAGAGGTAAGTAACACGTATGCACACACATTCCAACAACTTGGAGAAGTACTTTTTTTTTTACTGTATTATTGCACTACAGTATAATTTAGAAGAAATGCTAGAAGACTACAGTGCACTCAGTTGGAAATTAGATTGTTAGAGCTTCTCAGCACACCTGTGCCTCTTGAAGTAACTGTGCAAGTCCCATGCAGCTTCAATATTGTTTTTCCTTCTAAGAGATTTAAGAAGGATCAATGAAATTTTAGGTTTTGAGGGGAGGGGCACCATGAGTTAATATTCTTATTGCAGGATGGAAAAATGCTTCCAGAGCTCATTATATTTCCTATAAAAGGAAATGTGTTTGGCAGTCATTACCAAAAAAAGGAAATCACTTTAAGTAATATATTTCATTATGATATATTACTTCCAGGTTCTGAAGATTTTGATTTTTTCTGGTGAATCTTTTCTTTGACTTACTTACCTAGTTTGCCCAGTTCTACCCTTCTGCCAAGAGGTATATCCATTTAGCTTCATTTATACTAGGTATAATAGCTACGACTTCCCTTTCTTCATATGCCGATTTCTTATGCAAGTGGGGGAAATTATTCCAGAGAGATCCCAGGTAATTTTGGACTGAGAGCTTGGGTTGCCAGATATGCAGGAGTGGCCTATGACAGCTTCAAATGCTTTCAGGGAAGGAATGAAGGCCAGGACTTCTGACTAACTTAATGAAACCATAGCCCTGATCAACAGGAAGGATTAAAGTGTTTGCACACCTCTCTCAGCAGTACAATGTACAGGAACAATGTCTAGCAGGAGGGAGATGGCAAAAAAATGTTTTAAATAAATACAAATCCCCGAGGCTTGCCTCTCTCTTCAAAAGTTCTGGCATTAGATTTGGATCACAGCTAAAATCCAGAGATTATGAAGGTCATTTTGGATGAAGGAATTAGCTGCTGCAAATTGTCGCTTTTTACTTCTTTTGGCGTGCTGTCTTAAAGTCATAAAAAAATAAATCCCTCTTCAAAACCTTTATTTTGATTTTTGACCCTAAAATCCCTGCTAGTGATTTTGCTGGATTTGTTGGGGGGTTTTTTTAATACTTTAAGGCTGATTTAATTCCTTCTCAGTTTTGTACTATTGCCATTTTTAGGCACAATATTGCTGTCTTTGCCTCAGAATCCTGAACACATCTGTTACCTAAATCAAAAAGGTTCAAAGCTATCATTTTGCAGAATGCATTTCCTTTAAATCCAAAATCTCTTAATAATCAAATCTTTACTGCACTATGGCACAGAAAACATTAATATGGATGACATTAATAAAATAAAAATAAAAAAGCCCATGCCAACAGGAAGTATGAAATGAAATAAATTACTACTGTGCTTTGCTAAGATTTATAAAACTATTACTCATTATCCCTTTCTTCCACTCCTTCCTTCCCACATCGGAGTGAGAGGCCATTTCTGCACTAGACTGGTACAGTACTATTATTCCTCTTTCAACATCCTATGGAATCCTGGGGTTTGCAGTTTAGGAAGGAGCCTTTGAGGGCTCCTCCCTAAACTCCAGTGGGGAAATGGCCAGAGTCAGAGAGATTTAGAATCAAAAAGGACCAGGTTTGTTGGTCTAATACCTTATTTGACAGGCAAGATCATTAAAAAATAACACCATCAGAGTTTAAATGTCTGAGAAAATATTACACTTGTCAGTAATACTTGGGAACAATTGTACTAGTAGCAGCCAGTGAATCCACTCTTGAGAGTTTTGGACACACTGGTAGCCAGGGTTTGGATCCAGCAGGTAGGGGACCAAGATCCATATGTAGATTATATGATTAAAGAGAGGCTACTGGTCAAGTTCCAGATTAAGTAGGCTTGGCAAGATAGGCCTACTCAGAGGGAAAGGTTTCTTGGGCTGAGGAACCCAATTCAGAGCAATGCTTGTATAAAGCCAGCCAGATTCCTGTTGAATCTTCAGGTCACACAGCTTCTCGAATTGATGAGTTGCTGCAGTACCACCTCTGGCCATTATAAGGCTGGCACTTCAAGACTAACCTAATGAAAGCGTTGGAGCATCTGTTTGTGAGCTGCTTACTAATGTAACTAATAAGGTATTTGGGAACTGCTGCTGAATACACCTGTCCAAAGACATTTTACTTCCTGGTTTTTACCTTTTAAAACTCTATGTGGTTGAAGACTTGAATCTTTGAAGAAACACTTTCTTTTGCATGCATTCCTAATTGTATACATTCATTCTATCAACATATGAAGTTTTGTCTCCAGTTTTCTCATTTGCTGATGTTTAGTAGGTGGGTGGAAGGAACAAGGCCCTAGGTTATGGTGTTCAGAGCATGGAACACTACAGAAAACTTTGAGCCTTCAGTGCTTGGCTCAAGGTATTGCTCCCACTTGAA
The DNA here is from genome assembly GCA_948472985.1 of Iguana delicatissima. Classification (NCBI taxonomy): domain Eukaryota; kingdom Metazoa; phylum Chordata; class Lepidosauria; order Squamata; family Iguanidae; genus Iguana; species Iguana delicatissima. The sequence goes on from CAOKZL010001517.1 coordinate 105,747, forward strand.
CCAATGGCAAATTATAACTCCAGTTTTTATGTTTCCTCCTTTCAAATGTTTCAGAGCTTCAGAAGAAATGTACAAAATATACTGCAAGCAGGGAGGGGGACATGTCACTTCTCAAGTCATTCCACAAAAGCTGATGAAAGCTGCAGGCAGAATTGCATATAGGATCAAAGGATCATTGATGATATCCAGGACGAGAAAGTAATCCCAACATAAGTGGGTTCAGGTGCATCTTGAAGTGAAAGGGCCTATTTTTAGCCTATGCATTTAAAAAATCTAAAATATCCTTTTATGTAACCAAGTAACGCTCTACTTCAAATACAAATTAAAGACAATCAATTAACCTATGTGAGACTAATCACAGATTTTAAATGCAGCTCAGATAAAGCTGCAGGTATTAAATGTGGTTGCAAATGCACAGCCTATTCTGAGTCCATTTGGCAAGAAAATAGCAAATATTCAGAGAAGAGGTTTGCTTTCTGCTGAAGCATATGCTTTACATGCAAGCGTTCTAACCCACTCCCTCCCCAAAGAAAGGATTCTATCTGAAACACTTGAGAGCCACTGCCAGTCATCATCAAGCCAGCAACAACAGTGAGCTATGGACTGACTGACTGACTGACTGAATTATGTGAACCAATGACCTGGCCTGGTATAAGGCAAGTTTCCCATGTTCTTTTCAGAGCCTGGAAAAGTTGGTTTTGAATTAGACTTCTCAGAATCCTCCCAGATTCTGTGAGCTGGATTCCAAAAGAGTAAATTTTCCAAGTTCTATATTAACTACAGTGGCTTCTTATAAAGCTATACAAATAGGCTTGTCCATGCTGGGTATGTTTAGCCTGGAGAAAAGAAGGTTAAGAGGTGACATGATAGCTATGTTTAAATATTTGAAGAGATGTCATATGGATGATGAAGCAAGTTTATTTTCTGCTGCTCCAGAGACTAGGACATGGGGCAATGGATTCAAATTACAGGAACAGAGATTCCACCTAAACATTAAGAAGAACTTCCTGATGGTAAGAGCTGTATGACAGTGGTATACGCTGCCTTGGAGTGAGGTGGAGTCTCCTTCCTTAGAGGTTTTTAGACAGAGACTGGATTGCCATCTGTCAGGACTGATCTGATTATGCATTTCTTCATGCAGGGGGTTGGACTGGATGACCCTTGTGGTCTCTTCCAATGCTATGATTCTATGCTCCTTAAACAAGTTAAGTTCTATAAGCCAGTGTAAACAAACAAAATATAGGAAAACAGACATTTGTTGTATAAAAATCTATTTACCTCAGTAAAATGTACTTGATTTCCTCTGCAAGTGCTAAAAATATCATTCAATCTACTGTTGTATTTAATCTGTTGTTTGTTGAGTGTCTTTATTTCTGACTTATGGCAAATCCCAGAGACCCTGTTGTGGGTATTTCTTGATAAGACTTATTCAGAGGAAGTTGCCTGCCTCTGAGGCTGTGAGAATGTGACTTGACCAAGGTCACCTAACAGGTTCCCAGGGCTGACACAGGATTCAAACCCTGGTCTCCTAAACTCCTAGGATATATCCCTTTACAGAGGAACATAGAATTCTCTGCTAGCACAGGGGAGTGGACTGAAGCCCTGTAATACAGAAGGCCATCCCCAAATTACAAATCCTATGGGTCAAGCTAAACTGCACACAGTCTGCTACAACTTTGCAATGTGGATACACCCAAAGAATAACACTCAAAACACTACCTCATTCTGTCTCTTATATTAAATTCCATATTGCAAAATCTTTATTTTAATTATTTTATTACAAAACCCAACATGGCACTAACATCTCTGTGTGTACTTCTGAAACTACATATTTCTTCTTCAGGCAATGATATTTTCAAAAACAAGTCAAGGGAAAATAACTATGATGTTCCAGCATGTTGATTACACATTAGAATGAGGTGTTGTGAAAGGAAGAGACTGAAGACTAATTCCAAAAACTTCTACAGCGATTTTATGTCTTTTTGGTTGTCCAAAAGAGAGTACAAACCACAATATAGATTTTGGAATTTAGAATTTGTCTCACGGTCAGTGTGGTTTGTTGTGTTTAATATTTTTTTTTCATACCATATTGCTGATGTATTTCTAAATAATCATCCTCCAGTTAAAAACAGACAGAGAAAGCAAAACAGAGTACTTGGATTCACAGTATATAAAAGAAGTACATGGTTTTAAAATTGCTCCATTCGAGAAGTGATAGAACTGTTGCCAAGTGAATTTTTAGCCACTGCCTGCAGGATGACTTCAAGTGATCTTTTCTAAATGACAGCCATGTTCGACTCTTGTAGGAGAAACAAGAGTCTTGTGACACCTGAAAGACTGATAAGCTGCATTCGGTGAAGTATGTGGCACTCCACGAAAGCCTAGGTCTTAATTATTTAAGCTACTGCAAAACTGAGGTTCAAATGATCTATGTGCAAACATTTGATCTGAATTTTTATAGTGCTACATTCTTCTAAACAGAGGCCTTTATGGGAATCACTCTTCATGAGAAAAACTAATCTATGAAGAAAAACTACTGATACAAGCAGTGCAAAGGAGATAGCCAATAAATTATAACTGCAAAAACTTTGAGCAAACTCCCACCTAACTTCAAACTCAGAATACACTCACTGTTCTTCCACAAGGTTTTGTTTCTCTAGTAACTCAAGCAATAATGCCATCATGTAAATCTTCATCAAAAACATCAGCTCATGCTAGGATACTCCTACCGCTTCACTTCAGGGGTATTGAGAGTTCTATGTGAATCAGAACCACACTCGGAAATCGCTCAGATTGACTTGTTTTCATGCTAATCATCAAGTTAATCAAGTTAATTTTAATTCCTATGCAATGTTCCTGTAATAAGAAGATATCTCTTGCCAGCATTATCAACAAAATTGCAAAACCTGCTGAATGGCAAAAAGGTGCAAGTATTTATACAGCCCCAAGTCTATGCACTGCTGTGCTAGTAAATAAATATAAAGAATAGAACACAGTGTCTGCTTTACCACGACAACATAACAACCTGCAGTATTGCTCAAGTGTCTTACATAATCCAGGGCAGTAACAGCCATGCTTGCAAGCTGTGACATTGTCACACTACTCACAGCTGTCATGCAACACAAAGTTGAGTGGCCAGTGGATGTGATGGGAGTAAACTGGGAAAAACTCACTCATGTAGCATCCAAAACACATTATCTCCATGAGGTCTGTGAGATTTAGATGCTCTAGGTCCTAGTCCAACATTTAAAATACATGTGTATTCAGCAGGAGATCGGATATGCACTAACTTTGCCCCCTCTATTAATAGCTCCATCACCCTTCTACACATGACAGGCTCAAGAAGCAAGCCATTACTATTTGTGGAAGCTCTCCATATTATAATGACTCGGACTTTACAGAGGCCTGAAAGGCCTCAATGGATAGCAGAGGCTCATCGCTTAGGATCATCATCTTCCATATCCAGTAAGAGGGGATAGAGCTCAACTTCCGTGTACAAGTGAGTCTCATTTTGCATTGCACCAAGTTACAACATTTCTCCAGGAATAAAGGAAAGTCTCACCTACAATGAATAGCATCCTCATTTGAGTGAGGCAGGAGAGCAAGAAGGACGAAGTGAGAACACAAGGAGAGTGAGGTGAGATCAAGGCTTTTTGGAGTTCTGGCATGGAGTTTTGAGTCATAAGAACTGGATGGGTTTTCTTTTACCTTATTAGGAAGGGGAAATGGAGAGGGTGAGAATGAAACTGCAGTCCTGGTGTTGATAGATGTAAGAGGTTTTCCTTGCCTCCTTCGAAGAAGTGTGAGGAGGACCAATAAAAAAATCTTGTCATCATTTGGAGGGAAGCCTGCCAGAAATAGGGAGTACAAGAGTGAGGAAAAAATGGGAATCTGGGACTTTTGGTCTTCTGCTTGCTTAGGTGGGAAGGTGAACAACTGGAGTCTGTCTCATCATTTGGCAACCATTTGGCAAGTGTGCTAGAGATGTGCTGCTTCTTTCCTGTTGTAATTTCTGTAGCTGGTCCAAAAGATGTAGCAGATAATGTGCTCTCTCTCTTCCCCATCCCCCACCTTATGTTCAATCTCCACCCAGGAAGATAGTTGGAGAAGGCACAATACAGGATCACAGTTCTTACCAGTTGCTGTGGTCCTCTGGAGAGAACTGTCATATATAACGGCAATTCACCCCAGCTGAGCCCCCTTGGAATCACCAGATGCTTTCTCTTCTGGTCTCCCTCAAGAGCTACTTAACAATTCTCTAACCTAGAAAGGCTAAGCCTCAGTGTTTTATACTTTAAACCTCTTTAAAACTGGTAGTGAGTTGAGTAAAATCACTAATTTTGTGACCACTTCAGCTCCGTTGGAATGCATACACCTTGTCTCCAAGGCTTCCCTTATAAAACTGGCTCCCGAATTGACATCAGTCATGGTTTACATCACAAATCTAGGACTGCAATCACAATATTAAACATGTTAAAGAAATATGTGTTTTAAATGACATAATAAACTCCAGTGTCAACTAACAAGAGCAGTAACCACTGTCATGACTTAGAAATGCAGCCTATCCATTTTGATAACTTTATAGTATGAAAGTGAATATTGTAGTGTTAGGGCGCTGACACTGCAGGTAGCAACTTACCAAAGCAGAAAAGACACACTGGCCAAACTAAGATGCTGCCATAATAATGTCAATATGAGTCACTTGATGTTTGTCATTCTAGCTCTGAACACCTATATTTATCACTGTTTTTTATTTGTGTCTGAATACTGTATGTATTTGCAGGAGCAATACTCTAAAGCAAATAACCTGGGTGAAAGAGTCAGAGTACTAAATATGGTTCAGTGTGGAACTCAGCAATTGTGGCCTCACTGCCACAATTAAACCCGTTTTTCTACTTTAGATAAAAAGCAGAATTAAGTTTGCTTTTTCCCCCCACTGTAGTTGCCAGGCAACTATAGGCCTATGAACCCTTGAAATGTAGAAAATCGTTTAGCCAGAGTCATTCTGATTTTCAACATGTTGAGGCTCTGATTCAATTGCACTTTTCTTGAGGTAGGTACAATTAAAGATGATTGTTAACTGGAAAAAATTATTGATTTTTAACACTTGTCTCAAGAGTAATATCATTGTACAGCAGCAATGCTATTTATTCACCTAGTTCATACAATCATACATTGACCTAATACATTCCTATATGAACAAAACTGTGCACCTCTTCCCTTTCTGCTTCCATTTTCAGCATGTCACAAATAACCCCAAAAGTGTTCACATAATAATAAGCTTCTGCTAGTTTTGAATGAGAAAACTCTGTGTATCAGGATTCACAGAACAAGCTCTTAAATCAAATTATTCCTTAATGTCCTACTTCTTTCAAATTTGGTAACTACACTACCTCTTTTCAGGAATAATGGGAAAGACTGAAGTCTGTGATTCAATGAGTATCACTTCAATAGAAATCTTCCCAAATTGAAACATTCCCTTTCTATTTTTCTTCTACTTGTGGTATAGGAGGGAGACTTTTTGCTGTGGGTTTTTTTTTTTGGAGGGGGGAGCAAGCAGTTTTAGGCTCAGGTGAGGTTTTTCTTCAAAAATAGATGTGGAAATCACATTTAATTTAAAATAGTTCTTTAGCCATGTTGATAAAAGGAAATGACAGTTTATAAAGTAATTAGTTGTTGTTATTAATTGCTGTCAAGTCAACTTTGACTTATGGAGACTCTGAATGGGAGACCTCTAAGTCATCCTCTCATCAACAGCCTTGCTCCTCTCTTGCAAACTCAGGGCCATAGCGTTCTTGATTGAGTCCATCCATCCGTAATGAAGTCTGCCTCTTTTCCTACGGACTTATACCTTAGTACATTACTGTCTTTTCCGATGAGTTACATCTTCTCATTACAAGGCCAAAGTACGGCAGCTTTAGTTTAGTTATCTTGGCTTCTAGGCTTGATTTGCTCTCGGACCCATTTATTTGTCTTTTTAGAAGTCCAGGATATCCACAGAATTCTTCTCCGGCATCACATTTCAGATGAGTTCATTTTCTTCCTATCAGCTTTCTTCACTGTCCAGCTTTCACAACCATACACAGGAACTGGAAATATCATGGCATGGACAATCCCAACTTTAGTGTTCAATGATGCATCTTTATACTTCAGAATCTTGTCTAGTTCCTTCATAACTGCGCTTCCAAGTCCAAGTCTTCTTCTGATTTCTTGACTGCAGTCTCCATTTTGATTAATGACTGAGCCAAGGAAATATTTCTTCCTTGACTTCAGAAATCATTCCAATTCTTTGTTATTTTCTGCTAACAATGTGGTCTAATATGCATATCTGAAATTGTTGATGTTCTTTTCTCCAATTTGCATGCCTCCTTCTTCCAAATCTAATCCTGCTTTCTGTATTCAAGCCTCTGTTTCCCCATTCTGGAATGTATATTAAGCATTTTCAATCTGTGGGCCACTCTTTTGTTTTCCATGTTTGTTGAAAGATTTTAGTAAGAACTAGAATAGATTCTATCCATATAGATTGCTATATGCTATTTTCTGCTAGTAGTATGGTGTCCTCTATGTATCTTAAGTTGTTGAGTTATTGCTGTTGTTCCTTCCACCAATTTTCACACCTCCTTCCTCACAGTCTAATCCAGCTTTACATATGATACATTCAGCATACAAGTTAAAGAGATAAGGTGAAAAAAATGCAGCCTTGACTGACACCCTTGCCAATTGGAAACCACTCAGTTTCTCCATATTCTGTCCTAATGGTGGCCTCTTGTCCTGAGTAAAGGTTATGCATTAGGATAATCAAATGTTGTGGTACACCCATTTCTTTAAGAGTGATCCATACCCTTTCAAGATCTACACAATCAAAAACTTTACCATAATCTATAAAGAACAGGATGGGGTGTCCCATAATCCAACCAATGTTTGCAATATAATTCCTCATGCTTTTTCCTTTCTTTTCTTGAACTCAGCTTGGACATCTGGCTTTTCTCACTCCATATACAGTAAAAGTCTTTGTTGCAGAATTTTGAACACCACTTTGCTTGTATGAGAGACTACTGCAATGGTCTGGTGATTACTGCAATCTCTAGTGTTTCTTCAGTATTAAAATGTGTATCGGGTGATTCCAATCTATGGGTCATTCCTTTGTTTCCCATATTTGTTGACAGGTTTCAATTGGAACTTGAGTGGAATCTGTTTTTAGCCTGAAGCAGGGTATGGTTATGCTGTCTATCCCTGGTGATTTATTTCTTCCAAGCGTCTGATTGCAGCTTCTACTTTGCTTTCTAAAATTGTAGGTTCATTTTCAAATGGTTCTTCACTGAATAAATCTGGCATCCTTTCATCTCATTTACACAGCTCTTCAGTATAATGTTTCCATTGGCTTTTTATTTGTACTTCATCATGTAATGAACTCCCCTGCTGATAACATAGCATCTGTTGGTTTAAATTTTCATTTGATTTCTTAGATCTTGAGGAAGAGGTCTCTTGTTCTTCTTTTTTTGTTATCATCTCTTATTCCTCTGTGTTGATTATTATAGCAGTCCTCCCCCTCCCTGTGCACAAGTTGCTGGATAGCTGCATTCAGGATTCTGATCTTATTTCTGTCACCTTTATTTTTGCTTCGTCTCTTCTTAACCGCTTGAAGACTTTCAACCATTATCCATTGAGGCTTCCCTTTCTTTTTGGCTGCAAGACAGTGTCTTCTTACATTCCTCCCTGACAATGTCCCTTGCTTGAGTCCAGAGATCTTCTGGCTCCCAATCAATTAGGCTTAACAGTACAGATCTTTTTTTTTTTTATCATTATCTTCAATTTCTACAGAGATGTTTTTCGGGTTGTATTTGGGCATGATGCTTGTTTTAGTGTTCTTTAGCTTTATTCTAATTTTTGAGATTAGCAATTCATGATCTGTGTAGCAATCTGCCTCTGGTCTAATTACATATGTCTAGATGGTTTATAGAATGGCTGCCAGTTCAGGATCATCCCAGGGCCTGAGGTTTCCAGGCAAAAACCTGAGAGCTAAGGATGGTCCCTGTTGATGTCATTAAGAGTTACACATTCAGTACCGACCACAGTTGCTCACAGCTTGTCATTCAAACACATACACACAGATATACACTGAGAGAATGTATTTTCCTGTTTGGATATTAAGACTGTCCTAAAGAGTCTTGTGATGGACCCTAGGGGGAGTGGTATCCTAGTTGCCAGAGATACTGCCAGCAACAGGTTGCTAGGCAACCAGAATGCCACTCCAGAGAAAACCCCAGCCCATTAATAGGAAGGAGGGGTTGGAAGGCTGCGGGGAAGAAGTTTATATAGCAGTCTCTGAGGAGCAAAAGCAGGCCTTGTCACTGGTCTGTTCTCAGATCAAGGTGAAGAGAGTGGATTATTCCTTCTTACATGCTTAGGAAAGCAGGATAAAAGAAATTTAATCTAGCCTACTTGGTCCTAGGCAGATGGTAGATGCAGAAAGAGTACAGAGTAGGCCCTCACAATAACTCTTTTCTGCACTACACTGTTATAGTGCTATTATTCCACTTTCAACATCCTGTAGAATTCTGGGATTTGTAGTTTATTGAGGCCCAAGAGCTCTCTGGCTGAGAATTCTAAATGCCCCTCCCTGAAACTCCCTGGAGAGTTTTTGCAAAAAATCAATTAAAGCTGTAACAAACTAAAGTTGTAACAAGCTGATACTCTATGAGGTAAGCTTGAGATTTGCAAATAGCCCTTTCCTTCTGCCTCAAGATGAGCCCCCGCAAAAAACAAAACAACAACATCAACAAAAACTGGGGAATTTGCACCCCTGCCTCCTTCCTGGAGTAAACCTACAAAAATGGGAGACTCAGGGCCAAACTCTGAGATCTGGCAATTCTACTTCATAGTTCCAGTCTTTGATCGAAATGAAAAAGCAGCTAGCAGGAAGCTTCGATCGAACATCATACAGAGAACCGCTTCCAAGCTCATCAGAGGAAAGTTACAATACGTGCTACAAAATCAATCAACCCTCCTCCACTCAAGATCAATGGTATATAATCCATATAAGTTAAACTGTATTTATAATTCACTGTATGATTCCTGTTGGTGATGTGGGGTTAGATTTATAGGCTATTAGGTAATACTCTTAATCGGGCCTAGTGACAGTTAGGGACCAAACACCTTCAGTAGTGGAGTTACTTAGGAGGTATTTTTAAAGTGAAAACATTGCATAACTTCTGTGTATTTTGACATTGCTGTAGTTTGTGACATGTGAGAACATATTACTACTTTTAAAAACAACCCAGAGTACAATAACAAGGGCCTAATTACCCTAACGGCACAAGATCCTCTTTGATCTCGAAAATTAAGCAGGGTCAGCTCTGGTTAGTACTTGGATGAGACCACCAATGAATAACAGATGCTGTAGGCTATATTTCACAGGAAGGAACTGGCGAAATCACTTTTGCATATTCCTTGCCTTAGAAAACCATATGAAATTCATGGGGTTGCCATAAGGGTCAGACCAAATGGCTAGTCACTGCAGCATTCTGTTCACACAGTGGTCAGGAAAACCCGTAAGCAGGACAGTCGTGCAAATGCACCATCCACAGTATTCTCCTGCAGTTGATATGCAGATATAGGCCCTTTCCGCACCGGGGTATTAAAACGGTGCAGAGCGACCTCCAACGGAGGTCTTCTGCACTGTAGAGTGGACTGGGGCGGACTACTTTTTGTAGTTCCGCACCTCAATCCGCTCCAAAGTGACCGGAACTGGTGGTGCGGCGTGTTTTTTAAAAAACCTCTTTTCAGAGGTTTTTAAAAAGCATGGAGTGCGCAGTCCTGTGCAGCTCTATCGCCACGCTCCGGTGCAAATTTGCAGGCGTGCACTAGTGCATGCCTACAGATCTGCCGGGGGCGGGCTTTAGGCTGGCGAGCTTCTCCGGTTGGTAGAGACCAACCAACCAGAAGCCGCCCCCGGCAGATCTGCATCTTGGAAGCCGAAGCCACCGTTTTGGATGCCGGAGGATTGCGGAGCAGCGAGCTTGCGCTGCTCCGCATGGCGATAGACTTACCCGGCTGCCAGTAAGCTCCATTTTAGCATGTTTTCCCTCGTTTTCCCCTCCACGTTCGGAAAGGGCCATATACTGCCTCTGTTACTCAAAGGAGGAATAGTCTTCTTCGCTGTTGACTGTTGATGGCCAAGCAATAACTGCGCAGCTTCAGAAAAATGCTCTAGATCCACAGTGTTATCCTACCACAGCTTATGGCTGGCTTTAGCACATGACATCACACTGAGTTGCACTACACAGTTCTTAAAGGTAAGCATTAGCACAGCTAGTGGAAGAAAGGACGAGACCATTTTTACAGAAGAGGCAGCAAAGGAAAGCATTTTAGTAAAGAAGCATATTGGACAGATATTTTTGAGAGAACCCTATGTTCTGGAGTCTGTCCTGAAATGAGCAACCTGACTCTCCCTCTGCTAGCATTGTGGGTACCATATTTGCCGGCATATAAAACGCACCCCATTTATATGCCGGCAAATACTATTTAAGTATAATATAAGATGCACTGGCATATGAGACACACTCCATTTTCAAACAGTATTTTTCAGGAAAAAAAGTAAATCTTATACGCCAGAAAAGGGTATCTCATGTGTATATGCAAGGGTTTCCCTTAACTATGGACTGACTGAAATTTTGAGACAACGTCATGAAGGTATTACAAAATGACTACCATGTCACATAATACCTGCCTATCTTCCAACATTTCACAGATGAAAACTTGCACGTGACCAAAAAACATCAGAGTTTGGTTAACATGGGAAAAGTTATTAATGAGGAAGAACATACAAGCTGGGAGAGGCTGCGACTGTTTCCTCCTCCCTGAGTCTACTGGGAAGAAGAAGATTCTGCCTCTCCTTTCCTCTTTCCCCCGCTGAGTTAATTTAGTGTAAAGCACTTCTGCACTTTGAATGAAGTTTGCAGCACCTGAAGTAAGTTGTGGACAAATGGGGAAAATGTAAGGGGGAGAGGGAAACTGGGACCCTTTAAAAGCAGCAGGAAGAGTGGGAGACAGAAGATGTCCTTTTCAAATTGGGACACTTGGCGACTGTAATAACAGGCCATTCCAATTCAGCAAATAGCTGCCATTGCTGGGGTGGCCTATAACAATCCCAGAAAGCAAACTGCTGAGACTAAATCAAAAATAGGGATGGGCCAATCAAATCCTTGCATCCTTGGCAAGGGTTTCAGATTCGCGAATCTGAATCCCTGTGCCAAAATTGGCAAACCAAATCCTTCGAATCCACCAGCCAGTTTGTTGGAGACTGGGATGCCTGAAAACCTGGGAGACCAGACACACAAGGGGAGATGGCAAGTAGATGAATTTTTCCCTTGGAGTAATAATGGACTTCACTATCAATTTCAGAAATTACATCTGGGGTTGTATTCTAATATATTTAAATTGAACATTTAATATTTAAGTTCAACACTATTTTCTGTGCTAAAAATCAAAGACATGTATAAATGCTGGGGTCAGTGGGTCTGATGCCTATCAGAAGTAGTGGGGCAGAGGGCAAGGTCACACAATCTCATCCAGTGATTGCCACATGTAGGCCAGCGTACCTCCTTCCACAAGACCAGTGCCTGGTTGTAAATCTACAGCTAGAATAGGATGACAAGTGAAATGTCTGTCATCGTTTCTCATGAGCCACATGACAACCCATCTGTAGCAGAAAGGAAAAATTGTCTTTAATTAAACCACCAGGGCCCGCCAAAGGCCTGATTGGCTGGAAGGTATAGTCTTCTTGAGATTTCAAGGACAGCTGAAAGATTCCTTTGCATAGCTCCCTTGCAAAGCTCTTTCATATACAATTCTGGGCTTTGTAGTTTTACAAGGTATCATAGCCTTCTCTGTCAAAGTGTGCTGGTGCATCATGAAACTACAAACGCCAGGATGCCATAAGGAGCTATGCAAAGAAAATTCCTTTTTGACCTGGATTATCTCTGTACTGTAGTATGTGGCCCTGTTTACATAGGCAGGAAAATGTGGCATTAATCCACACTTTCCTGCCTGTGTAGAAAGGGCCTTCATGTCATTTTCAATCTGGGGAGATCCTGAGGCAAAACTATGACAATTGTCCTGGCCACATTTCTTCAGAGTGAAGTTTGCCTTTGCCTAGGCTTTTTGCTAAGGCTGAGAGAATGTGTCTCGCCCAAGATTATCCTTCTTTCCTTTGCTTTTTAAACCCTTTTTTAAAAAAGGACTTGAGATTCATGAGATTCGTGGATTCCCAGAACCTTCCATGGATTCAGATCCAGATCCAGATTCAGAAAATTCTGGATTTGTCCCACCCCTAAACAAAAATAATTTGCTAAATAGGCTAAGTACAAAAAGAGTGCAAGCTTACCATTTTCCACTCCAACAGCCATTTCTCAAATGACAAACTGATAAGAGTTATAAATAAGGAACTTGGCCAAGAAATGTGGCCACAGATGTGATCAGAATTCTAATCGCCAAAATTCCATTTGCTCCCATGAAGCACAGCTAAGTACCCATTTTACAGAAGTTAAATTGAGGATAATCAAATAAATACATACAGGCAAAACAAACACAAATACCTGACAAAAATGAGGTAAAATACATCATACCACACTAAAACAGAATAAGTCATCTCTCCCAAAACAAGCAACACAAGAAAACACAGACATTAGGCAAAAGACCTTCCTGCCTTGGTCCCTCCCAGATCAAATAAATAAATAAGCAAGCAGGCAGGCAGGGGAGATTTCCTGAGGCATTTGCGAAGAGATCTGTGAAAAGCACAGTGATGCCCACGGGTGCCACTTTAGGGAGGCAAAATCTACAGAGTCAGCATGTATAAGCTCATAAAAAAGCAATTCTATTACAGTGTTGTATTATTCTTTCTCTCTCCCTTTTCCTGCCCTCACTCCCTCCGTTTGCACAATTTGAGGTAACCTCTTGTAACCTTGGCCGGGCACAGTATGAAATAACAAATCAGTAGGTCTCCGTAGCAGCACAGAGCCCACGGCAGTAAGCCGTTGCTCTTTATTAAGGGTGAAGCACCATTATTCATTAAATGTTGAGGTGAGGTGGGGACCAAACATCTCTACCTGATGTCTCAATTGCTTAAGGCTTCAATAGCCTTTATTCACTTTTTTTTAATGCTGGCTCATGCTACTTAAAGAATTTTCCCCCCTGTGTCTGTACCATTCCTTTAGACAGCTGCATAACAAACTACCTACATATATCTAAAAGCAGTTAAAGATTCTATTTTAAAAGAGAGGATTCAATGGTCAAGGGAAAAATCTTTGATGAAATTGCTATAAACGCCCCTGAGCTAGGATATAAACACAACAAAACAGTTGAGAATAAGCATGAATTTAAATGGGAAGCAATATCCTAATGATTAATTTCTTGAATGGGTTTCACTCAAGATTCTGCAAGCGTGTTACAGAATGCTTTGTTCTCATTTGGAAGTACACAGGTCACCTTTCCTTCTTTGGGATGCACACATTTTGTTTACTATAGGAAATACCATAGTTTCATGAGGCAAATATGTGAAGTTTTGATGTTTTGCATGTATATGCATCTTTAAATATCAGTAAACAAATAACTGGGTTCCCATGTATGTACAGTTATCATTCATTCCTTCATTTTATACCTCATGTTTCTCCCAGAACTGGGAGCCGGCAACTTGCATCAAAATTAAAGGAAGTACAGATAAACAATACAAGTACAGGTAAAAAAACACACAAGAGTTTATGATGTATTATTTATTTAAGACATTTGATTACCACCCCTCAACTCACTAGGGCATCTAGTGTGTTGTACAAAGCATTAACTACCTGACCTAAAACAATTACAAAAAAAAAGTCTTCCTTAAAAAAAATAGTTCAGTTAAACATACAATAACACTAAAGCTCTGTTGAATTAAAAACAATTTTAAAACACATTGATTTTTTTTCAAGTAAAATAAAAAGCCCTGCAAAATCATTAACAATTAAATGGTTATAGATCTGCCTGAAAAGAAATGTGAAAGATGACAACTCCAAATACATACAAAGAAAGGATCCAAATCCTATTGTTAGTGCTAAAAAGAATAAACCCATTGAATCCATGGGGCTAACCCACATGTTAATTCACTGTTCAGCATCTTGATCTACTCTTTTTCACACAAGGTAATTAGAACGGTGTAGAGCGACCTCTAACGGAGGTCGTCTACACCGTGGAGTGCACTGGGGCGTTTATAATTTTGAGGTTCTACACCTCAAACCGCTCTGAAGTGACCGGAAGTGGTGGCGCCGCAGGTTTTTTAAAAACCACTTTTCAAGTGGTTTTTATAAAACACAAGCGTGCAGCCCCGTTCCGCCCCGTTGCAGTGCCCCAGTGTAGATTTGCAGGCGCGTGCAAGTGCGTGCTTGCAGATCTGCCAGGGGCAGGCTTCCGGCTGGCGAGCTTCTCCGGTTGGTGGAGAGCCTCTGCCAGCCGTAAGCTGCCACTTTGGACGCCGCCGGACACCACAGGAGTGTGGAGCAGCAAACTCGCGCTGCTCCTCGTGGCGACGGACTTACCCAGCTTCTGGTAAGCTCCGTTTCTACGCGTTTTACCCTGTTTATCCCTCCATGTGTGGAAAGGGCCTAAGCAACAGGATTCAGCCGAAGATCTGGTCTATCTATGAGGTAACAAGTTTTACCACAAGATTTAGAGCTGGATTTATTTAGATTTCAGAAGCATACCCCAGGAGCTCTGACCGAATAAATTATAATACCTTTGAAAGCACAAAATATCAAATGCTGCAAAAACTTTGGAGATGAAAGTAGTTCATCATCAAATAATCATCAATTTGGAGTAAAAAAAATCAGTGACAGAAAGATGCTTAGATGTCTCCTCCTCTATCACATGTCTGCCTCTATATGATACTAGTAAAGGCAGTACATGGATCTCTTCAAAACCCTGGATCATCCAATATGGCATAGTTTGGAAATAACTGCTCTCAGATTTCAATACTACAACTATGGTTTCAGTCTTTTCCCTTTTTAATGTAGTTTTCCAAAATATGTTTTTATTATGCTTTATCCTGAGCATTACATCTTAAAGGAGTATCATTTACTTTTTTTTGCTCTATTCATATCAGTAAATATTTGATAAACCTCCCGATCATTTATATTTTTACTCACATATCTTACTTTCAGTTTTAGTATTTGGTAGTCTATATATAAATAACAACACAAAAGGAGAAATGTTCAGCAGGTGAAACTGAAAAGCATCCCCTCCTACTGTCCCAATATGGCAGGAAAAGCCCTGATTAATCTTCTATTGTCTGTCTTTTCCAGCCACTTTTAAAATGTCTCAGTTTCTCTCTCCTCCTTCCATTTTTCTCCTTCATCCTCAGCTTACCTCATTTGCAGCAAACTGAGTTGAAAGTACAAAAGCAGTTCACATTCAATTCCTCAAGAAGGGGAGTAGAAGAGGGGTGGAATCTTGCCATCCACAGTAAGTAAGCTCAAGGAAAAGCAAATTGCTGCAGCCTCTCCTAGCTTTTGTGTTTTTCCTCATTAACAACTTTTTGCTATCTTGATCACACTCCAATGTTGCTTAGCCACATGTGTCCCAGTTTTCATCTGTGAAATGCTGGATGGTACGGAAAAGTTGGCAGGGATGAAGAAATGAATATGAGGATGAAGTTGCTTAGTTCCTTATTCTTAGACTTGTCTGGTTTGGGAATGGGAATGAATAACCAACTTATCTCTAGCAAAATGAATAGTAGATGTACTATTCATTTTGCTAGAGATAAGTTGGTGCTCTCAGAGAAGTTCAACACCTTTTGTAAATTTTTTATCTTTTTATGCATCTAATTTATTATGAGTGCTTTTATTAATCTTAAGATTATACTTTCTTTAAGGCTACAATACTCAAAAAGCAACAATATGCTTTTAAAACAACCAAATTTAAGAAACATTATTTCTTAACTCAAGCTTCCTTGATGGAAGTTTACTTCTTCCAAGAGTTTATTTCAAATGGCACATTTACTTTTGGGGGGGGGGATCAAATGTGAATAAACAATGTCTGTCTACTCAGATATGAATATTCTTATTGCAAGAACAACTTATATGGTTTTCATTTTGCTTGCACACATATGATACAGAAATAAGATGAGTCTGATAAACCTAGAATGAGTTTAACTGCAGTAACCAAGGCAACAACAAGAAACAGAATAAATAAACAAGTGAGGTAGGTAGGCAGGTAAGATAAGCCATAGCTTCTGCAAATCTTTTCATATTGAGTGTTGTTGCGGTGGTTATGATCCATATAGGGCTGAGAGCATCATTGCTTCTAATAAAATAAAACAATCCCAACAGAAAAAACTGCCAAAAAGAACTCCCTAAGATTAGAGCTCTCCCACTGATCTTCTTAGCCACCATCATGTTTTTCCTCCATAGAGCCTATTGCATGTAGGTTGCTTTTACTAATTCATTATCAAGATACCCCTCACCTACGCTGCAGAAAATTACTAAAACTAGAGTTCCATTTCATCTACTATGCACTTTGGTGTTTAAACTTCAGTCAACCATAGCTATGTTTTGGGGTCCCCCTTTTCTTTATAACACATTCCATATTTATCTATATAAAAGTCAACATAGATAACAATACTGCATTAGAGTCAACAATGCAGAACAAAGGAAAGCAAAGCACAAACAGTAACAGTGGCAGAACAATAGCAGTTAATTAACCTGTAATATATACTAGAGAAGCTATTTGTAAATTTACAAATATATCCAAAGTAACTTCCAGATCACAACTGTTTTACTAGCCTATTTGGTCATATATCAACAGTGAGTGAGTTGTAGAAACACCCAAATTTCAGGGGGAGGCTAAATCATTTTTCAGAACCATCTGCCATCTATTTGTAATGCTTTGTTCCCCTATTTACTTTTATAAGCAGCTGGGTTTTTTTTCTTTCTTAACTTACCCCAGCTAATCAGTAAAGACACAGCCTAGAAGACAGTGCTGCTTCAACACGCAGCCAGATCTTGCAGCAAGCTGACATCACCAAGCCATAATGGACTGAAAAGAAAGTTTTCACTTTCCAAACCTAATAGGTGACTGTTTTGCTCTATTTCCTAGGTCTTCTGAAGAAATCGCCAAAATGGAAATACACAATTGTTTTCAAAGAACCAAAAATCAAAGCTACTCACCACTTTGGATCAGCCCTATTTGATGCACAGTGGCATCCAAAAATAAAAGAAACTCCCGCAAAATAAAAGACCCTATACAAAAACAGAAGGATCTACCTATGGACACTAGCATTTTAGGGTATGATAACTACTGGTGAATTTCATTTTCTGAGAAACTGAAACACTATAAAAATAAATGACACGCTGATGATACCTAGAAGCACTCAACATTTCATTCTCCATATGTGCCAGTTTTAGAGTCTTAGCACAACTCTGTTATCCTGAAGGGCTATGGATGTTCTATATAATCTGTATCTGCACTGTCTTTAAGAAGATGCAGAAAATGAACAAGAGGGTAAATCAGTAACAACTCCAAAATGAGGAAAGATCGTACATTTGAGGTGGTTTAGCTTAGGAAAAGGGAGAGGGACGTGATAAATTTTACAAAAATGTGCATGATCCAAAGAAAGAGAATAGGGAATTTCTCTCTCTCTCTCCCTCCCCCCTCCTGTCCCTCCCTCCCTCCCTCCCTCCCTCCCTCTCTCTAACAGACACACACAGAGAGACATGAACATGGGGCCACCCACTGATGCTGAATGGTGGGAGATTGAGAATAGATAAAAGAATATACTTCTCAGAAAGTGCATAGTCAAACTGGAATTCCCAGTGCTTCCCACAGGCATTTGGCTACCTACAATATGAAGAAAATCCTGTAGTTTTTCTTGTGTGCAAAAATATTTCCTTCATTCATATGGCATATGTCATGATAAAATGAATTGGTTGGGCATAATGCTGTGGCACAGTTTCTTTTCTTGATTCTTATACTTTTTGGCACTCTCCTTTAGTTGCTTTGCACTCACAGACCATCATTATAGCCTTGTAGCAAATGTGTTAAGTCATAATCACCTATAGTTTGCTTGTTCTAATATTACCATCGTTATGACTAGACAATGACTGTCCTTCAACATATATGCATACATAACATACACACTCATTTCACATCTATGACACAGACATAGATAAGATCTAACATGACATTTAGATTTTTAACAATCTTTTTCAGTTCTCTGTTTGGAAACCACACACAGAATATTGGCAAAAGATGTAAAAATAGCAGCATAGCAATAAAGATGGATGCAATCTAGCCACATTAAAATCATCTGGATTCTTTCTATTGATTAATAAATTGTCTACTGTATTTATTGCATTCGTAATCATTATAAAATCCATAAAGAACATCTTCTCCAAGCTAGCTGAATAAAGGGGCATGCAGATCATGTTTCTGCTGGTGAGAAACATTTTGTGGACTTTTGTTGTTTTTGTATGTGGTAACATAAATCCACTAATTTGTGGTTTGTGGTGACATAAATCCACTAACTCTTTCTATCCTGAATGAAGACCTTAATACAAGTGGAAGAGCTTAAATGTGTCAAAAGGGCTGAATGTAATTTTATCTGGAGACTTAGACTTTATGAAGCAGAGTGCTCAAAGTGGAGACCAGAAAAAGATTCATGCATTCTCTTCAGAGAGTTACTGACACATTTTTTTCCTGCGCATTTATATATCTAATCCCCACCATTCCTTACATTGGCTAGACCTGATAGGAACTGTAGTTCAATAGCATCTGCAAAGACAAATTGTCCCCCCTGATCTACATGCTCCTCAAAAGTGGGGCAGTTTTCTGTCCAGTGTTCTAAAATCCTGCCATTAGTCTGGCTTCTCAAAATCAAGGTGAACTGAAACTGTTCTGTTTTTCTTTATGATAACTTAAAACTGAATCCTGTGGCTTAAATCTAAGGGCAAGCTCCAAGTAGAATCAACCCAGCAAATCAATTAGATTTACCTGTGCATTGACTTACCATTCAGCAACAGCAAGTCTATTCTAGTTGGAATTCAGCATTGGATTTTTGTTTTGGGAACAATTCTTTTATGTTTAAAATATTCTTCTCTGAATTTTGCCAAATGACTCTAACAAGAGAGTGGCACACGTATTGGTTTAATGGGGGAAGGAAATAAGCAGCCTGCTAGCTGCATGTGACTCTTGGTGATCCTAATGCGACCCTTGGGATTGCCATTGGCCACCTACCCCTTCTGCCTTCCCAAAAAGCTTTTGGCCAAAAAATGCTCTCATCTGAAAAAGGGTTGAAAAGGTTGAGCACTTGCCCAAAACAGCAAGAAGACTCCTAAAAAACTCAAAAGGCCACTGGAAATGGCATAATATTACTTCCAATCACAAAAATGAGATTTCTGATAGCACAGTACCAGCACTCCACAGGAACAGAAAACTAGCTGGTGCATGCCCATCCCTGGTTTAATGCTTTAGAAGCAATGTATGGACAAAACTGGCAACTGGAGGATTAAAGCACATAGAATTAGAAAGGAAATTAGAAACCCCAAATTAATTGGAGAAACCATATCCACTGCTCATATTCCAGGACTTCAAAGCTGCCTGCTTTGCTAATGACAGTGCATTCCTTAGCTCTTCCAGACTTAGATTTTGTGTTGGCTTTGACAGTTTGTACAATAACGTTTCCAAATATTGTGATCTGTGCTGCTGTCAGAATCAGACTCTAAGAATGAGGTGATCATTATCTAAACAACAACAAAAAATGCTTTTAAATGTGAGAGTCCTAGGGTGTTGATAGCATGGAGTTGTGTCTCATTGATAACAACCAAACTTATACATGCTGAACTTCTTTGAAAATGTGCTAAGCCTGACTAATAATAAGATTGCCTTGTAGAGTGCAACTTTATCTTGTTGCTTTCAGAAAAAAAGAGATTTCCTTAGAATACATAAATGCTCAGTCCTGCCTCAAACAGTTCTGCCTCAGTTAATTGCTTTCTATAGAAAGCAATGTTTTCTTTTGTAGTCTATGTAGAGAACATGCAAATAATAATAATAATAATAATAATAAATCAGCCTATATTAAATTCTTATCAAAGGTTCACATATGCACTCTCTCATTATCTCAACATTCATGCAATTATTTGATACAAGCTGACATGGATCTGGTTTGAGATAATTAATTTTTTCATGGTGATGGAATAAATCTTTGAGAGTAGAAACTGGAAATGACTACATATTTAAAATGTATAGCTATTTAAAGCAACCAAACTATTGCAAGAAAATAGGTGTTTGGAAATGCTAACACCAGAAGCCTGCAAATCAAGATGGCAGAGCACTTCATAATAAAAGTTGTAATAATTAATAATGCGCATCTGAGAAACCAGGTGGAACTTTTTTTTTCAGACAAATGAAATACGTTGCTGCTCTGTATGGGCAGAAGATTCAATGAACAAGATGCAATAAACTACAAATCATAATAGGAACTAGACATTCATAGAATCATTGTCAGTTAAAAAACACCCTCACTCAACACTAATTATTGATTATTGGAGGCAAGGGTAACTCTGAGAAGACAAACTCTTGAAGATGTTCTGGAGGTGGAGAATGAATTTAAAAATGGTAATATTTGACAACTTCAATTACTTGTGTATTAACAAGGTAGGTGTGTATTTGGTTAATGGCATGTGCATGCTCATATGGGTTCAAACTCCCCAAATATTTCTAGATACAATAGATCACTATGAAAGGTTACCCATGAAACCATTATTCCTAATCCCTCCTCACCTATGTCGCTTCTTTGTTGTTAACTGCTCTGTCATCAACCACCCTGCTCAGGTCTTGCAGACTCAGTCCTGTGGCTTCCTTGACTGGGTCTGTCCACCTGTAATGTGGTCTTCCTCTTTCCCTACTTCCTTCCACCTGGCCATGTCTATCATCTTTCTAGTCAGGAGAGCCCATGCCATTGTATTTCCAGTTTCAATGTATGGCTATAAAAGCTGAACAGTGAAGAAGGCTGATAGGAAGAAGATCAACTCATTTGAAATGTGGTGTTGGAGAAGAGTTCTGTGAATACTCTGGATTGTCAAAAGGACAAATAAATGGGTCAAGGCTAAACTCTCCCTAGAAACCAAGATGACTAAACTGAGACTGTTGTATTTTGGACATGTCATGTGGGGACATAATGCACTGGAAAAAACAACAATACTTGGCAAGGGAGAAGGGAGAAGGAAAAGAGGAAGACCATATTACAGGTGGATAAACTCGGGTCACTATCACACTACACTGTTATAGCACTATTATTCCCCTTAACTGCCCTGGCTGCACCGTTTGGAATTCTGGGGTTTGTAGTCTGGTGAGGCACTTGGAGCTCTCTGGCTGAGAACTCTAAATGCCTTTCCCTAAACTACAAACCCCAGGATTCCATGCAATATTTCCATGGCAGTTAATGTGGAATAATAGCACTATAACAGTGTAAAATAATAAGACCCTCAGTCAAGGAAGCCTGAGTTTGCAAGACCTAAACAGGGCAGTTGAAGGCAAGATGACTTGGAGGTCTCCACTCACACGGTTGATGCAAATCAAAATCGACTTAAGGGCAGTAAGCAACAACTTAACAGGACGCTGGTACAAGTTCCTCCCTACATTCCAAGGCCACATGGAAAATGTGGTGATAATATGTATAGTCAGATACCAAGGTTATACAAGTTTAACAGCAGTGACAGGTAAAATTTAGAATCAGCCAAAACTGCAGAGTCTTCTGGGAGAAATAAGCTTAGGAAGGCCAAGAAGATTAGCATGATGGGGCAATCTGCACATCATTCTAATCTTCCCCACACACAGTTCTTCCAGATTTCCCCCCATTACAGTAACAACAGAGGTCGGCTCCTGCTATCATGCCCCACTTATAGACTTCCTAGTTAAGATTCTGTCTAGCAACCAATTAGACACAGGATGCTACAGTTAATAGGCCTCGTGCTTGATAGTCTCACATCCTGCTTCCAGAACATGGACTCTGACTCAGAGTTTGAAAAAGGAGGCATGCCAGGACCAGCTGTACAGGAAGAGGTTACAGTGCCACAAACAGGACAGGGGGCAGTGCCAGCCCCAGCAGAGAGTCCTGCCCCTTCAGACACAGAAAATAACACACCAGTACCCACTTTTGCTGAGCACAGCTAACAAAGAAAAAACCTACATCAATCCCAGAGAATTTATAACTGCCAACAATTACTCAGGCAACAACTGTATTAGGCAGCTGATCTATATAACTGCCTCCTTTCCCCTCCCGGAGTTGGCAGAACTTATCTGACCCCTTCCTACCCTACTGGACATCTTGCTGAACTCCATGCCTGACTCCGGATTATCCGACTGACTTTGGACTTGCTTGCCTTAGAATTCTGTTGGACTTTATTTATGACCTTGTGCTTACTGTCTAAAAGTAAGTAGCAAGCCAGGAGCTATTCAATTTGTTTTGTTTGCATTATCAGCTGAGCCACTCTGACTGAAATAGAATGGATAGGGCTCTTAAGTTTGTTACGTTCATTTAAACCTTAGCCAGTCAGTTTAAAAAAGGAACGCAAACTCAATGATCTAATATGAGGTATGTTCTGAAAATTACAGAGTATTTCAGGGAATAAAAATTCCTCATGTCCTAAAGGGTGTTTGTGGGTGCAGAGTCAAGGGTATTCCAGAATAATCAAACAACCTGGGTCATGAAAGTTTGGCACATTTGTTTTGTGTGGCTCTAAGGTCTTGTTTTTCTGGGTTGGAGGGGGGAACCAACACAGGCCAAGATTCTGGATCAAGGAGACATGGTGTGAAGTTCTGTCAAGTGGAATTACTCCTCCTCTTATCTCCCATCCCCATCAGATACCACCTTTTAACTACTGAAGCCCCCTTGCCACTACTGGACAAAACCATTTATTGTCCAGTATCGGAGAGGAAGGGGTGTCAGTCAAGCATTCAAGTGATGAGGCATTCTCTGTGACCTTTTCAGGGATCCTCTAAAGGTCGTAGAGAATGACATCACTGTTGCCCATGGAGCTATAGGGAAACAGTTGGATACTTTGCCCCCCACATCCCTACTTCCTGCTCTCTTCCATCCAATAAAATGGTCTGCAGAGAAGTCTGATTTCCACAGTGGACCACAACATAAGTTGCACAGGTGTAACTCACTAAGAAATGCCAACCACAATTTCTGTGCTTAAATATATGCCCATTTTTGTCTGGAAAAAGCTGGTATGTTGTAAGTGGTACAACTCAGAAACACTGTTTAAAATGCTACAGGTGACAATGCTGTAAGGCGTCAACTGCGTAGATTTATTTCTGTGTGACTCCTACAACAAAACATGATGGGACTTGTGGCACATCTACTTCTGGAGAGCCACAGTTTTGCTACCTCTCACTTAACAAAACAAACACATAAAATTAATATTTGAAGAATTGATAGGATAATATAATAAAATAAAATTAATATTTTATTACATTATCCTATCAGTTCTTCAAATATTTTTCCACAGAGAGGTAAAATGAAATCAGGGAAAATATTATGTAATTTTTACATATAGTTCTTCATGCTTTAAATAAACCACTACACCAACTACCCCTATGCTACTTCTGACTCTGATGGAACAGAAAACAGTGTTGGAATTAATAAAATGAGAAACCCTGGATGAAAGGTTAATGCCAGACATTTAATAGCCCACGGACTCAGTAGGAAAAAGCACTGTTCCTTGGATTTCTGGGCAAGTTAAGCACAAAAGAGTTCTTACAACCAACTGTGTTAAAGACTTTGCTTCTTCATTCAGGCTTTTGTGATCTAAAATAAACAGTTTCTTAGGTATGTATTTCTACTACAACATGGACAAAATCTCTTCTTTTTATTCAATTTGAGAACAACTTGTGCCTGACAATACAGAATATAAATATCAAAATACAAATGGATAAACTTGCATTTATTCAATAGTAAGCTTTGACATTTATCAGTTTTCTGACATGTTAGCCCACCCCCACTCCCAAATGGGAAGTTTCCTTTGGAAAGTAGACTTCTTTGAAACTGAAGTAGATTCCTTTTGAATCCCATATCCACCCTTATTAAAGGCTTGCACACTCTGTTACATCTGTAAACCGAACTTTCAGTTTCAAAACAGAGCCAAACCTATACAGCTTAACAATAAAATGACTCATAGACCAAGCTATTAAATGACATAATCCTAACCAACTAGTGGGTTGCATCCAGTGTAGTACACTAGTTGAAATTACTTCTCTTCGTGCACAGTGAGATACCTGATTTCTGCTGATTCTCTCCCCCTACTTACTGCAGCGTTCTAGGCTTCCTACTGTTGTAGGGGATCCTCTACCCTTGGATATAGCTCTTTAGAGAATATGAGGAAATTGATGAAAAACAGGAAGATTATGCCCTGCAAAAGCAGAAATCCTTCCCACTAATGTAAAACCTAATGAAATTCCTACTGCTGATCATTTGAAAATTTAGTGTAAACATTAGCTTCTATCCTCATTTTCCTGTCCTGAGTACAAATGTGATTTTATTCAACTGAGATGTCACAATACACTACTATTGCCTGCAATCTCTTTACTCCCTGGAGTTAAAGACCTTTTCTAGACCACAACTTCCTTAAGGTTGATTTAATGCTGTAGCACTAAGTGGGAGTGGAGAGAGCTCTGTCTTATTAGAGAGAAACTAACTGAAAGGGCAGCACTGCAGATTTGAGCTATGATTTCTCTTCTGCACTGTGCTACCACATTCTTCCAGCTGTATCTCATTTACTCTCTGGATTAGCAAGAATCAATGCAGGGCAACACAGATGCTGACAGACTTAAAAGTATTACACATACTGCATGCCTGACTACTCCCTCTCTAAATGCAAATAGAACCACCAAGAACTCACATTATTGCACTTTCACCCTGAATGTGGATGAAGACTACTTTACAAATTCTTTCATTAAACAAAAAACAAACAAGCTAGAACATGTAGTGAAGAATTCACACAGACAAAATTACTGTTTCATGTGCTTACCAAACTTCTCTAAAATGCTGTGGGTATGTATGTGCCTTGAAGTCACCTGTCAATTTATAACAACCCCATAAATTTCATAGGGTTTTCTTTGGCAAGGAATACTCAGAAGTGAGTTGGCCAGTGCCTTCCTTTGAAATATAACCTATAGCATCTTATATTAGTTGGCAGTCTCCCTTCCACATACTAACCAGGACTGATCCTGCTTAGCTTCCAAGATCAGATGGGATCTGTTGCCTTTAGGCTATTTAGGCCCTTCCTCAAACTGCTACACTCAGATATGTTGGACTACAACATCCATCAGCCACATTCAACAGATATGAAGGACAGAACATTGGGAAAGGCTGATTTAAATACAGAACTAAAACATCAGGGCTTAAGCTGAATTGTTAGACCTAGCTAACCGGTTTTGCTCAGTTCTTTCTCTGAAATATAGCTTACAGCCCCTGGTATTCACTGGTGGTCTCCCACGAAAGTACTAACCAGGGCTGACCCTGTTTAGCTTCCAAGATCAGATGGGATCTGGTGCATTTAGAATATTTACGTCTGGGAGAATGCATTCTCTAGCGGTCCCAGATTGAAAGGTTCTTGTGTGCTGACCTCAGGTTCATTTTCAGGTATCCAATACAGTACATCTGTGATATGTGTTACTGTCTGCTCCCACCTACTGTGATCGCTCTTCTCCCTTTGAGTGCAGATCACTGCTGACAGTCTGAAACATAACAGTGATAATCTAGTTCCATTTTAGGGAGATGGTAAACACAGAAAACAGAAAAGCTGCCTTATACTTGGCTAGACTCTACTTGTTCAGGCCACCTTTGTCTTACTAGGTCCCTGGGAGGGGATGTACTTTTCCTAATTTGACTTCATTTTTCCTTAAAATCTCCAATCAAAAACGAGAGCTGACTGGATTTTGAAACAACTGCATGTTGAAATCAAGTTCTTCACTGATCAGACCACCGAGAGACAAAAAATAAATTTAAAGCACTGGATGGGGAAAGGAAATTTAATGTATCATGTAGAAACTAACTGTTGTGCAGGCTTACTGAATTAGTTCCCCCACCCCCAGTAGCAGTTAGGGAAAGAAAAAGTAATCGGTCAGTCCTTCAATAGCAGTTGTAATTCAAAACATTCTCACTGAGATAAGAAAAACCATACTGTCAACAAATAGACAAAGCTAAAGCAACGTGGGAAATCCATTACAGGCTAATAGCAGCTTGGGATTTAGATCAAGAAAATGGCGTGGGAAGAAAAGATTAAACACGCACACTCCTTCACATGCTGGTGGTGTACAAATGTAAAATGAACTGATATCTTCCTAAAACTCCCACAAGTTTAAAATGAAAACACTAAGAAGCAAAAATCATCATCCTAGTAATGATGTCTTTTTCTTAACTTAGTTTTTAGACTATAGTGAGTAAAGAGCATTATGTACATGCTGAGAGGGTCTTTGAGCCTAAGCAGAAAGCATTTTATTTTTAACCCATTCACAAGGAAAGAAAGAGGTGAACAAAAGATCTCAGTATAAGTCCATACTAACAAGAAAAATATGCCTTGTGGGTTTTTTAAAATTACTTATGACCATTTTTCACTACATCACCCACGGAGAGCCCTACAGCCTCTTTCTGTCTCTTAGTACACATGCACAGATAGATTGGCCCTGCTTCCACTTGTATTTTACAGAAAACATATCATCTTCTGTATCACTTTCTACATTTCAGTCCACATTCACCACCCTTCAGTTTATACCAAATACCTAGAATGTGGTATGTTTTACGCCTTGACATTGAATGCATCTTACAGTGGATTGGCAGCATGGCAGCAGCAAAATAACTCAATTGCAGTACACTAGAAAATAGGCGCTCCAGGAAGTTGGCTGCTTTTGCAGCTACTGCTGAAACAGGCCCCTCACAGTGGTCAACTACCTTTTCTTGTGTCAGCAGAACAACTCTTCTGAGACACTGGCTATTTCCGCACTACACTGTTACACGCTCCTCCCAAAACTGCAAGCCCCAGGATTCCATAGGATGTTGAAAGTGGAATAATTGCGCTATAAGAGTGTAGTGCGGAAATGGCCTATGTCTCAGCCTAACTTCGTTGTTGTTGTCTCTCTTCAAGTTTATGGTGACCCTAAGACAACCGTGTCATGGGGTTTTCTGGAGGCTGAGAGTGTGCAACATGCCCAAGGTCACCCAGTAGGTTTCCATGGCCAAAGGGAACTGAACTCCGGGTTGTAGCTCAAACCACTACTCCAGGCTGGCTCTCCTCAGCCTAACTACTTCACAGAATTGTTAGGAAAATAAAAACATGTTAATCCCTGTGTTTGTTGGAGAGGTGGAGTAGGAAAAAGTACTGAAGAAACTGTTAAAAAAAAAAGATTGTCCAATAATCAAAGGACTATAGTATAAAAAATCTGATCTTGAAAGAACTGAATTCTCTTCCTTAACGATATAAAGGCTACAATTACCAACTGATATTTTGTGTTCCATTGACAGAAAACTGTGCCACACGTCCTACTGGCATATTCCAATAATGGTACATACTTAGGCTGTAATAACGACGTTTTCAACACACTAAAAGCAACATTTATACCTGCATCTAAAATATCTGTTTTATCTCTAACATGGGAAAGACCAGTATCTTTAAGGTACCAGAGAAGATAATAACATCTGATCTTTCTTCAGTGACTAGTGGGGGCTTGTGTTGAATCAGAATTGTTCTATATTTCTCCCTCTCTTTTTGAAAACATAACTTCTGCGTCGCTCAAACTGACTTTTAGCTACAGCTGATATGCACAATTTATTTTTGTTAGATTTCATTCATTGGCTTAGCAGGAACTAAACATACAAGCAGAAACAGTTCAGGCTTTATTCCTCGTTGGATTTTTTTAAATGTTTCATCTTGACTCCTACCAGTTTCCTGCTATTCTTCTGCCTAAATTTCCATGGATAACTGAAGAATTTGCTTCCTAACTGCAATGACAGCTAATTATATTACTCTTGGTTATAAGAAGGTCACTTAGAGATTTTGCCTCATTTTAATTAAATTTATTTAATTTATATCCCACCTTTCTCCTAGGGATTCAAGATGGCATCTAGCATCCAAAGACATCTACATCCAACATTTAACCAAAACCCACACATATGGTACAAAATCCACATATTATCTTAGAAGAATGGAAGCTGTAGCAGTACACTTCTATACTGTTGAGTAACAAATTAAATTCTACACCAGCAGAAGCCAATTGCAACAGATCCAGGTGTCAATTTTTGCTTTATGCCACACCACCAACTTGGAGGCAAGAACCACATTCAGAAAGCACTTCAATTTGTAATGAGATATGGCCATTTTCATAGGATTCAGATTCAGGTATGCATATTTATTTAATAATTTAATTTATATCCTACCTTTCTCCCAATATGAGATGCACGTTTTTCCCAGTATGGGACCCAAAATGTCTAAGAGTAAATTGCTGCTACAGGACCAGCAAGTGTGGTCATTTCTTTGCTGTTTGGAGATGAAAAAAATTACATGATTTTATCTGGCTTCCAGGTTGTCCAGGGGATCTTGAGAAAGCTGGGGGCTATTAGAAAAAAGAATAACTCTGCATATGTACCAGTGTGGTCCTCAGGCCACACATTCCCATCCATGCCATAGACCACATGGGAAATACCCATACTTTTATTCTTCTTCCTTAGCATCATTCTGTGGAAACAAGCTGATGGATGTATCACCTGATACCAAGTTTTTGTGGATTCGTACAAGGCCCAATGGTGCTGCAGCTTCCATAACAGCACCAGCATAAGAGAAGCACCAGTTTCAGATTGTTATACTATTTGCTTCCACAAAACCCCAATGAAAATTCTGACTGATTAAGATCAGGACCTAACATCATTAACTCAACCTGATCAGTAAATAATTTCATTTATGCGGAGAGTCATGTTGTACGTTATGTTATTGATAAAGCAATGAGAAAAACAGAATCAGAAGAACTGCAAACACAACAAACATTTTTTTTCTTGTGTTTGACCTCCTTGGAATTTATCCCACAACATCTGTCTCATTAACCTTCTGCATCATCTGTGTTTACCCTTTTGTCTGGTTAATTATTTCCCAGCAGACAAGCATGGTTTTTCACTGACTTGGCATTAGCCTACTCAATACTCAAAGTTTTTATGAATATATTCCTTAACAGTACAAGCTTACACAACTCAAAAGTAAGTTCCACTGTTCTCAACAGGACTTATTCCCAGGTAGGTAAACATAAGATTCTAGCTTAAAGTAGCTCACAGCCTCCATTTAATGTAGAAGAAATAATTTGTTTACAATAGCTTTGAATTTACTTTTAAAGCAACTAGTTACAGTCATGGTTATGATAAACGCTTTACTTCCTTATTATCCAAAATTAACTAAATGGTGCCTTTGGTTATCTTTCTGAGAGATTCCAGAATGCTATGACCATGGTGTCGTGGCTTGAGCACTGGACTGCAACCCTGGAAACCAGGGCTTGATTCCTTTCTTGGCTATTGAAACCCACTGGGTGACCTTGGGCGCATCACACACTTTCAGCCCCAGAAAACCCCATGACAGGTTTGCCTTAGGGTTGTCGTAAGTCAGAAATGACTTGAAGGCACACAGCAGCAGCAACAACAACACCAACATCATGAGCTATGGGCCGCATGGTACCAAACATACCAAAATGTGTTTTACAGGGGGGAAAATGGTCACGTTGCAAAAGAAGTGAAGTCATTTCTTGTTATGTTACTTTCACAATGTACTTTATTTATTATTTATTGCAAAGAGGAAATAAAAATCATACATTATTTGTAATAAATTATTTTCAAATTCAGGTAAAAAGAACCCCATGATTCAACTATCAAAGCCAAATTCAGACTGAAAGAACTCCAACAGGAGTTCTTTGTGCATCTCAGAGTTTTTTGGTCAGCAGTCTCAGATTCCAAAATTAGCAGGTCTTTTCTGTATAAATGCTTCTCATTATGTATTGACATACAGGATTCTCCTGCTGTGTATTGACAGAATTTAAATGCCTTTCTTTTTATTGTCACAATGACTGAGGGAAAGCCAACCTCATTAGGAAAGCAGTATAATGAACATCATTAGGAAAAGGAGTAGCATTTTCTCCTTTTACAGAAACTGTTGCTCACTATTTTCTAAAGTTAAGTAGAAATGTGTGCTTGGTGATTGTACAAAGATAAAAGGAAACTTACTCTGCACATCGATTTTAAAAATATATATTATTCCACATTCAGAAGACCAATCTTCTTCAGTAGTGTTCAAGATATTTTACAGATTTGGAGGAGAGGAGTTTTTCTAGTTGCCTTAGAAACAAGTATCCAGTGTGTGGCACAGAGACAGATCATATAAACAGTGATGCTGAAGGACATAGTTATGCAAATTCTAATGTATCTATATTTATTTATTCAATGATATTTTCTCTTGGGCATGGGTAAGTTGAAAAGGAATATTCTAACAGCAAAATCCTTTAAGTGCTTGCTTAGAAGTAAGTTTCACTATGTTAAGTGAGGCATAGCCACAGGTTAAGTAGTAATGTAGTCTAAGGCCCTTTCCACATGTGGAGGGAGAAATGGGGAAACGCGCAGAAACAGAGCTTACCAGAAGCCGGGTAAGTCCATCGCCACGCAGAGTAGCATGAGTTCGCTGCTCCACACTCCTGCGGCGTCCTGCGGCATCCAAAATGGCGGCTTACGGCTGGCAGAGGCTCTCCACCAACCAGAGAAGCTCGCCAGCCGGAAGCCCGCCCCTGGCAGATCTGCAGGCACGCACTTGTGTGCACCTGCAAATCTATACCGGGGCACTGCAACGGGGTGGAATGGGGCTGCACACTCATGTTTTATAAAAACCACTTGAAAAGTGGTTTTTAAAAAACATGCGGCGCCACCACTTCCAGTCGCTTCAGGGTGATTTGAGGTGTAGAACCACAAAATTATAAACACCACAGCGCACTCCATGGTGTAGACGACCTCCATTAGAGGTCGCTCTACACCGTTTTAATTACCCCATGTGAAAAGGGCCTTAGTTAAATCTTGAAAGAGCAAAAATTAATTTTTTTAAAAAAAGTAACAAGAAATTCTACATATTTGGGAAGTTCACCAAAATAGGGAAATCTGCTTGTTATATTATTCATCTCTATATCTCCTTAGATTGATCAGGTGCTCTAGCACTAGAGAGAACATGAGTTTAAATTGGATAAGACTCGGGACATTTCTACACTAGAGGTCATTAGCACGTTATACTGTTACAATGGCGGGATCGCCATTTGTGCAAGGGACGCTCTTTTTTGCAACCTTCCCCCTTAAGTGGATGGGTAGGGGTATTGCCACTACTGTTCCTTCCTCATTACAGTGTCCTTAGCCACTCCCATGCCCCCCTCTTCACCCTGCCCATCTCCTCTGATTGAGTGGTGATTTTTTTTTGGGGGGAGAGCTGTACTAATATAGCAATGTTGTAACAGAATGACATGCCAGTACACTATTGCACTTTTGCCATATACTGTTTAAAAATGTATTAATAAAAAGTCTTGAATCAAAGGAGATATTTAACATAAACAGGGAGAGGTGATAGGAAGTTCCCACGCCATGAGAGCTGCTGAGGGAGGGATGAGTTGCGCATATCCACAGCCTGCTCACTGCTGGATCCACCATAACAGGAAGCACTATCAAGCGCTATAACAGTACTGCACCACGATGGCTGATGGGATTGAAGTGCTATAGGAGGCTCTTAACGGATTTGTTCTGGAAACAGACTATGGCAATTTGGTGATGTCTGAGGATGGGATAGCAATAGGATAGTGATGACATTGTGCAGAAGCATAGCTCCTGGACTGGTAACAATCCGCTGCTATAGCACTATAGCGACCTCATGCGGAAGTGGCCTTAGAATGAGGCAGGAGAGCTCTTTATTCCTGCCACAGAGACCTGCAAATGACAACTTTTCTCTACAGCTCAGAACATTTCCCAAAAAAGGAATCAATTCTATTCTTTGTCATTATGCCTTGGTGGTGGGTCATTACTGTTACCACTACTTTTAGTCAGGGCTACTGTAGGGGGAAAAAAGCATTAACTTCATTCCATTTTTACAGTGATCCTGATCATGACCATCCACCTCCACAGCTGCTACTTGCATTAAAGGATGTATGCATTAAATACAAAGTTTCACTGATATATCTAATAGTTTGACCCTGCAATCTCAAATCAGCACTGGATTATTGTGGTCCATCCTCGCTGTGTTTGGAACAGCAACTTGTAGATTTCAGTCAAGGCTGGAAACAGTTAAGGTTTTGCTTAGAATTCCCAGCAGCTATGCTGGCTGCAAAATTCTGGGAGCTATAATCCAAAGAAGTAACTTGT
Source organism: Iguana delicatissima (assembly GCA_948472985.1). Taxonomy (NCBI): domain Eukaryota; kingdom Metazoa; phylum Chordata; class Lepidosauria; order Squamata; family Iguanidae; genus Iguana; species Iguana delicatissima. Next base: position 138,184 of record CAOKZL010001517.1, read on the forward strand.
CTAAACTCAGATTTCAGTCATTAAATTTATATAAGTTTTTCACTGAGTACTGTTTTTAAATGTTATTAAAGAAAGAAGTAGAAGTAAGCCTTTTGTTAATTAAGCTCTGCTAAGAACTGGCAAAACTCTAATATATATTAGCAGATTCATTTTTATGTGCAAATATTTCAGTAACATTTACTTTCTCCCAGACACTTCAAAAGCAAGCATTTTGGAGGTCAATTATAACAAGGGGGAAATAAAAAGAAAATTCTCTGAAACTAACATTACTGTACAACTGTATATATTAAAAGACAGAAACTGTTATGGACATCCAGTTGAAGTTAATTACAGTCACTATTTCAATACATTGTTTAAAAAGCCATCTCTAAAATTTATCTTCACTTCTAATTTCATTCCAGAAGGATGTCAATCCAGCAAATTTATCCATTCCACTACTAAGACTGCAATGTTATAGATGCTACTTGGGAGTAGGCTCAGTTGAATTCAGTGAACTTAAATTCTACAGAGACATGTGCAGAACGGTCCTCTAATGGTGTCTTCTTATATTTTTACAAGATTTTATACAGAACATTTATTTTCCATTCTATAACAGTTTTTTTGGAGGGAGGCAGGAAGCTAGCGGATTTGCTTGTGCTTAAGATACACCAGAATCTTTCAAGCAGCTTAACAAAATCATGAAAAATAAAAATAAAAAAACCTTGTCTTTTTCTAATGTGTGTGTGTATATTCTACAATGCTTTGCACATATGGAGAGATTGTACAAACATATTATAATAAATAATATATATAGGGAAAATTTATTTATATGTATACTTGAGTTTTTATTTATTACTTTATCTGATTTATATAATAGGTTTCTCGCAAAATGGGACTCAAAGTGTAATTTATTAAACAACCAAAAATCACAGAACATAACAGAATGAATCTGTTTTGCATGTGTGTGTGTGTGTGTGGTTGTAATGTACTGCAAAGGTGATTCTCACAGAGTAACAGGCTCATACACATGCCAATATAGCGATGAGCAATGACTTTGTTTCTGTTCCCTTTTTCGCATCTTGAGATTATTGCAGCTCTAGGAGACCAACACAAAAGTTATACCAGTTGAGACAAGGAATATAACAGAATACTAGCATAACTATCTCAGGTCCTAAGATACATTATGTGCTACTAAACAAGCTTTTTGGGGCATCTTCTTACATTGTTATTCTTTTATTGTGGAAGGAAAACTAAGAAGTTTTGAACAAGTCAGTGAACTCAGCCTCAAGGGGAATATGAAAAAGATGCACAGACATAATAGAAACAACATGGACAACAGGAATGAAAGAACCATAGGATTAGTAGAACAGTATTCCTCTGTTGAATCTTTGAGTCGTCACAACACAGCTTGCACATTCTTGTTATTTCTATGTAAGCTTTTCAGTTTTCATATCATAGCCAGTAGCTTTATAGTTGTTTCGAAAAAAATTGGTGTAATCAAGACAAAGGCATCACACAGAAAATGAGGAAGGATTTTATCAAGCAAAAATCTTGACTGAAAGAGCTACAAAAATGACAAAACAAAGCCATTGAAGTGGTTTATTTGCAAAATGGAACACATCTGTTGTTGCTGCAATTTCTAGTTTTAGAAAATGAATTTGATTTGAGCATTGCTCTACTTCCAACAGGCTATGCGATGTCTGTAACAAAATTAAATTTTTATGGATTTAACCAATTCATTATTGATTGTGTTCACGCTTCCTCTTTTCACTAGGGAAAAGGAGATATTAACTGCAATGCATGTCATACTTCAAAAGTTTTTAAAAGACAGTTGTTTATACAACAGTGCAAAGAAAAAAACTAGTGTAAAAGCAAACAATGCTATAGCATCTGTTGTAATGGTCACGCAACTATCCTGAAATGCTAGTGGAGGATCTAAGACCAGGTCAAAAGATGGCACAAGTTTATTAGATTATCTTTAACCATTAAATAAGAGCACACAAAGGAGAAACAAGTGTTTTAAAGCTGCCCTCTTTCTTTGTGCTATCTAAATGCATTCAGTACAGACATAACCACTTCCCTTTGCATGTTTTTTTTTTTAAAAAACTGAATCATGCACTTTAGGCCATGGGAGCGGTAACAGCTGAAATGGCCTCCTAGATAGATGTATGTGGAGGGAGAGATGTGATGATTCCATCATGGATATCATAAATAAACAAACAGATAAATATGGTAATCAAACTGCTATTCACCACTTCTGAGAACTCTACCTCCTCAAATCCCCACATTCTTCCTAGGACAGACTATAAAAGACATCTATGATGTCTTTTCAGAAGGAATTGCCCCCAAATTTCCAATCTTGGAGAAAGGTTTTCATAGCTGTTGCCCTGACCCAGGACCAAAACAGGCCTGCTGGATGCCATTCTGGACAGCTACCATTTGCAGCTGATAGTCCTGGAAGGTTGCCACCAACTGATCCATACTGATCCATCCATACAATGGAAAAATACTGAGTAAAGACAGGATTGAGACTGGAACCAGGCTAGTTTTTGAATCCTGGCTCTGAGTACAGACAAGTGTGGAGCTCAGGAATGTTATCACTGGGCTAGAGAGAAAGGGATGGCTTGCATGCTCAGGATTAAGAATTATACCATTCTAAAAACCAGCGTGGTGAAGTGGTTTGAGCACTGGACAACATCCCTGGAGACCAGGATTTGATTCCCTACTCAGCCATGGAAATTCAACTGGGTGATCTTGGGCATGTCACACACCCTCAGCCCCAGAAAACCCTGTGATAGGTTCACCTTAGGGTTGTCATAAGTCAGAAATTACTTGAAGGCACACAACAACAACAAAAGTTGCCAAAATGCAAAAGAGATGTACTCCAAAAAATCTGCATCATTTTGGTGCCATTATTATATATTTTTACATTGTTTCAGCTCTTCTTGATTGTTTAATTATATTTTAACTTTTGTATTTTTGGGGTTTTAACTATGTCTTTTTAATTGTTCCAAGCTGCTTCGAAACTCAACCTAAGTAAAAAGTGGGGTATAAATAAAGATCATCATCGTTATCATCATCAAAAAGGCACTGTTTCTTGTTCCCATCTATACTATCTTTCATGGCAGAGGGAAATAAAGCAAGGGTCCAAAGATGTTATTAGAGTGTAAGAAGGTCCATAAGAGAGAAAGTGGTTCTAAAATTTGAAACAAGTCAACCATAACACTCAGAGTGCTGTCTTTCCACAAGCAAATGACAGCTTCGTATTACAGTCGCTCCTTGCAGTTGTATGTCTGAATATATAAACTGCAAGGACAAACAAAGACTCATTCAACCATCTCCCCTTTCAGCCCCTGGAAACTCAATGAACCAGCTTTCCTGAAAATTTGTGTTTGATTTTGTGACACAGCACTTTAACACTTTTTAACAACATTTTTAGAAGGCTGTGGATCAAGCCCCTTTTGCTAAAATTGGCAAAAGTCAGGAAACGGGACATCTAGCTTTCATTAAGGCACTCCTTCTATTTCTGTCATGATTTGAGTACTGACAGGAAACAAGGGGTAACATAAATGTTCTTTTTGGACTGTGGTATCTTTACTCATTCAAATGTTCCTATAGTGCTGCCTATATCAAGCAGTGGGTTTGTAAGTATGAAGTGGGAAGCCTATGAACTGGTTAGTTAACATGAGATGCCCTTGAAATATTTAACAGGTTGCAGCAAAGAATTTCTCAAGGAATGGGTGACAGATATCAATCACAAGAGGCCAGTAACAGCAACCATTTGTTATGAGATGTTGCACACTGAGTGTGGGTTGCTAGCCCTGATCTGTTAGCTGGACACCAACCCCTCAGCCTTGGGCCGTTTCCGCACTACATTGTTACAGTATATTCAACATCCTATGGAGTCCTGGGGTTTGCAGTTTAGGGAGGGGCACTTAGACTGCTCAGCCAGAGAGCTCTTTGGCCTCAGTAAACTACAAATTCTAGAATTCCACAAGATGTTCAACGTGAAATAGAAGCACTATAGCGCAGAAATGGCTTTGGAGTCCGTGTTGGAACTGACAAGATGTGCAACTTTAGTCATTATGGGGTTAATTGATCTATTGGTGTTACAGAGGACCTTCAACTGTAACTGCTATTCAACTGCTACTGTTATTGGAAGCAGTTGTAAAGGCTCTATAAGAGTAGCATTCTTCTCAGTGAACACTCACTTCTTGATTTGCTCTGATCTGCTGTTGCTTGTATCATATCCTCTTCATTGTGGTATTGTATTATATTTTGATATTTTGTATTTGTATTTTAACTTGCCAAACTTGCTCATGTTCTCCTTTAACCTTTCGTACATTAAGAACCTATATGCTATTTTTATCTTTTAACTAGAATATATAAAATACTGTTTCTTTTTCTCTATTTTGTCTTCTGAATTTCCTTTTTATTTACAACAGTCTGGACCAGCCTTCTCCAATCTAGTATCTTCCACATGTGATGCAAACATCATCATAATGCTGGCCAAGAAAAGTGCTACATGCCTCTATGCTAGGCATTTAGTGTGAGTTTAACCCTATTCATTCATTCACTTTTTAGGGGGCAAGCATATAAAGTTACAATTAATGTTACCTTCTACTTTTCCAGACCACAGAACGTTTGGCTTTTTTTTTTCAGAAGAACAGAACAAAAGAGCAACGTGGTCTCCGCAGGTGAAAATGTTCCCCTCGTTACTAATAAGTACTTCTGCCTTCTTCTAAAATAATTAGAGGCCTTAACTGTTTCTTTTTAATTCAGGTTTGATCTTTCTGCCTCCCTGGAAAGGAAATTAGGGCCATTTCTGCACTAGCTTGTTATAGCGCTATGATTCCACTTTCAACCTCCTATGGAATCCTGGGGTTTGCAGTTTCGGGAGCGGCCAAGTGGCCCCTCCCGAAACTGCAAACCCCAGGATTCCATAGGAGGTTGAAAGTGGAATCATAGTGCTATAACAAGGTAGTGCGGAAATGGCCTAGGTCTCATTCTTGGAGAAAAGAAGAGTCAGCCGCAGGAGCGGCAGCAGCAGCAACATCACCACTGCTACCACCACCATCATCTTGATTACTGTCTTTGTAAGTGAAGGTCTACAGCCTCTCCAAGTCACACGATCTGCTATATGCAGGAAGCACTGACTTCTACTAAGAAGATCAGGAGCAAAGCCTAGGAAAGTTGCTTTTTTTGGAATCCCTCAGCTAGCACAGCACTTCCAGATTTATTGATGAGCTTTTATTTTTCATTTTAAGAACCTCTACCAATCATGGTAGTGGGAAATTGGCTTCCAGACCTCTGAAACTTGCCCAGTGCAGGGCTAAACAAACCATGGAGCTTTGCTTTGTGTTTTGTCTATTGTGCTCTTTAAGCATGGGCACATTTTCATTTCTAGCTTGTTTCTCTTCCAAACATAAAATAAAGGCTGAATTTCCTTCTCTGGTTGCTGCAGAGAAACAAACAAGAGAAGAGAAAGCACCTGCATTCAGATTACACAACAGACAAACCTCCACTCCCTTGCAAGCAGGCTGTATGGGCAAGTATGGTACACAGTACTGACAAACCACAGTTCCTCCATTTCCCTAGCTTGTTGTATCATCCAAATTAGCGTGTAGAACCAGTAAGTCTGCCAGAGAGATAAATGCCCTTCATCCAAAGTGATGCCTGTACACTAGTGAATTGTGGGAAGAGGGGAATCTCACCTTCCCTAAATGGTGCCTCTCCTCACAGAGGATGTGCTGCTTTTTCACACATGAAGTTCTCTGAAGATTGCTGCCACCACCACCACCACCTGTGCTTGTACCTACAGTTTTTGTGAACCGGCCTCTGTCTAACACTGAAGGCTGTCTTTGGGAGATGTCTTCCTTAGGTCACTTTCTAGACTTCCTAATAGCATAACCTTTGTGGGCACTCCCTCATCTGAGAGCACTAGTAGGTTCTAAAGTGATGCTGGAAGTGAACTGGAAAAGTATGTGTATGTGCCTTCAAGCTGCTTGTTGACTTTATGGAGACCGCATGAATTTCATACGGTTTTCTTAGGCAAGAAATAGTCAGAGGTGGTTTTGCCAGCTCCTTCCTCTCAAATATAGCCTACAGCAGCTGGTATTTGTTGGCAGTCTCCTGTCCAAGTACTAACAAGCCTAACCCTACTTAGCTTTCAAGATCAGATGGGATCTGGTGCCTTTAGGGTATTTAGGCACTGAATTGGAAATATGGGTTTTCACTTTTCCCCAATTTGAGTAGCTGATTAAATTTGGATTTATTATCCTTATTATTTATCACACCATTAATGTATAGTGTGCAATGTACAGAGTAACACGTACAGTAAATAACAAAAAAAAATGTTGTTGCTGCAACGATATTATGATCTAAAACCAATCTCAGTGTATTTTTTTCCTTTTCTTTCTTTATTAAGTCAAGAACTTTCACCTTCTCACTTAAAAGTAGCACTTTATGGCTTCTTGCATGCTTATTGGGATTGCTAGCTTCCCCACTCTTGGGCCATTACAAACAACACAAGCATTCAGGCAGAAGGACTTTACTCCAATACCATGTTGTGTAAGGACAATGACTTTACTGTACTGAACAAGATTTTTACAGAAGGATAATGTCTACAATCATATCACATACAGTGACCAAGAGGCCTGCTAAGAGATTGAGTAGCATTATAGTGCATGTATCAAGTGAGGAAATGCAAGACACCATGGACAATGTGAGACAGTGCAAGAGCACCAGCAAATGGTGTTCCATTTTCCGAAATTTTCCATGTTACACTGTACACATTTCCCTTTATCACTTCAATTTCTATTTAATTACAATTAAATTCAAGATACATATTTTTTTATGACATTTCATTGTGAGTCAGTGAAATTGTATACACTGGTTACAGGGATATGGCAGACCTACTATATTTTTAAAAGCGGGTTCAAGTGAAGATCACTCACCTGACACCCATTCACTCCCTTTCCCATCAGTTCCTTCTGAAAGGTATAAAGCAGGAGAATTGTAGACTCCCAGGTGTTTTGTGCACTAGAACTCACATAATCCCTCATCCAATCTATGAATATCTGGAGGGCCAAAACTGTCCAGTCTAGCAAAAAGATTTCAAAATGTCATTTTGAGGACAGGAATGAACCACAGCCAAAGATAAGACAGAGGTGGGAACGCTCGACTTCGTTAGCATCCAGCAAGAAGTGGTGTAGGACTGCTAGTGTAGTGTAGCGGTTTGAGCATTGTACTACGACTCTATAGAGACCAGGGTTTAAATCCCCACTCAGCCAGGAAAACCCACCATGTGATCTTGGGAAAATCACACACTCTCAACCTCAGAGGAAGGCAAAAGCAAACACTCTCTGACCAAATCTTGCCAAGAAACCCCCATGACAGGTTTGCCCTAGGGTCACCATAAGTCAGACATGACTTGAAGATACACAACAAGAACAAGAAGGAGAAGCGGAAATCAATGGGAACATGGATAGACGAGAGTGTGGTGGGAACAGATGGAAACCTGAGATACATGAGTGGGTACAGTCACGGTGCTGGATGAAGTTTGGTTGGGAAGAGATTTATTTTTGAAATGTATATTCTACCTCCCCCACAAAGTGGCTACCAACTCAGTTTAAAATTAAAAACATGCAAACCTCATACTGCAAATGGTACCAATTCACAATAACACAGAATATAATACCATCAAAACAACAATAAAAGCCCTAACAACTTTGCTGCACCTTCATAGCCACCTAGCGTAGGTCATCCACAAAGTTTTCATAAAAGAATTCTTACCCACCTTTCTGAAAGCCAAGATCAAGGAAGTAAAAGCAAGGAAGTATGGCATTCTCCCTGAGTAGGAAGGTTAAATAGAAAAGAAGGAACAACCACCCAGAGGATCATCATGACTAGAATTTCTGCAATAAACGACATTAACAAGCAGGACATTATATCTGAAAGAGCTATTTCCTTTTAGAACAAGCTTTTACGGCTGTGCTTAAGAAGTCTTAGTTGTAATACACTCCAACTCAGGTAAGTAGATTTCTGTGGATGAGAATAAAATAACATGACTAGAAAGATCACTGCATTTTTCTTAACATCTGGAGGTATCTTCAGTGACACAACAATACACTGAAAAAAGACACAAAAATTAGCTTTTGCATTTCTGCCCTCCAATTATCAGATTCCCAGACAGATCAACAGCTGGTTTACAGGCTAATTTCCAACAGGTGGCAGATGGAGGAATTGTTTGGTTCCCAATCCCAGGTGCTAAAGGATTACTTCCCATGTCTGCATAATTCAAAATTTAATTATAAATGCTGTAAGAAGAAATTACTGGTCTGAAAATAACAGTATGCTTCAGAGCTCACTACAGACTAAGAATTTTTTTTCCCTAAGAATATCTCTAGTTGTCTGCAAATTGTGACTTAGTATGATGCATGTCCTCACTTTCATCTCATTTTACTTACTTGGACAAATTACCAAACTAATGTTATGCTATGTGCAAAACAGTGGAGACAGAACATGGTAGAACAGTGACAGAAAACACAAAAATCACAATTCCAAAATTCATGGTTGGGTAATCCCGTTCTTAGAACCAACCCAACATCTACAAAATGATGGATAAATTTGATTATGATTAGTTCAACATTTACTTAATATTGTAAGTTTATATCCCCAGTTTAGAACTTCTAAAATTGGAAATTTAATTGATTTTGATAACTTTTACTTCATAGTAGGTATGCGAGCAGTGGTGCTCCGAGGCTCAACAGCGCCTAGGGCAAGCATTGAAGTTGTGCCTGCAGATGCTGCTGCCACCACCCTCCCACCACACTGGGCCAGGAAGGACCCTGGCAAAGGTGGAGTGGCGGCCGGTCAGGCAGGGGCAGAGTGAGTGGGCAGCGGGTGGGGTGAGCGGTAGCAAGGCAGACAGCAGCAGGGTAGCGGGTGGGGCAAACAGCGGCGGGCAGGGGTGGGATGAGTAGCAGCAGGGTGGCAGATGGCAGCGGGAGGTTCCTCTTTTTGCGCCCTACTGGCATTGGTGCCCAGGGCACATGTCCCAGTTGCCTCACCCCAGATGCACCTCTGTATGCAAGGACCAACACTGCCAGAAGAAAATGTGAATTCCACAAAATAAACAAGATAATTGCCTGAACAGCAGACAATCCTCCCCCAAATCAAAATGGACTTTGGCAGGCATTCTGGCCCGCCTCTGTTGAACCACCAGACCAGCACTGTGAAATCTTAGCAAAACGTCACCAGACAGATTCAAAGAGGCACATGAAGGGGCAAGCAGGTCTTAAATAAAATCTATCTCCACCACCATCACATGCAGCATTCTGGTGACAACTGCCAGATGCAAACCACTCTGGTCTCTCTCATGCAGGACATCAAACTCCTACCCTCCCCTGTCATTCGCTGTGTGGGTCCACATATGTATTTCGACAACTCTTACTTCATAATTGGTTGGTTTGAGCATTAAACTATGGCCATTTCCGCACTAGACTGTTATAGTGGTATTATTCCACTTTCAAGCTCCTGTGGAATTCTGGGGTTTGCAGTTTACTGAGGCCAAAGAGCTTTCTGGCTGATAATTCTAAAGGCCCCTCCCTAAACTGCAAACCGCAGGATTTCGTAGGGTATTGAAAGTAGAATAATAGCACTATAACGGTCTAATGCAGAAATAACCTATGACTCTGCAGACTGGGGTTCAATTTCCCTCTCAGCCATGGAAACACACTGGATGACCTTGGGTACATCACACACTCTCAGCCCCCAGAAAACCCCATGATAAGTTTGCCTTAAGGTTGCGATAAGTCGGAAATGACTTGAAAGCACATAACAACAACAAATGTGAGGACATGCTAAGCCTTTTATAAACTTTACCCAAATAATTCCTTTAAAGACTCGCACACAGCTTGCCCTTGTTCATCCTGGGGAGATATTTTCGCTTTGACCTGTAGTCTAACTACTAGAATAATGACTGTTTTAACTGCAGAAGAGCCATATCAGTGTTGGTAGCAGATGGCTTTAGACTGTTATAAACAAATCACATATGTTGCCATATATGTAGGACAAACTGAATTCATTAGTGCTCAAGCCAATGTCAAAAAATGCTGGCACTTGAACATGCCACATCTATATCATTCTGATTACGTCCACAACAGCTCAGACCAGACCAGTTAATGGAAACTGGCACATCCATAATACTGACTCCTCTCAGCTCTTTTCCCTTTGTCTGTGCTCCCTTCCATCAGACTTCACTGTATGCTCTTCTAAACAGGATAGCCTTAGATTCATGGCATAGTTGGCACTGTACTTTCACTGCAGTCATAGTGGGTGCAATTAAATGGAGGTGAGCCTTTCTTTTTTTATCAAAAGGCACCTGAAGTTTTCATAGGCAGTTGTTCGAGCATTCTCACTTCCACCCAAATTCTTATGCTGGTATCCAGAATATCTTTCTCTGAAATGTTTCAAATGGACTCAGAGTAATTCTCAAAACACTATTGCCCTAAAGATAAATGGACTTAATGAGGCATGGCACAGATAGTCTAAATTACTAATGAATTTTCCCAAAAATTACATTCCAAGTAAATAGCAGCAACATAGCCATGACATGTAAAATGTATCTCAACAATATGATTCATTATTTACAAAACGCGTCAGTCCAATAAATAATTATATCTAGTAATTAATCCAAAGCGTTTCAAGCTTTTCTTTCAGTACAATTTAAAATAAATTTCAAAAATCAGAAATTACTTAGGCATTGTTGTAAAGAATTCACACTGCAATTAAGTTTTGCCTTCCATTAGTTTCCCAAGACAAATCTAAAATCCCAGCAGACATGTTTTAATTGAACCACTGACATGACCTTTCTCATTTCAGCACCAACTATCCACAGTGGCTCAACATGAAGTCAATTGGATTATTAGTCATCATGTCAGAAAGGACCATTAACATCTACCTCAGAAGCTGGCCCTCCCATACGGGCCAATCTGGCAGAAATACCAATAAAGGAACTTCTCTTAACAGGCAACAGGGCTGTTCATAAGACAAGGTACTGCTCATTTTAAAGCTGAATGAACAAAGCTTGCCAGGCAGTAATTACTACAGATGTACACAGCAAGGCATTTTATGCTAGCAAAGCAGAAAAATTACTCACATTTTACTCAAAGGTATATTCTCTCAGGTGTTATTCAGCAACATTTTTAATAAAATGCAAATTATGATAACTCTGTACGCTATGAATTCATCATCCTTCTTCTTTATTACTACAGAATACAGCTGTGACAGATAACAAAGAGATCACTTATCAGCAAGTTTATCAACTGACATATTATATCATGAAAGCTACATCTTCACCTCAAGGCAGATTGCCATCACACAGAGATAACGGTATCTCTGAAATCAGTTAGAATGACTGAAGTTTGCACCATATGGACAGAAATTAGATTTCGGCACATTATCTTCATGATGTCAGATTCAAGACTTTCAAACAGAAAATCCAAGGATATATATATGATCATACTAGAATATAAAATCTCTGCTCTTGAAATAAATCTGTTATCAGTGAATGTATTAAAACAAGGCTGAGTGTCAGCCATGGGCCACATGTGAACCCCACCAGCCATTTTTGAGATCCCCACAAAGGACCTCAGCCATTTCATTTTTTGAAGGTGGGGGATAACTTTTTACTACTGTAGTAGGGGCACCCCCTACATGTTTTAGATCGAGGCCATTTTTCAAACCAGGGAAAAAGCAAGAAGTTTCCTTTTGGTTTCCTTCCTAGGTTCAAAAGGCTTCTCATAGAATCATAGAGTTGTAAGAGACCACAACAACCACTGAGTCCAATCCCCTGCCATGCAGGAACACACAATCAAAGCACCCTGAGCAAATGGCCATACAGGCTTTGTTTAAAACCTCCAAAGAAGGAGATTCCACCACACTCTGAGGCAGTGCATCTCACTGTCAAACTGCTCTTACCATCAGGAAGGTCTTTCTGATGTTTAGGTGAAATCTTTTTTCCTGTACTTTGAATTCATTGCTCCATGTCCTAGTCTCTGGAGCAGCAGAAAAGAAACTTGCTCTATCGTCAACATGACGTCCCTTCAAATAAGTAAACATGACTATCACGTCACCTCTTAACTTTCTTTTCATCAGGCTAAACATACCTAGGTCTCTAAGCTGTTCCTGATAGGGCATGATTTCTAGACCCTTCACCATTGTGTTCACCCTCCTCCGTACATATTCCAGCTTGTCAATAACCTTCTTGAACTGTAGTGCCCAGAACTGGGAAAAGTATTCCAGGTGAGGTCTAACCAAAGCAGAATAGAGTAGTATTATTACTTCCCTTGATCTCAACACTAAACTTCTACTGATGCAAACCTCTACTGATGCAGGCCAAAATCACATTGGCTTTTTTAGCTGCCACATCACACTGCTGACTCATGTTCAGCTTGTGGTCTACTGAGACTCCTAGATCCCTTTCACATGTATTGTTTTCAAGCCAGGTGTCACACATATTATATCTGTGCATTTTGCTCTTTCTTCCTAAGTGCAGTGCCTTACATTTCTCCCTGCTAAAATTCGTTTTGTTAGCTTTGGCCCAGCTCTCTAATCTGTCAGGGTCATTTTGAATTCTGATCCTGTTCTCTGAGGTATTACCTATCCCTTCTAATTTGGTGTCATCTGCAAATGCAATGAGCATGTCCTCTATTCCATCATCCAAGTCATTGATAAAGATATTGAATAGCACTGAGCCCAAGAGAGAACCCTGTGGCACCCTACTAGTCACTTCTTTCCAGGATGAAGAGGAGCTATTTGTGAGCATCTTTTGTGTTCGGCGAGTCAGTCAATTACAAATCCATCTAACAACAGTATTGTCTAACCCACATTTTAACATCTTGTTTGCAAGAACATCATGGGGGACCTTATCAAAGACCTTACTGAAATCAATATACACTGCATCTACAGCATTGGCCTTAACCAAATGAAGGTGTGTAGACATGGCAAAATTGCTTCCCACTTGCCCTGGACAGAGTGTGGGCATTTTAAATTTATTTATTTGTTTGTTTTTGTGTTTGTTTGTTTTTTTGAGTTCAAAAAAATTCAGGCAAGGTCCAATAGGCATGTGGGGTCCTCCGGTGATGTCCTGTGTGGGCAATGGGTGGCTCCCAGACCCCAAGCATATCTGAAACTTACAGATAGATCAAGTTGTTGTTAGCTCTAGAGTTGCATATAGACCTTTCAAAGTAAAAAAAATTGTTTCGGAAAAAATGTACTGAAACTGCTAAGCTTCTTTCTATTGAAAGATAACCAATGACAGCACGCAATACACATATGTCAAAAATAATGAATATAAAATGGAAAAAAAAAGTCTTGAATACTTGTGTAGGGGAATTTATGACCGTGAAGATAGAACTGTTAAAACTTGCTTGAAAAGAAAAGCACTTTAATGTTGCCTCCATACACAAAGGGCAAAACTTGGGAATGCCTCTTTTGGGACAGAGTTCTGTAATATAGATCTACCACTTTGGAAACTATGTTATGCATTGCATCAGACATAAAGCCAATAATAGGCAGTACCTGAAGTATTCACGTTCCTAGTGATCTGAACTTGCATGCTTATTCAACACCCAGGCTGTACATGGCTTTTCAGATTTATTTTATTTATATTCAACTTCTCTCCCAGTATAGTCCTAAGGAGTCTCACAATATGAGTTAAAAGAAATTATTATTAAAACAATGTATAATACAAAGGTTAAAAAAACCCAAACCATCATATTAAAATATTAAGACAGTTTAAAAATGCTCTTTAAAATGATAAATATACAACATGATCCAATTAAAAAGTTTTCTACATGATACAGTTAATTCTCAGAGGCCAGGTAAGCAGAAAAGTATTTGCCTTACAGTGAACAGAGCACAGAAGGGGCTAATCTAGCTTCCTCTGGCTTCCTGCGGCAAGGAATTCCACAGACTGGGAGCAGACACTGAGAAGACATCACCTTCTCAGAAGGCAGTCACCAAGAAAATATTACCACCACCTCAAAAGGAAAGGAAATCAGCAAGTTTCACTGCAATTGTCATAATCCATACTCTCAGCAGTCCCTTGGGCAGTGAGGCAACAGTACCACTCACAAAAGGACCAGATCTGACAATGAGCCTGCATCTAGCTACCAGGGACCACTGGAATCTGAGACCTCCAATTCTGAAACCACTGAACTACAACTCGCAGGGATTGCAGATCCTGAGCCTGTCCCCCTGAGAGAACCAGTATGCTTGCTCCCATCAAAGGGTTTTGCATACTAACTCTGCTCCACAACACAGGTAGTGTGTTTGACACAAAGCAATGGAGAAACAAAGACATGTCAAGTTCAAGGCCAGACACTGAACCTTTTAGGAACCACCCAATCTGCAGAAAGCCTACAAAGGTCCTTGGGATAGTCTGCTAAAAGACATGTAAGAAAGGGATGAGCAATTTTGGTGGGTCCGTGAGACAAAACCCACCATGAGTCAGATACTCACACTCCACTGGTGCCAAAATTGACAATGTGACATGATCAGAAATTCACTTCCAGTTTCAACCTTCCTTACACATTTTTAAGGCTTTTTTGACCAAAAAAGGTACAGACAGCTGTGTACTTTGAATCAAACAAGAAACAAACTTCTCTTTGTTTTAGTTTAATACAGTACTATTCTGCAAGTAGCAAAGGAGGAGGTTTTCGGGATCTTAGAGGGCTGCAAGAATGGGTGGGAGCCCATATATTGCACGTAAGAGTTCAGCCACCAGCCAGCTCTTGTCAGATTATTTTCTGGGACCTATCCAGGGTCCTGACGGATCTGTTTGACCATACTTGCCTTCTCATCTGTGACCTTCAAAATAGATCCAGTCTCTTTGCCTGTCAGTCCCATTTTTTTCTTTCAATTATCTACTCCAAACTCCTGCCTGATGTGCTTCCTCCAGATAAGGCTCCTCTTTGTCATAACCAGATTCTAACTGCACATGCCTGACCTGCTTCCATACCAGCATGGGCCCATCTCTGCCAGGACTGGATGCAAATTTCATAACAGTTCCCATTGTCTCACTCCAGAAAATAGAGGAGCAGTTACATGACTGAACTGACAAGACACAGCTCTACATAAAGCATGTCACACTAGTCAATCGATGTTTCAGAAGCATGGGTCATAGCTGCCAGACCCCTGTGCTTCAAGAAACAGTACAGCAGCTTTTCTTTCCAATGAACATAATTCATGGAAGCAGTAACCAAGAACTAATTGTAATGCTCAGAATTAACCCAGGTTTGGAACGAATCCATACAATACATATTTGCTCAATTAAAGGGAGGCAAATCCCAACAATAATGGGTTTTCTCTAAGGAACCCATACGCCATCATTTATGATATGTCTGCCTTTGGATACAATCTATCATTTCTCCTCCAGTCTATTACAGCTGCTAGACATGGGCTCAGGAGAGAAGTTATGCTCCTAGATCATGACAGAAAAACAAAGGTAGGTGTCATCAGCACATTAATGACACTCTACTCCAAAGCCCCAGACAATCTCAGCTGGTGACTTCATGTAGATATCAAACACAGATATCTTTCCCAAGGTCATTTTTCATGGAGCTGAAATGAAGCCTCAGACAAATGTTTCTAAAAACATGAGATGGGCAAGTAAGCCACAGCATTATTGAATGTACAGCACACAGGTTCATCTTCTTGCAATTTGACATCTCCTCAACCAGTATGTACGAAGAAAGGAAAATAGAGGCACAAATGTATTTTCTTCTGGACAGTCAGCTCACATGTGAGTTCCAAAACTGAAAGCAAAGCCTGTCCTTTTCAGATTCTTTTAAAAACAATTCCTTACTGTCTGTAACCATCAGTCATTCAAGATAATATGTGTTTGTCAAACTTTGGAACCATAAAAACATGGACCACGAACAGTGTTGTGTGGTGACCCATAATAATCAACATATATATTTAAACTGATAGTTGCTGTTGCTTGAATTCTATATGAATTTATTTAAAGTATTTAAAATACATTATTACAGGTATTCTCACAAATGCAGATTTAAACAGCTTCTGCATTAGAATGTACTATATGGGCAAGCCAGCCCACTTTCACTCATGGTACTGCAAAAAAAAAGAAAGATATTTTAGAACTAAAATAAACATGAGTAGCACTAGAGAACCAAAAACCCAGTTTCCTTGGATTAGGACAGTATCTGCTAAAGCCACTTAGCAGAAGAGGACATCAATTTGTTAAATTACCCGACTGTTAAGACATTTGCCTGAATTACAATCAAAGATCAGTTTCTCGCTTTGAAGGGGCAAACTTCAGTCTTCATAATTATAACTACTTCTCCTTTTTGTCCTTAAAGGAAGGTTTTGTTTCACAGTAACCTTTTTTAAAAAAATCACATTTGATCCCAGCTTGAGCACTAAAGTAATGTTTCTTTTCCCTGTCTGAAGAATTATGTTTATACAATAATCACCTTTTTTCTAAGCAATCAGAAAGTTCAGCTGATCAACTCTTTTATAAATTTGTATATAGCTCACCACATTGTCACAATGTTTTGAAACACTAGCCACACTGGCACAGAAAGAGAGCACATTCCTCCACCCCCACCTCCCCACCCACAACCTGCTATCAGTTTCATCAGACTGGAAGGTGAATGTAAGCATGGCTTTCATCATATGGAGAGAAAGAAAGAGAAGTGAGGAAAAGGGAGAAGTGATTTCTGATCTACTTTGATAATGCAAAACACAAGATGTCATTTCCCACGATCTGATACCTAAGAGACGACTGTCAGGGTTCATTCCAGAGAACAACCTCAGCCCTCCCCACTACCTTCTCCAGACAGCTTGAAAGGAGACTGTTTTCTTGCTAACAGAAAGTTGGCGTATGAAGAAGAGGAGGGTTATGGGGAGAAAAGTGGGAGCTGCTACTGCTGTTTTGAAAAAAGAGGGAAAGGCAGATAAACCAGAGTCTTACTTTTGTAGCTGGCAGCCCAGGGCTGATAGCCATAGTAGCCGGTTATCCGCAGAATCCTTTCCTCGATGGAAGTGAGTCCCACAGAAGCGCTGGTGAGGTCCTCCATGGATCGGGACCATTTCAAATCCTCTTTAATGGCTTCGTCCACCACCAGGTACTTGAGCTGCCGGAGTTGAGGGCTGATGTCTGACAGCCTCCGAGGGCTGACATCGGGAGATCTCCTCATGCCACTAGAAAGCCAGAAAGAAAAGTGGGGCGAGGAGGGGAGGGGGGCGTGAGGGGGCAAGGCAAACGGGGTTACCATAAACTCGACCCTACTCAGGAAGAAAGCCACAAGGTAGTACCAATAAGGCAAGAAAAGGGCGCCCTCCCACACTCAGCGCGCGCGCGCGCGCGCACACACACACAGAGGAGGGGCGGACAAAGAAGGGGGAAACTGAAAAGGTAAAAGGAAATCCCTCGACAGAGGTTTTAATCTACCCACAACACACTTCAACCCTCTCCCCCTCCCCAGAAATCATCTCTGAAAAGCCCCCCAGGAGAGAGCCCTGAAATACCTCAGCGCATCCCGGGAGGGGCGAAGATGCTGCGCGAGGGAGAGAGCGCGCGAGCGAGAGAAAGAGAAAAGGCAAGAGCGCGCCACCTCCACGCCTCGCCGAGCTCGTAAGGAAGAGAGGCGTCAGGCGAACTTTGAGCCCTTCCCCGCCAAAGCCGCCTCTCGCCCCTTCTCTCCTCCCCAACCCACACTTCTGCTTCTTGTTCCTAATGTCCAGAAAGGAGGAGAAAAGCAGAGCAGCCGGAAAACACCGGAGGGGAGGGGGGCTGAAAAAACTTTGCCGGCCTCCCGCGCAGAGCGCCGACCAACCTAGCGCGGGCGCCTTGCGCCTCCCCCCGCCGCCACCTCTCTTTGCGTCTCTCCTTCTCTCCCCCCTTGGCGGAGAGGAGGGGACCGGGCTCCGGGGGCGCGCGGTGCAAGCCGTGCAAGGAGCGCTGCCTGCCTCTGCCGCAAGAAAAAGCAGGTGCCTCTCCATCCCTCCGCCCCGCAAGCCCCACACACACCACACACGCGCGCTCCTCCCGCGCCCTCTCTCTCCCCTCTTCTTCCTGCCACACCGAGCCCTCACCCCATGCTGCTTCCCCAGCAGCGGCGCTCACCTCGCAGTGGTCTTGCCCCTCGTCGTGCCGTTAGGGAACTCTCGAATCCCCATAGGGAAGAGCAGCGGGGGAGTGAAGGCTCCCAGACTTCCAGGAAGGTGCAGGCAGCCGCCCGGGCTGGCCGCCTGGCCGGCTGGCGCCGCACGGACAGCGGGAGCGGAGAGGCTGCCCGCGGCGGAGGGAAGGAGCGGCGCGCGCGGCGTCCACGCGGGGCTCGGCGACGGGAAAGGACGAGAAGGAGGGACGCGGCTGGCCGGGCGGGCGAGCGCTGGCCAGGGCAGCAGAAGCCCGGAGTTTGGGACGGGCAGCCGAGGAAGGAGAGCCGCTGCCTGCATGCGCGTCCTCCTTTGTCCGCCGCGCAGGCGAAGCGTTCAGCTCCCGTCTGGAAAACCTGCTGAGGGAGGCGAAGGAGAGGAAGAACGGCCGCGGCCCCGCCGTCAGGCGACCGCTCTCGCAGGCACTCGCCAGTTCTCGCACGCCGGCTTCTCCTCCCGCTCTCTCCCCGCAGGGGGAGCCCGCTCTCCGCCATCGCTCCCCCTCAGTTCCCCTCCACGCCGTGGAATTGGTGAGGCGACCGACAGGGGGAGCGCGGGGGCAGTTGGCCAGAAAGCGAGTCCCCCAGGGGGACGCTCCGGCCGTCTGCCTTCAGGGCTCTCACGGAGGGGCCCAGGAGGAGGCTCCTGGCCAGTCGGGGACCTAACATACATCCGGTTTCTGCTGTGCTTATGTTTGCTCTGAATCCGAAGCGCTTCCTACGTTTTAAACATTGATGTTAAACGGGAGTGGCCATATTCGCTGCATCAAAAAAACAGTATTGATAATCACAAATAAATATGAAGAATTGTCATGTGAACTATCATTCATGCATTCATAAATATTAGATTTAACCCGACCCTGCCCTCAAAAATGAGACTCAAAGTAGATGGCAATAAAATAGATAAAAGTACACACTAGAAACTTAAAACAGATAAAGTAGATTGAAACTAAATTGAAATTGAAAATTTAAAAAGCAATTCAAACCAATATTGTAAAAATAGCATCCCACCAGGGTGTTTCTTTCTCAAAACCATCAGTCAAGGTTCTTAAAAAAAAAAACCTCCCCACTGGCAGAGCACAAAGGATGGGGCCAGTCTAGGTTCTCTTGGCAGGGAGTTCCATAGCCTGGGTGCAGACACTAAGAAAGCTATTCAGAGCAAAATGGTGCAGGTTCTCCTTTTCAACCTATCCTTCCAGTGTTTCCTTGCAGACAAGACTGCAAGCATTTTATAGGGGGAGGGGAGCTGTAGCTCAGAGGCAGCGTGCTTGCTTTTTATAGGTGTGTCCTAGGTTCCATTCTGGCATTTCAGCTAAGAGTTGCAAAAGATTCTTGTCTGATAATCCAGAAGGGCTCCTGCCCTGAGCAAGAAGAACTGATAGGCTGCCTGACCATAGGGGATCTTCATCTGTTTCCCAGTTGCATCTTTGTCCACTAAAACCTGAAGAGAGGGAGAGAGAGAGATTCAAAATGAGGGACATTAAAAACAGAACAGCAGCCCAGGAATGCTGACTTCACCTACCAGCATCTGTGCAATGCCAAGTGCGAGGTGAAATTTCTTTCCTCTGACCTTGGTATCTTTCTTCTTTTCCTTCTGTTACATAACAAGGGCCAAGAAAGAGTAAGTCCAACCCAAAGGCTAGGTGGTGGCTGCCATTCAAGCCATTAACACTCACAGAATGAATTAGACTCAAATATATCCTGCATACATTCCAGTGGAAAATGAATGAGAGTTGCTGAAAAGCATGATCTTGTTTTTGTTTTGTTTTTTAACTCCCATTCATTTAAATGGAGCTTGCACAGGAGAACTTCACGAGATTTTGCCAGGATTTTCTTATGACCTCATGTCAGTGGGCTAGTAAAACCATTCTGAGTTTGAGTCCAAACTTTTAAGGAACCCTATAAAGCACTGAACCAATCTTGAGGATAAGTTTCAGTACCTTGGAGAGCTCCTCCAGAGCTTCATTGGCATGGAAGCCACTGGATGTTTAATTAGTAGAGGTGACAGTGTGATTTGGACTTTCTTCTTCAGATACCTACAATCAGACACTTTATTTTTAGTGTTTTATAGCACTAGATAAGGTCAAGAGAAAAAGATACAATCTTAGAACAGTGCATATCAAACTATCTGATGTGAGAGATCAGGAATTTTTTCCCTCAGTGTGCCAAGAACCAGGATCATACTTGTGCCTCTTGACAATAAAGGCCTCTTTCTTTCCTGGAAGCTCACCAGGGACATGCAGCCAATGGATCATGGATTGTCACCAGTCCATGGACTATTGCTTTACATAGTAGTGCTTTAGAAGATTTAGCCCCTTGCCCCGATAGACACAAATGACAACCTTTGTACGCCAAGGGCCATTTCACACATTATGTGAAATTTGCTGCTGAATATACACTCACACCTGGCTGCAGATCATTATAGATCCTTGGAACAAAATATGCCCGCAAGGTACACACTTGCTACAGTTATAGTTTATTGTTCTGTGTAAGTGAGCACAAAGTTTGCATATGAAAATGCCATGTGGGAAATGGACCTTCAGCCAAGAAAAGCTAATACAGTAAGGATCTTTTGGCACACTGCTTGTCTCTCATACACATTTTGTTTTCTTGATAGTGAGGTCTCCATGGTCATGCATGATTTATGTCCCTTTGCAGCATTAGAGTCAATAGCACTAAGAAAATCCAAAAACTGGTGGAGAGAAGAAAGCTCATATAACAACTTCTTTATATACCTATTCATCACTTCATGAAGGTAACTCTCAAAAGTACAAATGACCCAAAAGTGTCATTCTGCAACCTCTTTGTCTCAGTCATCTATACATCAAGCACAGCAGCTTTTGGAATTGTTTCAGCAGCAGTCTGAAACCTGGGCTGAAGCAGAGGCAAACATCTGAATGCAGATGGTGCTGACCCAGAGACAGGTTTCCACTTCTTCCTTCCTGAAACTTTGGACGACAGTATGAAGGTGCTGAGAGAAAAAAAAACACATAGTGATGTTCTCCTCTCTGCAAAATACTGAAGGTACTAGATTCTTTCCCTCCCTCCCTCCCTCCCTTTCTTTTGCTTTTTCCCTCTATAATATACCACACTGCTTTGATGGTGCCATATAAATTCATTAATCAGAAAGACATCTCTATTTTCCCCCCGTATTTGGAACCTAAGGTTAAGTCAGTTTTTAACATGTACTCACATACAAACTCTCTATAGACAGGGAACCTCAGTTGCTCTGTTCACTCAAAGGGTAAGATCCATTAAGACCTGACATGAATGTTGAAGGAAAGGAGAAGGGTGAGATAAGATTCATGGATGTATCACATTTGAGGGAAAAATCTGATTGTTACATTAACTATATAGTCATATTTAATGTATCTGCCAGTTTTTATAATAACAGAAGTAGGAGCTGGATCATGACTTTTGCAGAGAGTTGGGCAACTACAGTGGATCTAGGGGCCAATTTTCTGCTCCAGAAATCATCCATGGGCCAAACTAGTTCCAAAAAAAGAAAAAGAAAAAAGGCCGAATAAACACATCATAAAAACAGAAGTGGTTTTAAAAAAAACAGTTTATTTTTTAAAAAATATTCAACAGCAGGGAGGGTCCTTGCAAGCTATTCAAAAGATAAATTGCCACTCCCAGGAACTTGCAAAGGGGAGGTTCACCCCCTTGTCCATATAGGAGTCTCAAAAGAGTGGGAGGTTTTCCTCAGAAGAGGTTAATCCCTCCCCTGTATGAGGTAGCTTTAACAAATTTCCCCAGTCCAGAACTGGGGAGACTTTGATGGAAGCTGCTATTAGCATCACAAATACAAACGGGCCAGATTATTTTAGTCATGAGTCTATTTTGCCACCCTGATCTTTCTGCCCCCACACTATAATGTAACATAAAGGATAACTATAACGTAAACAGATTATATTAAATGTGATCACACATTTCCTATAGATTACTGTATAATTTGGTCCTCAAATGGGAGATGTAGTGTAAAAGAGGCTCCCAGATGATGGATGGGGCAACCGTATGCAGCAAAAAAGTAGGAAGCAGAGGGTGACACATTGTACCTCCAATGAAAGATGCTGTGGGCTATCCCTTCCTTTTTCTTTGGTTGTGTGAGTCCTCTACTAAAATTGAGTTATCTTCATTTATACTATACAGCAGGCAGTATAAATAATGACTCTTGCTGCAGTGTATTTACTGCCTGAAGTATACACAACTTAATTGGCTCAGGAAGGTAGGAAACTAGTTTAACATCCATATTTATCATTTTCTGTATGCATGTAATATTTTCTTCAAACACTGAGGAAAAAATGTGTTGTGCTTATTTTGACATTGCAAGTTTCAAAAAGATACTCCTACCTGATTTGAGGTAGAAAGTTTTAAAAGACATTAATTGTCATCATCCAAAAACAATCCTCTTACAACAACAAATGGAAGGAACTACAAGTGACATATCCTAGTGGGCAAACTGAAAGCGTATACCTAGGACAGGTTTCATAATAAGAGGCTTCTTGCAATATGTAATTTACAAGTATCTTAAAAGACATTGAACAAGCAATATCTTATTTATCTTCTTTCTGAAAGCAGAAAGAATAAAAGTTGGTATGCTGTGAGGATATGAATCTGTTAATGAAAATGTGTGGCAGTAGGAAGACTGAAATAGGCATGCTTAAACTTGTTTGCTGGATCTCTGACTAGAATTTTGTTTTGACAGATATAACACAAATATAAAAAGATAGAGAAAAAATAGTTAATAGAGCATATCAAAGAACAATGAATTTCTCTCTCTCTCTCTCTCTGAATTATCTGAATATCTTTCTAGACAATAGGGATTTTTCCTACACTTGACATCTCTTTCAGGAATCACCTCTCACCACTGGGGTTCCGTTTACCTGTTTTACAGTTCTTTCACTTTATTATCTTTGACTTGTCAATGTTTCTTAGCCAGTAAGCATGTTTCCATAAAAGAAAACAATCATCTTAGTGGTTGTATGCTGGTGTGATGGGCATGACACAAATGGCAATTGAAATGCACTTAGACTAGTGGCAGCAGTGTCACAGAAGTATAGCCTCCATGGGAAGGAACATGTTGAGCGCACACACACACAATGCACACATACTTGCATGCCTGTTCACTACCACATATGTGCTTTTATTTTAAGTTTAGTGATTTGTCAGACGGACATTTGGACAAGGAACTAATTAAAGTAGTTTCAGGATGAGACACTGCAATACTCAGGCAAGTGGTCTCAAAGTAAGGACCTTGGTAGGACAGAGGTAAGTAGTTTTAGGGAAAGAAACTGAGCAGGGTGTAGACTGGGAGAGATTTACAGTCCCAGGAATCAAGCAAGAACACAAATAAACCAATAGAGGGAAAGCAACTGAAAAGATAAGTATCGACCACCTTCAAGGTTTCCTGTGACAGCATGGTTGGCTTCCTTTTGATAGAGGTGCTTGTTTCCTTGCTGCTCAGGTCCCAGGGAGATGTCTATTGAATCACCAGCACTCAGAGTATTTCAAAGCTTCCTGGTTTATTAAAATGCAAAAGAAAGCAAGAAGGGTTTGGAAAAGTTGCATCAGAGAAAAGCAAGAATGCATAACTGAATCTGGTGTTCCATGCATAACAAGTATGAGTCTCACTCAAAACACAATACAAATCCAAAATAATGTGTGCAGGGACCATAAGCATATGGATTCACAAAGGACAAAGATAAGTTGCCGAAATGTTTGTACATAAAACCTCAGCCACTGAAGGCAGAATTTAATTTGCCAATGACAACCTGGATCGCTACACTGATCTCACATTTGGCAGTTCTGTGAAGTGGTTCATACCACTAAGACTGAGATGTGTTGGGCCTGTTGTAAAAACAGCCTGGCTTCATCTCTGGTCTTGAAAATCTCAGCTACCAGGTAACACAGACGTGTCTACTTCTTAAATGCATCTCTCACTTAAGAAGAATGGCAGCTGTTTCCAGAGATCTTAGCAACACAAAAATTAGGATCACGAATAAGCCTAGATTTCTTCACACTCCTAATTCTAAATTGACATATATAATCCAAAACACAAACCAAAAGGAGTTCTTTCCAAGTAAGCATCCTCAAGAAATATTAATTGATTGATTGATTGGTTGATTAATATTAATTGAGCCTGATCTTATGCATGCTTAATGAGAAATCTCTTAGAATGAGACTTAAGTTAATGCTGCAGCCTTTAGGTTCAATTGTTCTAGTTCTTTAGATAACTGTTTGATACTTGCCTTCTATATTAAATTACATCACAGTGTGATACATGAGATGTTGCTTCTTTATACTGAGTCAAACCATTGATCCATCTAGATCACCATTATCAGTTGTCATTCCAAGACATCAGGCAAAGGTCTTCCACAACCTTCTAGCTGAGAACTTTTAACTGGAGGTCATGGGCATTTGGTCTGGAAACAAAGCACATGTTCTGCCACTGAGCATCCCCTCCTGAGTAACTGTTCTAATATGTGTGTAATGAAGGGACTTTTGCAGCATGCGAACAGAAGAGAAGCAAATTCTAAAAAAAAAAAAGCCAAATTTTATTAAAGTCGAAGCTGTTTCAGGAAATTATTTCTTTCTTCAGGGGCAATCTGAATACATCAAGTTCTCTGGGACTTGTGAATCAACTTTATCTCCAAGATCTAACTGTGATAAAGCAGGAATTTCACCAGCAGTTTAACCCAACAGTACATACTGAACATCAGTTGAATTACTAATTTCAGGCCAGTAGCCTCCAAGCAATTAATGTGACTGATAGCTAGTGTATTTACTGGCAACAATTACATTTTGTGCCAACCTGACTCATAATATTTGAGGGTATGAGGTCAAACATGCTGAGTACTTCAGTAGTCTATTACTCTGACTTTGAATATTGTTTAACTAAATGTCTTTGGATATTGTCTAACTGAAGCAACTATGTATGAATTTTAATAGTAAACAAGAACATAAATGGGCCTTCCCAGCAGTTTGTTTGAAAGACTGCTTTCATCTATATTCCACTTTTGTATCATTCTTTTCTCCCATCAGATTCATGTCTAATGTCTCCCATGAAATTCTTCCTTTGCTTTCCATCTTCATTTTCACTTGGTTGCAATAAGAGGAAGGAATATGCTTCTCAAGATATCGAACAGTACTTGGTAAAGTTACTTTTTCGGATGACAGGTCCAAGAATACACCAGAGGCAGTGAGACCCAGAGTATCATCTTGCCATTTGTCAGTTATGGATTGCTTTCACATGACACTGTTTTCAAGCTCTGGTCCAACTATTTCAATATGTAAACTGCGGCTACTTCCTGAACTGAGTTATAGTTGCATAGCAAAACATGAAAATGTCTCTTTAGCAAGGACAAGAGTGTGGTATTCCTTCTTATAGCAGAGTGCAGCTTTTGTTTTGCATGAATGTGGTCTTGGGATCGCTCCCTAGCAATTCCAGTCAAAAAGGATGTCAGTTGTAAGAGCTGGCAAAGGGGTCCAGAAAAATGCATCTGCCACTGAAAACAGAGAATAGTGATATTCCAGAAGTAGTACTGAGAGATTCTTGGTCATATCTGTTCAAAATATTTGTTAGTTATTCTGAAACACAAAGTTCATAAAGTAGCTTATACATAAGATAATGAAAATATATAATACTACCAATCTTACTGGACAAGCACAATCTCAGTATTAAAAAACAAGAAAACAGAGCTAAGTGGACTGGGCAAACAAAAAGAGAATAAAATTATGCCAGACAAAACTGTCTAAAAGGGAGTTCCAAAAACAGAGTGCCACTGTAAGAAGGACGCTGTCTCTGGTGTGGTCTTACTCAGCCAGGCCTCTGGGGCTGATACAATGACTGGGCTATCCCACAGAGATTTACTATGTATTAACCCACGGGTGTCATCGGTCTGTCTGACTGTCTAGGTGCCTTCAAATCAGCTGTCAACTTATGGTGACCCTATGAATTACACCTACAAAAAGCTGCCGTAAGAAAAGATCCAGAATTTGGAGTGGGTTGCCTCAGGAGCTCTTGTTCCTCTTTTCTGTCTCAAGCAGGGGTCATGGGGTTCTCACAGAGGTTGATAATGAATTGGATAAAAGGGAATAACCTGACAGGATAGAGGGTTGCTATGGAACTGGAGAAACAGGCCGATTTCTTGTCCTAAATGGGAATCGCACACTCCAGCAGAATAGGTTTGCAGCTTCATAGTGCCTTGGATAGAGGTGTCCTGCTTACCTAGATGCAGTAGGTGACCAAGAATGCATTCTGCCACCAATATCAGATGATATACCAGCTGCATCCCTTCCTGAAAAGATGATATTGAGCTCTTTGTGCCCTGGTCGCCTCTTGACTGAAGCGTTATGAACTGTATAGTCACAGTTATATAGAAACTGACAGTTTCAGTTTCTATGTCTGTTGGTTCAGAACTTGGTTGCCAGTCTGGTGACAGGCTTTACCCATATAACAGCAATACTGCAGGAGTGTTACCCTGATTTCTGGGGTCCCTTGGGAGACACCTCACTGTGCTCCACGTGATGGGGAATGGAAACTAGCCAGAGCATGAGTAATAGCAATGCAAGAGGCAGGTTAGCCTAGCGGTGTCTTTTTACCCAGTTTTTACAGGGTCAGGCCAAGCCAAAAACCAAACAAAGATGTCTAATAAAATGATTTTATTGAATAAAAGTCTCACACACCAACGCAATCACTTACACATTCACCTGTTAAGAAGCAAAAGAGAGGAAACGGAATAGGGGAATATTGCAGGGGTTGTAGCTGGGGTAATACTGCACCTTTTCTTGAAATCCTTGGTCCGGGAGAAACAGTGGAGAAGTGGGGCTTAGCACAGAAAGGGCTGAGGGGATTACTCAACGGACAGAGAAACAGTCAGCTGGGATGACTGGGAGTGATCCAAAGAACCGCTCAAACACTGGGACTATTTGTAGGGGAAAAAATACCTGGGGGGCTAATCCTTTCCCGGGGAGAACAATGGGTGTTGCAATGAGAAAGAAGCTCCACAGTGGTAATTTCCTTTGCGTGATGAGATTACAAGGTGTTGCCAAAGTATCAGGATCTTCGGCTGCATTTGGCTGTGGTGTGACTTCATGTAAATGGTCCTCGCTTGATAGGATATTTGCCCAACTTGGGGCAAACATGCTAATCCCCTCAAGTTGGCTTCTCAGGGGCTGAGGACCCTTTGTTTACTGTAGGTTTGCACAGCTTGAGGTCTCCTGGGGCTACGTGACAGGGGATTTTACTGGCCTGACCTGGTTTTCGATCGTTCGACCGTTGCTGCCTATATGCCCATCCAGGTGACCTCTCAGGCACATGGAATCATATTTTAATATCAAAATTGTAGACCCTGGGATAGGGTTTTTCCAGTGGAGTAACAGGAGCTTTATTGCTTACCAATTTGTTTCTGGACTAATTTTAGTGTTCATTTTTAACTTTACTGGCCTAATGACCTGCACATGACACTTCCCTCTTGCATCATCAGGTCAGTAATTAATCTTCTCAATAGGCACAAACTGCTTTCAGCAATAAATAGACTGCTGTATTGTCTATAGCTGCCCTCTGCTTATGGTATTCTTCACGATTGACCAGATCTGACACTTTTTCCTTGTTTCAATATGTTAAGACTTTTAAAAAAAAATATGTCTAATCATTTTTCCTAGATAGAGTTTAGTTTGCTGAACTTATCCACCTACTGTAAAACTAATGCCACTGACATATTTTTCCTTGGATGTTTTAATATGTCTTTCAGTAGCAATAACAAAAGATGACAACAACCTTGTCATCTAGTTTGAAAAGTCATTTGAGCTGAGTGTGGATTCTGTCTCAAAATAGACAGATGACTCTCTATCTTCCTGATCTGCCCCGCTCAGAATTCTGCATATATTTGATATCTATGGAATTTCCATATCACCATGCTTGACTGTCTAAGACAAGATAACCTTATATTTATTTTGCAAGCCTCTTCTTCTAACACTTTTCTACCACAGACAAATTGGAAACTTTCCAAAATTCCATATTAAAAGAACTGTAAGGAATGCATTAAGCAGATGTTTTTGACTTATTTTATAAAAAGGCAATCTTTACTGTGTAAATTTAATTCTACTGGGACCATGCTGAAGCAAGTTCTTGGTTCACTGCAAGTTCTCAGTATTAAGCTTCCAGGAGCTGCCTATACTGGAATTCTTAGAAATGATATTGAGTTGAAGCTCCTCTTGCTAAATCTTTCCTACTGTGAATTCTGAATAGGGACTCCAATTACTCCATTATCTGATAGAACAAAGTAGAAGGGTAGCTGATTTTAAAAGGAAAAGGAATAACAATTTTTCGAAGGTGCTCAGGTATCTGAATGATTGAGGAGAGGGTCCTAATTATCGTACAGGTGTACTTTTCCAAACTGCTAAGC
This sequence comes from Iguana delicatissima, assembly GCA_948472985.1. Lineage (NCBI taxonomy): Eukaryota > Metazoa > Chordata > Lepidosauria > Squamata > Iguanidae > Iguana > Iguana delicatissima. The sequence continues at coordinate 166,760 of CAOKZL010001517.1, forward strand.
AAATCTACTTATTATGATAGATTTGTTACTGCAGTTTAGACGTCCTTGGGGACACTCCTAGATATCATTTTGATATCAAACCATTCGGCTTTCTTCCACCACCCCACTCCATGTGTTTGCGAGGCCACCAGACAAGCACGCAAACAGGCACGGCCGATAATTGCTGGACATTCCATTCTCCACTCAGGCAGGCCAGACACAGCCGGTTCGTCGCTTCAGGAACCTCTCCAGCAAACACCTCATTACATATGCACGATACTAACAAAAGCTTCCTGCCCCGAGCAGGCTGCTGGACAAAGGTTGTGCCGTCCACTGGTAAGCGCTGCGCATTTGCATACCGGCCACACTATTGTTAATTCGGCTCTGATTCCATCATGCAAAGTTGCGACCTTTCCGAGACATTGTCTCGCACCCAAAACTCATTGTTGTTCCCTGAGTAAGGCATAGCCTGCAGTCACAATTCACCCTATAAAAACCCCTGATTCCAAGGCCTTCCTTGGATCACTCGACCCGCTCCAGAGTTCCATCCCGCCTTGCTGCCGTTTCAAGCTCCCCTCAGCTGAGCTTCTTCTCCACATCCTTGGCTTCTCTCCTAAGGTCCAGGACTACGAGACAGGTGTCGTATCACCCATTTCCCTCTGAAAACCCCTCTCTCTAACTCAATTTCTGACTCCTTCGTTATCTGTGTGGCTGTGGTGTCTTTAACCTTTGTCTGTATTCAATAAAACATCATTTTTATTACTTTAAACCCATCTGGCTGCTTGACTGACCTGACCCCGTAGACGCTGGGTTGCAAGATCCTGCTGAGTTACCCTGCCTCTCGCTAGCTTAAGTGGGTGCTCCAGCTAATTTTCCCCAAGGTTGTGTTATATTGTTTGGTTATTTAGGTGTCCCTCTTGGGACCCCCAGAGAACAGGGTAACAGATTCTTCATAGGACTGCCACTTTCTTTTTCTTTTCTTTTCTTTTTCTTTCTTTCTTTCTTTCTTTCTTTCTTTCTTTCTCTCTTTGGTAGGACTCATGTCATTCAACTGCATGTCAAGCTGAAATTCCATATGAAAAGCATTTTTATAACTGCATCTCCATGCATCAAAGGCTAATGGTTTGGTATTTCTGCCTTTCATAAGAAAATGTTGAAATTACAAACTCTGCATTAGGGAAAAAGGTGGTAGTCCTGGTTTGCACACATTGGGGATTTTTGTACATGTATTATTATTCTACCCATCTCTATTCAATTATGCTAGAAGATACTGCATAGATTGCACAGACGGTGTTTTCCCTAAGGCCCCAAGTATATTTATTCTGGAAAATGTCAAAGATATAGAGGTGGTATGATGTATTCAAAGGCAGGATGCAATGGTAGACTTCTGGTGGTGGAGCTGGGAGGGGAAAATCCCTTCTCCCCACCCCCAAAATGGACTCTGGAGGACTGGAAGCTCATTTTTGGACTGCACAAAGAACTGTGGGAGAGAGAAAAGGAAAAAACATTTCTTTCCAACTGTCAGTTAGATTTAAGCCAAACTCTCAATGTCATTAGATTTAGATCAGAATAACTTTTCTTTCAGAAAAATAGTTAATTTTAGTTAGTTTTCCACATTTTAGAAAAAAAAAGCTTTCTTATGGTGTGCTTTATATTTTAGGAAAGCATATATTTTCTCTACTGAGATTTGCATCATTTGCATCATTTGTTCCTGAGTTATGTCTGGTGATTAAAATGTCTTTTTCTGTTATCACTGAATGGATCCTTCTGCCTGTCGAACTAATAAAAATGCCAAGATGCTTCATTAACATGGTTGGCACCATGCTGGGTTGGCAACAGTATGCTTTAATACTGCCAAAGGGCATAGGCCATGGAAATTCAGGAAGCTTTGCATCATATTTGTAACAGTTGACTCAGAAACATATGACTTTCTGAGATGACCTTGATTCTGAAGCATCCTAAATAATCCCTCCTCCCCCCCCCGCCATATTTGTTCTAGGGATGCTGAATAGGGAAAAGAAGCAAAAAGCAGCACAACCAATATCATCATCTTGAAGCAGAAGTACTGAGACCTTCTGGGGAGTGGGGGGCAGATTTCCCCCTCAATCCCACCATAGGCCCAGTGACACCAGGGGACATGACCCTTCGCTGATGTCATTGGGTCTCTGGCTCAATCACTGGTGAAAGTTTCTCCAGCTAGAACTTCAGCTACAGACCCAGTCTCACTTCTTCATCTTTCCTGCTCAGGAGCAAAATACACTCAATGGATGCTTCTAGGAATTGGCTGATTTCTCACCTCAGGACTCAAGACAGTTTTTGGAAATACTAAATGAGAACATAGCTGCCTTCATTTTCCCTCCTCCTTTCCTATGTAGGAAAGGTGGAAGACAAGCAAAAAGCACTCACTCATCCCTTCTAGAAGCCAGCTGAGTTCCAGCTCCAAGATCTAAACAGTTCTTGCTGAGCGCATGGCCCACTTGGCCACTGCAGAGTGAACACCAAGGAATTCTCTGTTATCTCTGATGAGTGACTGGGGATAATAATGAGAATTCCCCTCTGCTAGCTGGAAGGAGGCAACAGAACCTGGAGGGCTGGAGAGGGAATCTTTACGGGCCTGTTACTCTGTTTACTGGGAGTCCCATGAGGGTCTCCAAACGTGCTCAAATAAAAGTGAGGAAAATCAGCTCAGAGCACAAGCTGGCAAAACGAGAGGCAGGGCAATGCAGTGGAATCTTTTACCCAATGTCTACGGGGTCAGGTCAGTTAAGCAGTCAGACAGTTTTAAAATAAAAAAAAATGATTTTATTAAGAACAGACAAACACTTAAGACAACACAACCACCCAGCTAACTAAGAAATAAGAAATAAGGGTTGTTCGGGGGAAATGGGTGATACGACACCTTTCTCGTAGTGCTGAAGAAGTTGAAGGAGCTCAGCGTGGTTTGCTAAGGGGAGCTCACCGGATAAAGCAGCAGCAAGGCTTGATGGAAGTTCAGAGCGATCCGAGGAAGCTCTCAGAACTGGAGGTTTTTATAGGGAAAGTATGACCCTAGGCTAGTCTGTACTTGGGGAGAGAACAATGAGGGTTGGGCACGAGACAATGTCTCCGAAAGGTCAGAATTTAGCATGATGGGATTAAGTTCAAATCAACAATGGAATGGCCAGTATGCAGATACAGCTCGCTTGGGCAGTTACGCATTTAGCTCGACAAGTTACCTGCTCGGGGCAGGGGGTTCTTTGTAGTAGCGTGTATCTGTAATGAGGTGTTTGTCTAGGGAGGTCTCCTAAAACAAGATCTGGCTGAGTCTGGCTTGCCTAGGTGGAGAAAGGAATGTTCAGCAATTTATGGCCATGCCTAGCTCTGTGCTTGTTCGGAGGCCTCACAAACACTTGGCCAAGGGTGGCAAAATGAGACCAAATTGTGATATCAAACGATATCTAATATCTTCCGAAGCCAAGCCAGTTCACGGTGATAACAGGCCCATGTACTGGAAGTTGCCTATTCTTGACTTAGAGGATTTTGCTGAAATTCAACTTTGGTACATTTTGCTAAAGAATTAAAATCAAAACATAAATGTTAAAGAAGCATTCATTTTCACTTGCTTACTAATATATATATTTGATTGTCATCAAAGCCATCTTGTAAGCTATATACGTTAATACTATTGCATATTTAAAACTATAAAAGTAAAAGCTAATCGATTTTTTTTAATAACAACATTTGGTCAAAGTATCTCTCCATGTTGACTTGTGCACACAAATAATCACCTGGTTCCTCATAACTGATAATGCAGTTGTTACCAGTCTACTAAAAAGTAAAGCCTACTGTCCATAAATACCTGGACAATTTTAACAGGAAAGAACAAACTCAGAAAGTAAACAAAAGTCGGCTACCAGTACTGAAAAACGCTAAAATCAAGACTCAAAAAATATGCCAATGAACACCAATCAGACCCAGGAGGTCTCTCTACAGAAAACAATACAACGGATTGCTAACAAGTACTTAAATGCACACACAACTGTTATGCATATCCTCTGACTAACAATTCAACCCTGGGGGCTAGTCCACTCAACAATAGGTTATCTCACAGGCCAGCTGTATCACTCATGCATCACAAATGCAAATCCCTCCCACCCAAGAATCACATAAGTATATGTACTCTATTCTACTTCCATGTCTCCAGATCCTCTGGAGATGCCAGTCACAGATGTAGGTGAAATGTCAGGAGCAAATACTACAGGAACATTGCCTCATAGGCTGAAAAACCCACAACAGCCCATGGATTCTGGCCGTGAAAGTCTGTGACTTTACAACAAAGCCTACTAAGTTCAATGAGATTAACTTTCTTCTAGATGATTTACTCCAGCCTTAATTTTTGTATAGTAGGGCCTGTTTCAGACATTACAGAACTCTTGTAAAGATGAATGTTGTGCAAGAAGAAGTATATGACTTGGTGCAACCATGCATTAAATCTTGGGGCCACCATTTGCATTAGAGCAACAGACAAAAGATGGGCAATGGAAGGAGCAATGGAAACAGCACCTATCAATGTGAGTTTTGCCTCTCAGACAGATGTTACCTTATCCTCACCCCTTGTGATACTCTGTAAAAATTGGTAGCATCCTTTCCTGATGTGGTTCCTTCTTTGATCAATGATCAAGGATGATGACAGTTGTCCAGAATATCTGAAGGGCTTCCCAGGATGGCAGAGGCTGGCAGATCAGTAGAACCAAGTCTTAAAGACTTGTACGTGAATGTGTAAACTGATTCTGTTTTCAAGCATTGTGTCTAGGTGAAATGAAATTTGGTGTTGTTTCATTCTCACACGCAAGTCATGATGCAGTCCAAGTTTATGAAATGGACATGCATATCTGAACCTGCTCTGGTCAAGTCCTATGTCAATGAATGATTGGCTCTTTGCTATTTATACTCCTCAGTGTGGAATTTAATTTCTTAAGAACATGCACTTTCTCACTCCAAAAGAGCAAGGAAATTGTTTATATCATATACAGAATCCCCTTCTAGCTTTGCAGCTAAATGTTTATGCAGTAAAAAGTGTTTGGATTTACAAATGCATTATGGAATAAGTATTCTGCATAACACACACATTTTACTGATCTCAGCAATTCTGCACAATCCAAAAATGAGTTTCTGTAGATGGATCTCTTGATGTGATCAGAGACTTCAATCAACACAGCTCTCATGATAAATCATACATAACAGGCTTTCCAAACTCTCTACTATTAACACTGAATTCTTCAATTATTTATGAAGAACAGATGAAGAATAAAGGCCTGGATCTTAGCAGCCCAAAAAGAAAAGAATGACCTGTGGCTAGAATAAGAATGTCTTGTCTGATTTTGTTACTGTTTTGGAAACTTGGCTGGTTCGATATTCCAGTTACTTTCTCTTTATCAGGGAAGGCACAGGGCTAATTCACATTTTTTTGAGGCAAATTAACTTGCTTCCTTTAAAGCAAATAAGTAGAGGCAAATACCTTAAGGTAAGCTACTAGAGATGCAAATCTTTAATTTACACAGTGAAATAGGTCAAAGAGCCATGGGCACGTCTACTGTTTGTACCCATACGTTCACAAAGATGCATCCGCCTTTCATAATTTATGCTGTTTTCAGTTGCAAAAAACAATGTTAATGCAGTAAATATGCTTGCTGAATAAAGTATGATTCAGCAATATAATGCATAAATGTAGAAAACTGAGACTTTGCTTATTTGTGAAGTTTTCTTTCTGAATCTATTCTGGGGATAAGGTACTCTGGAAAGGTCCTTTAAAGTTTGGATGAAAACCCAGTGTGGATTCTCTACCCTAGACATGGAAGCCACCAGCTACTATTCTGTGAAGCCCACTAGCTAGATAAATCCCTGTCTTTCAGCTTGACCACAACTTCACAACTCTGTGAGGTCAAATCAGTTCCAAACTTTATGTGGAAGTAAATGGATCCTTGCTTTCAATTGTTAACCATGCAAATAGTTCAGTGGTTCTCAACTTTCCTAATGCCGCGACCCTTTAATGCAGTTCCTCATGTTGTGGTGACCCCCAGCCATAAAATTATTTTCGTTGCTACTTCATAACTGTAATTTTGCTACTGTTATGAATCATAATGTAAATATCTGATATTTAGTCCACCATATATGATATAAAGTTTGAAGATTTGGTTTCACTGCATTCAGACTGAATTAAATCCAAAAATAAATCTGGCATGGGAATAATACTAGATTTTGTAGGCTTATTCCTTACAATTGATGCAACATTCTTGTTTTTATCAATATCTGAAGTGGCACTCTCCAGACTGTCCAGTCCCAGAGTTACCAACACCTTTTTCAGCAAATTTTTAAAAGAATCTGAGGAAAATAATCTCACTTTATTATCATCTTCTGCATCCTCCTCCTCAGAAATAGAACCATCTGATTTAGAGTCATTATCCCCATGAGTATCTGCCAAATCTGGTTCCTCATCACTTTCAGATTCAGTGTTGATTTGTTCAGAGTGTGACAAAGCAGATTCCTCAACTCTAGTCACTTTGGACCTACAGGTAGACTTTTTTGGTAAACACACACCAGTATTATTTGATTCAGCTTGAATAACTTTTGTATCATCAGGAAAATCACGTGAAAATGAAGAATTCATTGAAGTAGTTTGTTGACTGCTTAATAATGACATTACATTCAAATTCAATGAATTGTCCAACTTGCAATACATTTTTTAAACTTGTTATGTATTTTGTGAAATCATTTCACTAATATTATTTGCCTATTAACATGCACCTCCATTTCTTCAGCAATCATTTGTCTTATCACCTCCCTACTACACTCAGACACATTCCCCTGGGAAGACATTGAGGACATAGGAGGTTCAAATCTTACTTCTTTACGTTCCATAGGCATTGCAGTTTGACTCCTAGTGAATAATGGCACCATACACAATGCTAAATTGCCCTGCGCTGCTGTATTCGCTAATACAGAAGAGCAAGGAACTGCTGACTGAGAGGCTGCCATTTCTCCTGGCAGAGGCTGCTCGCATGCTTGAGTGTGACTGGTTGTGTTGCTGGCGAGCTTGGATTGGTCAGGAGAGCTCCTTCCTCTCATAGCCCCCTCCCTTGCTTTCTGAGCGCCCCTTTTCAACATGGCGACCGAAAGTTAAAGGAGCGGTTGGGAGCCCTTCCCCACCCTCAACAGACTTAATTGCATTACCAAGTAATTTTCCTTTCACCTTCTTTTTAATTCTTGCCTTCTCAGACTTCCTTATACTAGATGTTTTTAGCTTTGTTTGAGCCTCGGAGTGGCTGGTCGGAGATTGCCCTTCCAGCTCACTCTCGCTCGATGCCAAGAAAATTTTCTTTAGTAAGGTACTTCAAAGGGGGCAGGAGGATGCGAGTGCGTGGCTCGCGCTTGCACACCACCACCGAGGAGGGAATGGAGCCTAAGACCATCGGAAATACGTATTTTCTGATGGTCTTAGGTGACCCCTGTGAAAGGGTCATTCAACCCCCAATGGGGTCATGACCCACAGGTTGAGAACCGCTGAAATAGTTTATCAGGTTGGGTTATCATTACCAGAAACAAGGGATTGTTTAACTCATTTGAAGCTGCTATTTGCCTTGGAAGGAAATCTCACATTAGAACTCAAAGGAGTTTCTTCCTGAGGAAGGTTTTAACATGCAATCAATTCTGCCACAGTCGTCATAGAATTTTACAGGAGACCCAAAGTCATTATTTTTAATTTGTAACCTTCTCATGTTTTCCAACACTACTTCTATATTTTTTCATACCACAAAAAATATTTTGAAGAGGGAAAGGTAGAGAAAGGTAGTATTGGGAGCCCACCGTCTCAAAACACCCAGGATTTTCTTCCAATGCAAATAGCAGCTTTGGAGGAGCAATTTTCATCAAGAGCACAGGCAGGGAGAAAAGGGATATAACCTCCCTTTGCCAACTGCATTTATTCCAATAATTATCAGCCACTCTCAACAGCTGTTATTTATATTTGGAAGAAGGGGGCATTACATGCAATGAAGAGCTCACATTCTTGTCCATTTTTGGAGTCACTAGTCACTAAGTCACTGTCTGATGCACTGTTTCATCAGCATGTTTATTTATGAATGCCAAGTTTCTTCAGAACTGCAAGATTTCTGAGGAAAGCTGCAGCAGTTGCTTTTAAATAGAGGTTTAAATATCTCTGTTGTCACTTAAGGAAACTTTTCTGAATTAATTAATTAAAAGCCACAAACCTGCATATGAATTAAACAGTATTTGTCTTCTGTACATGGTCCATTATACCACATCACTATTTTCTTATCATTTTAAGCCACCTTCAATACTTTCTAGAAAGCTGGGATATAAATCAATCAATAATGATCCTCAAGAGCACAACTATGTTTTGCTGCTTTTCAGATAATGCATGCGTATTTTAAAATAGTTACTGCCTTACAGGAACAATTTTCTCCAGTGTGTGACAGGACAAGAAATGCTTTTTCCAAGACAGAGCCTGCTGAGTTGGTTTTTTTAAGCAGCTATATAAAATATATTGATCAGTATTTAGAAACAAAAGTTATTTGTCTAATGAAGGCATCTTTGAAATAGATCAAAAGATTCTGATCAGCTTCCCAAATCATTGAACTCAAGACCCTGGGGACAACTTCTTTCTGTTCTCTGCATAGCTCATACTTTTTCTGAAAGTAATAGTCAATCATTACAGTTTCAGGATTCCAAAGGGTTAGTGACCATTACATTATAACTCTTTACATTCTCTTTACATACTGCACTGTAACTTAGAACATAATTGAGCATCTGGAAACACAGTTTAGGCATCTAAAGAAAAGGCTTGGGCAAATGCAATCAAAGCAAATATAAGAATTCTAGGTGTGAACAATTCACTGTCTCCCTTTTGCAATGCTAAAAATTTATGGAATGAAAGAATTTTCATTTGGGAGGCAGAATTCTTCTTTCACAGAGACCTCATTTACCTCCCTCCCCCCAGTTGCCAATGAGGAATGGTCAAAAATCATGATGTGCAGGGTTGATAATTTGGTGTCTTTATGAAAATCCATACTTTTTTGGTGTTGAATCCATTTTAATCATATCATAATTATCTCTATTGGCAGTGAACTTCAGACACCTGCTCCTGCAAGTTGGCCTCATCTTTTCCCAAAACGCCCACACTCCCAATTACTGGATTTTTATCATTATTTTTATCATCACATATAAAAAGCCATGTTTTCCAGACCTCAAATAAGAGATATTCTTTATTATCTGTCTTTTATTGCCCTTTGTCCCTGGTCCTAACATGGCCAAGAAGGGGAGTGGCTGACAACAGAAGTAACAGACAGAATGTAGGCCTGTGACTCCTAACATGTCACCCATTTGCTTTTTAACATCTTTGCCTGATGAAGAAGCCATTAAAGCTTTGAAAGCTTGCATGATGCAATTTCTGCATTTCAACTGGCTAATAAAGGTATTGCTCTTTTACGGATTTTGTGTTTTGTTACATTTTCCTCATAATAAGGGATACTTGGTAACTTTACTCCTCCTACTTCCTCCTGTAGTTATACCTGTGTGTTGCTCTCTTGTCCTGCTTGTAGGTTTCCCATGGGGAAATAGTTGCCACTGCATTAATAGAATGTTAGACTAGACATTATACCCAGAATGGCTATATACCTAAGGCGAATTAGGTTCTGCTCAACTGTTGTTGGTATTGCCAAAGGCAAGCTGGTGATCTGGCTGCTTCACGACAGAGGACTCCAGATACTAACATTCAAGGGGTACTGTGCTGCTATCTTGCTTCTTTTTTTCTTCAACGGATTTGTTTTTCTGTTTTGAAAAAACATGGAAGAAACTGCTGGAAAACACAAATTGACCACAAATGGAAAACAATGTAGCTTCACTACCTCTATCACATTCCATAAATGAGACAGTAGGATTCCCCTACAAAAGGTACCCCTTGCATACAAACTTTTAAAAGATCCTTAGTGGCAACAGAAGTGATGCAACCGTTTCATCTCTTGCATTGTTGGGGCTGCTGCAAATATGCTCTGTATATTTGTAGCAGATTATGGAAGAAAACTGAAGCCATGTATGCTTGGTGCATGGAATGCACCAAGTGTGTAACTGAGTGAAAAGAGAAAGAGAGGTGCCAACCTTCCAGAATGCCCACATTATGGAAGTGCAGTTTACTACCCAGGACAGAGAGTGGCATTTAAATTGCAATGATTTCCATGCAAGGTTATTAAGCAGCTACTTAATTCCCCCCCGAAATTAGTGAGATTTGAAACAGTAATTTGGGCTGCATTTTGGCCCTTGTTACTTGTTGATGAAACCACAATGGGAAACCAGTATTTCATAAATGAAGTCCTGTGAAAAAGACCACAGAGAACTGTAGAGACTTATAAGAGTAGAGATGATGTTTATAATTAGGACTGCCAGTTGCTCATATCTTTAGTGCAGCTTTAGTAAAGTCCAAAATCAGCCAAAATAAATGTGTCTTAAAATATTCATGCACCAATGCATAACCCTGTCACGGCATGTCTAATATACAGATCACAAAACAAGGAAATGACATAGGTATTGTAACAAGACATTCTGTCTTTTTATAGCAAGGCTGTGCAGATAATAGATTCTTAAATAAACAATGAATGGTGATAAATTACCAGCCTCAGCAGTACATTTTGGAAAGTAAGGAGCTGAGGAACACTAAATCATCTCTCAGCTGAATATGCAGAACCTGGAGACATGTAGCTTAATAACAGTTCTGAATAGATAACTGCCCCTGGCCTTTTTCATATTTGAGTTTGAGGGATTTACTTTGGCAAATTAAGATCCTTGAAAAGTGAATTAATATCTGACTTCCTGTTCATCTTTCGCCCTTATTGTGAATATGAACAATAACTCAGATAATACTATTCACTTGGCACTACCTTCAGACCAGTATCTGAAAGGTATTGAAATACGGGCCAGCTGTAGAAAAGGAAAATGCTTGCTTATTGTTATCATCACTACCATCATCATTGTCATCGTCATCAGCAGCGGCATGAACAACAACTTCAGCTTAACCTAACCTATTTCTGTACCATTTTCTGGGTTTTATGAGGCCAAGCCTAAATGAATATATGAATGAATAAATGAATATTGCAAACACAGTAATAATTTAAGTCTCACACACACACACACACACACACACACACACACACTACAATACAATACAACACAACACAACACAGTACAGCAAATTATGTATTAGGTTGAACACATATCCAATACTCCCAAAGTACCATACATCCAATGAAGTGCCAGTGCAAAACTTGTTTGGAGAAGCCTGTATGAGCTGCTCAGTACTTCGGCAAGCAATCTTGGAGAAAGATTTTCAAGCCCGAAATGAAAGATTCTATACAGGTAAGTGTGTAAAAGAAATTTCACTGTAAACAATTTACCATCTTGTCCCATGCTAAATACATACTTGGAAATCCTGCTACCTTGTTCCATTTGAAAAGGGCCTAATCATTATCTCTAACTGCAACTCCTTGTCTGTCTGACTCTCCTTCCCTTCTGAACTCAGCTCATAAGAACAGTCCCTCTTTTGGGACTTCCTACCCACTGGACCAAACCAATAATTGACAGAGGTTACAGTTCCCCATTGGGACTCTCATAGCATAGCTGAGACATTGTTTTCTGTGCTCAGCTAAAAATGAAATTAAGCCTCCAGTCCTAATCATCACTACTAAGCAAAAGGCCTATGAATGACATTGTGCTGTAGAACAAAGGTTCCCCAGGCACTTAAGATAGTGCTATATTATCCAACAGTGTCCATCCTCATGATCAAGGTCTGATTGTAATGTTGTATCAGAAGTCCCATTCAGCAAAAGTTCCCTGCAACGTTAATTAGGAACTTTCCCTTTGCTCTTTCTGTGCCACAATTTTTTTTCTGTTCAACATGGCCAGAGCACTACTGATTATTGTTGCATAATTAGTTGCCATGTTGCTGATATAAAGCCTCTAATTAATATATCTACTCTCATTAATACATTTTCTTTGTAGAAGAAAAATGTTGAGGTTTCACAATTGAAACAACAAATAAAAATGTAAAGATGTAAAGCCAGGGAACTTTGTCTAGGCAATAGGGACTGAGTTGCTCCACAGAAGGTTTCTTTCATCTATGACAGTGGTTCTCAACCTGTGGGTCCCCAGATGTTTGTGAACTTCAGCTCCCAGAAACCCTGAGCATTGACCATAGTGGCTGCGGCTTCTGGGAGCTGAAGTCCACGAACATCTGGGGACCCACAGGTTGAGAACCACTGATCTATGATGTGTTAGGCACATGGGACAGGTAGCATAGGGACATAAATTTCAAAGTGTAAGTTTGTAATCAAAGTTTTGGAAGAACTCTCCAGAATTTACTTCAGGGGTAGGGGAACTAGAGAAGATTCTTGGACATTAGGCTGTGCTTTGCCAGATAACATTAGAATCATATTAAATGTTGTGTGAGGCCACTGTTTTAATTCCATTTCTTTCTGATTATAGAAAGCTGTTATGTCACAAGGAAAAGCACCATAAACCTGGAAAACTTAGATAGTTTGATACTATAATTACATCTCCAAAGGGGAAATCACCACAGATTAGGCCTGAAAAACCATTGGAAATCAACGTGGCGGGGGGTGGGTGGGATGGAATGAATGAGCCAGCATGATATAGTGGCTTGAGTGTTGGAATCATAGAATCATAGAATCATAGAGTTGGAAGAGACCCCAGGGGCCATCGAGTCCAACCCCCTGCTATGCAGGAACACCCATCAAAGCATTTCCAACAGATGGCCATCCCGCCTCTGCTTAAAAACCTCCAAAGAAGGGGACTCCACCATACTCCGAGGCAGCATATTCCACTCTGGATACAACTCTGGAGAGACCAGGGTTCAAATCCTCACTCAGCCACAGAAACCCACCAAGTGACCTTGGGCAAGGCACTTTCTCTCAGCCACAGAAGAAGGCACAGGCAGTCCCCCTCTAAATAAATCTTGCCAAGAAACCTTGTGATGGAATCGCTTCAGGGTTGACATAAGTAAAAAACAACTTGAAAGCATACAACAACATCTTTGTATGGATTCTCTTGACAAAGTAAGTGAGCAAAGGAAGACAATTTTATGCTCAGTGTTAGTGTGGAAGTAACCACATTGATGTCAATAGAGAGGTTTTGCTTGTGTTATTAGATGTTACGTTATAGTATTGCCATGCCATAACAACCCCTCCTATGAGATATGCAGTTTTCATAAACTGGACTTACTGATGACTGGAGAACATGATCAGGGTTATGCTGGCTGGAGATGTGTTCCAGGTCACAACAGTTCAGATAAGATTATGAGAAAACCCAGTGCAAATGGGTTTGTGCTGATCCTTTTACCATTCCAGGCTCTTTGCATTTCCGAATACAATGAAGAGCAAACTGTCCAGATTGGCAAGCAGTCAAAGACCACACCTCAATATTACCCTATGGAGATTTTCCCAATAAGCTCTACCTGACCAAATATTAAGACATCATCATGAGTCTCATCAATGTTTTGTCACCTAGAGTTAAGCAATCAGTTCATTCCAGACTTCTTTTTTCAATCCTATGGGAAAGCCATTACAGCTTTGTCATCGCACCACTTCAGGATGCGAAATAGGGTTTAAAAACCCTAGCTTTGCCCCAGCTTTTTACAGTATGTTGAACATACTATGTTATATGTGGTACCCCAGACTGTCATTGCTTCATGCTATCCTCAGATGCTGTCTGAGTCCCTCTGCTGTGACCCCTTCTTTAGGACTGGTAACTGTCATCCTTTTTACCCAATCTCTCTCTATCCTGCCTTTCTGGCCTCACTTTCTGATAGCCTTGTATGGTTCTTAAGCGTGTCTGATTTCTCATGTGTTTGTCAGTCCAAATAAAATATTTAATTATAACTGGAGTCTTGTCTACAGTTAGTATACATAGGTGAAAAGATCCTGCCATTACCCTCCTCTTGCAGGCCTCCTTTGAGCTATAATTCCCCCAAATTCTAAGGAGATGCTGGCATTGCTGGTGAATCCCAACATCCCCCAACTCTTAGGGTAACAATAGAATGTTATGTTATGCTATTGGACATTTTGTTATGTTATTGGAAGTTTCATGTCAACATTTTTCTTTTTTCTTTTGTTTTAAAACCCTTTCTTATTTTGCAGATTTTCTTAGGCATCCTATTGTATCTTGCTGTTCTCCCAGAAACCTCAGAGCAGTAGACCCATAAATTTCAATGCTAAGAGACAGTAAGTTGTATCGTGAATTTCAGAGATGGCCTTGTACCCAAACCCAGCACTTCAGTCACTGTATCACAATTGAGACAAAAAAACAGAGGGAGCTACAGTACAACCAAATGCCAAGTAATATTGTTTAGCATCTTAAAGAAAATTGTTCCATTATTTTTCCAAACATGCATCTTTATATAATCCTATTGAAGTCTGTTTGTAATGAATATTTTTTGTATTTTGTACATATTGTGACATTCTAGGATTAATCGTAAGTTTGTTCTTGTGGCATAACTGCTTCAGCTAGAAGTAGTATTAAAATGGTATTTTCACTCAGCACTTCATATCACTCTATTTTATCTGCCAACGCACATCCCAAAGGCCAAGACATTTTGTGTTCAAAATGTCAAATTTTCAGCTGACCTAAGAGACAAGCATGGGTTCTACCTATTTGCACAATGACTTATGCATTGTGTTGCTGTGAGATCAATGTAAATTCCTTATATTTCGACTTTTAAGTGTGTAACTGGATTTAAGAAGTTTCTGGGAAGAAACACCCCATAATTGCTGCCCAACCCATGAAATGAAGAGACCACAAACATGGCTTGGGTTGAACTAGGGCAATTTATTAATGTATGCCTAATTAACATGAAGCTAGTAGTCAACTTGACCTTGAACTGAGGCTTGAATTTAAACTTGACCTTGAACTTGAATTTGAACTTGTGACCTGAGAAGGGGGGGTCAACAGAGTGGGTAGGCTAAGGCAAGGGTCACTTCCAGACCTCTTCCCCAGCCCTCCTTGGGCAAGGTACTGGGCCCCAAAGCCAGTCCATGAGGCTGGGTTAAAACTTCGGCTGGCCCTTTTCTGGAAGGCGAGCCCCCAAACCAGAAACCTCCCCCCAGTCTCGTGATGCTGCAGTAGGGGCAAGTCCCGGGCCCACCCCAAGGACAGCATTTATCCTACATCAAAGGGTGCCATAGGTACTCACCAAAACCCTCAGACCCCTCCTATCAGCCATGGATAAGGGCAAGTGTTTGCTCAGTCCTTATCCCCCTAACCCCCACCCAGGATAGCTTCAAGCACCCATTGCAAATCCCGCAGGAAGATTTCATTGCCCTCAGATGACAAGTGTACCCCATCGGGCCTATACAGTTCAGGTTTATCAAAGACAATGTCACAGTGAGGAATATACGACCCAAGCCCTGTCTCTAAGCATTGTGAATTTCCCTGTTTGCTTGCCTGCAAGTGAACTCCAATGGTCAAGGATCCTCTGCCCCAGCCCACACTTTTCTTTGAATCATTGCAGACCAAGCAATGCGAACACCAGGCCAAGTATTGAGAATGAGCCGCATATCATGAATGGCCTGTATAATCAAGGCCTTTCCTTTTAAAAGCCCAAGGTCATTACCACCCAGGTGAATGACCAACACATCAGGCGGAGGCCCATGGCACACCCCAAACAGTGTAGGCAACAAGCCATGCCAGCGAAGTTCTCTCTTGCCAAGTCAAAATGGCCATCATGAGACTGCTGCTCTGCCCAAAAGATGAAACTGTGACCACAGATCAGCACTCGCCTCCTCCCTGCCAGATCTGAAATGAAACCAGAAACATTATAACAGGTGAATCGGTCTGACATAGCATCGGTACGCCATGGACTTCCATCTTCCAATTCTCTGGATGCCTCTGGCAGTCATGCCCATCAGAGCTGCAGTGGAAGCTGCACCTATGTGAAAGGAATGTGTGCCAAACTTAGTGCCTTGTAGGCCTAGAGAGGTCAAAGCCTTTTTTGTGATGGCCCAGAATGGGTACCTAGTGAGTGGGATTGTGTCAGCATGACAAAACAGAGGCCCTGGACATGACCCCTGGCTAGCTATATAAGCCCCCAGTGCCCTGACAGGGTATAAAGCGGCGTCAGAACATTCCTGCAACGTAACCACAGTGCCCCATCTGGCCTGATCAGTTTTTGATTCCCTTATGTGAAGGCATAAATGCCACTCACCCAAGGTCAAGTCCCTAAACTCTAGGGCCCTGCCAGACCTGTTGCCCCTGCTCTGAACAACCAGCTCACTTACCCTCAATGTGCCAAAAAATGCAGTGAGAGCCACTGAGTGAAACAAGAGAGCCTCATATGAAGAAGAGCAAAGGACTTTCCATGTGTCACCCAAACCCTTCAGAATGCCAGGAGAAAGTGGTTGCCTGTTGTTCCGGGTCATCTCTTTTTGCCTGACCCGCCCTTCAAAAAATTTGCATATCCTAAAATCACTGGTGGGATCAGGGAAGCCTCGTGACTTGGACCAAAAGGCCAGAGCAGACATAAGGGATCTAGTGGATTGAGGAGAGAGGCCTGCTTCCTTAAGGGACAAGAAGAACTGCAAAATATGGTCAACAAGGAGTGGCCATGCATCCTGTAGCCTGTTAGATTTCCTAAAGTTAGTGAAATCCCTAGCAGCCTTACTGTAGCTCTTTCTGGTACTGGGTGCAATTGACATACTGATAATCTGTGCTACCTCACCCCGCCAAGCTTCCACAGATCAAAGGACATCGGTTCCAGGAGGACAGCAGCGTCTGGTGCCAGCTCTCTGAAACGCTCCATCTGCATATGGGAAACAGCATCAACCAGGAATTCCACACCAGCAACATGTACAGCTGTGAAGACTATGTTAAAACAGAGACATTGAAGTGTGAAAGCCTGCACCAAGCGCATGACACACTGAGACCTACAGTAGAGAGAGAGTTAATCACCCTGACCGTGGCCAAGTTGTCACACCAAAAGTGGACTGAGGCATTGGCTAACTCATGTGCCCAGATGTGAACTGTCACTAATATTGGAAAAAACTCCAAAA
This sequence comes from Iguana delicatissima, assembly GCA_948472985.1. NCBI lineage: Eukaryota > Metazoa > Chordata > Lepidosauria > Squamata > Iguanidae > Iguana > Iguana delicatissima. Next base: position 183,844 of record CAOKZL010001517.1, read on the forward strand.
ATGTAAGATTGGTCATGAGGCCTGCATTCGCCCAACTCTCAGGTCATCTCTACACACACCACTTGCCCCTGAAAAAGACACCAAAACTGATGGATCCTGCTGTTTCAGCTGATATTTTCAGTGCATCCCTGACTTTGATCTCATTGTGCCAAAAAGAGACACCGTTGAAGTCAGCCAGGAACTCCTGCCACATCCCTAAGTCCAATTTAATCCCTCTGTTGATCCTAATTCTGTGATGCGGCTTCGTGATGCCCTTCATGGCATCGCACAGGTGCCAAAGGAACACCCTGCCAGGCACAACCACCCGGCAGCCAAAATTCAGGTGCCCCACCAGCTCCTGAAATTCCTTAAGCGTAGCCTTGTGCCTCGCCATGAAGGGAGCCACCCTTGACCTAAGATCCTGAACCTTTGCTGGCAGTAGTTTACAGGCTTGGTTGACTGTATCCAGTTCAATGCCCAGAAATGTAAGCTGCTGTGTGGGGTGCTCAGTTTTCTCATGTGCCAAGGGCACGCCCAACTCCCCCATGAGAGATGTGAATTCTGCCAAGAGAAATGCGCACTGCCCAGAACCATAGCGTCCCACTAATAAGAAATCATCCAAATAATGCACAATGCCCTTAAGGCCCAACTTATGTTTGATGGCCCATTAAAAAGGTACTGAACGTCTCAAAGGCAAAGCAAGACACAGAACATCCCATCGGGGGGAGTGATCAACATAGAATTTACCCTCAAAGGTGAATCCCAAATGCTCAAAGTCACATGGATTACAGGCAGCAGGCGGAAGGCTGACTTGATATCAGACTTGACTTAGCCAGTTCAGCTCCTACGCCGTGTTTGCACACCACCTGTACAGCTGCATCAAATGAAGTATACTTAACAGAACATAACTCAAGCAGAATGGCGTCATTAATGGACTCGCCCCTGGGGTAAGACAAATGGTGGATTAACCTGAATTCATCTGGAGCCTTCTTAGGGATGACTCCTAGTAGGGAAACTCTAACATTGGGAGTGGGAGGTTGGTCAAATGGGCCTAACACCCTGCCTTCAGCAACCTCCTTCCTAATTTTCTCTCTCACCACATGCTCTTTGCCTATTACTGATTTAAGGTTATTAGCCATAAAAAACTGCTGAGGTCTCACAGTCGGGATCCTGAACCCCCAAGTAAATCCCTCCCCCAGATATAGAGCTGCAGCCCAGTCTGGGTAAAAGTGGAGTCAAGCCAGCAGTCTCTCAACGTTAATTGGACTGGGTCCCTTTGTGAAGTGGTGGCTGATTTCCTGGCCTCCGCTTGCCACCTCCATCTCTGGGGCCTGTCCCTCCCCTTCTCCCCTTGGTGCAGTTGTGAATGGAGTGAGAGCCCCAGCAGATCCTGTATACATGCTTGTATTTGCAAGGGTGATGGGCATAAAACCCTGACATCCTAAACTCCCAGCAGAGCTGGATTTGCTGATGCTCCTGTGAGCCCTGAGTGCGGGGAGGCCTCCCCGGACTTGTTGAACTGCACCAGATGACTGGAGTGGGACCTCTCACCAAAAATGGGGCGAGCAGGGGTCAACGTCTGTATCCACAATTCGGGCTGGATGCTGTCCCAGCGCAGGCTTGGCTGCTTTGCCACCCTTATCCTAAACTTCTCCTTGTAGTGCAGCCAACCAGTTCCGGTGAAATTTGCATGAGCCCTGAAAATCATGTTCAAATACACCACCAGGGAGTGAGCTCTTGATGGCTGGGCCTTAACTATCACATCCACGTAAATGAGATAACTTATCAACCAATTAGTCCAGTTCTTGTTCATCCTGTGCTTTTTCAATTTTTCTCTTTCAGTCACATTCAAATCCTCCTTCTCTTTCTTATTAAACTCCTGATACAAAAGAGAGAATAGGTCTACGTATTCTCCTTTCAGAATCCTTTCAATAGTGGCTGGAGTGAGGTGATCATCCAATACCCCTGATTGTTCATCTGCCTTCTCCTCAAGGCCTGAATCCTTGCTTGACTCTCATGACCCCGGGGCTCCACCCTGAGCAGGTCCAGGCACATCCTGGGAATGTGGTGTCATCCCTGATGGCAGTTGAGAAGGTGACACTTGTTCCCCAGAGGAAGAAGGTGAAGAAGAAAATGATAGCTCTGGGGAACCTGCCAGTGGGGCCCATATCATATTCCTTGGGGGGGGGGTTATGAAGCTCTGCGGCCATGCTACGGAGACAGTGCCCTCCTCATGAACAATAGACTCACCCAGCACCACTCTTGCCGCTTTTGACTCTCCTGAGGGCCTGGCCTCCCAACTGTCATGCTGTGATGAGGATGCTTGTTCCTGCCTCTCTGAAGGCGATTTGCTCCACTTCTCACCCAATCTGTCCTTCTCAATAGCGTCTAGCTATGCCAATATCTGGTTAATAACGCTTACAGGCATGGAGACCCTCTGTTCCTCCCTTCCTTTGTTCTGCCCCGCAGGCCGCTGGCCACTCTCAATGGCCTGAAGCTTAGCAAAAATGGTGGCTGCCACATTTGCTCCCCCTTCCTTGTCTGAAGATGAAGTCACTGACATTGGGGCAGCTAAGGACTTGGCTGGTGTGACTTTTTTTTGCTGGCGTGGCCTTTTTGGCTGGCATGGCCTTCTTGGCAGGCTGCTTACCCTTCAATGCTGATGAAACTCGTTTGGAAGCCATCAGCGCCACTGGCAAATCAGGCCAATCTTTCAGCCAAAACCCCAAGGAGAGAATGAATTGTGCTCTCCCAGCCCCAAATGAAAATCCAGCCACCACGCAATGAATCCAGGCACACCACCCGCAATGGACCGACAAGGCCAAACCTGCTCTCTCAGCCTGAGTAGCACAACCAGTTACACTCCCCAGCCTACCAGCAGGGAATCATGCCAATGAAAAATACCTCCACACTCTCCCAACTCAATCAGCACAACTCATAACACTCTCTCAGCTCTGAGGCCAGGAAGCATGTAAATGAGTAAGTCCTTTCACACACTCTCAGCCCAAAACCTGGAAACCTGGAACAATGTCCCCCTCCTGACTCAAATGCAATAAATCCTAAAACTCCCTTAGCAAAACAAAACAAAGCATAACAAAACAAACAAACAAAATAATCACACTCTCTCAGCCTGCCAAGGCAAACTGGACACACTCTCACAGCCTAGATAAAGCAAAACCACTCAAAAGAGCAAACCCCCTGGAAGAGAGGTGCAAAGGAGAGAGAGAAAAGAAAGAGGAAAAAGGGGGGAAGGAGGAGGAGAAGAAGGGGAAAGGCACACTCTCTCAGCCTACAAAGACAACTAGGACACACTCTTACAGCCCAGAGGCAACAAAACTGACCCAAAGGGCAAGCACACACCCCTGAAGAGAAAAGGGGAGGAGCAAGAAGGGGAAGGGGGAAAGAAGAAAAAAAGGGGGGAGGGAGAGCCACAACAACTGCCCTCCCCAAATAGGCTCCCAAACACCTAAGGGACTCCCCAATGGGCTGCTGCCCCCAGCAAGGCCACGCAAGCCTAGTGGTCACCTTTCTGGTGGTCCAAAAAAAAAATTCTTGCTCTGGCAATGACCCTTCTCCAACCTGGCACCCATGGGTGCAAAAAAAACAACAACCCCAACTTACTGCCACTGCTGCTGTGCCAGCGGCCCTCTAAGAGCCGAGGGGGCCTATAGCATCCCCACCGCTGCCGAGGATCAGCCCAGGGATGGGGGAAGAGGGGCAGAAGATGGAGAAAGAAAAGAAAGAAAGAAAAGGGAAAAGAAAAAAACAAACAAACCTGGGCAGCCGCTGATGCAACCGCCAGCTGTCTTCCAGCTGCTGAGAACAAAGGCCTGTCCAGGCTCTACCACATGGCCAGCTTTCTGGGACGCTCAGTAGCCCCCTCCGTCAGCCTCGCCAGCAAACAAAGAGGCTGAGGAAGGGGCAGGGCGGCCCTAAAAGAATCTGCAGGCCCTGCCCCCTCCCCTTCCCACCATGCAACCCTTGTCGAGCGGTGATTGCATGATATCCTCTCATGGGAGGCCAGCAAAGGCGTCCCCTCACCGCCATGCTTGATCACATGGGAGGTGGGAAACGAATTCTGAGTTTCTGGAACTAAAGCAGAATATGAGGAATTTGTGGCTCTCCAGATTTTGAAATGCTATGGGAAATTTGTTATGATTTGCCATGAACAAGGAGTGTGGGGGGATGTCAAGGAAAAAGCACCATTAATGTGAACTTTTCAGTCTTTGATTCTCTGAACAACATAGGGAGACAGTGACACAGTGATATCTAGTACAGATAGCTGTTGGAAGTGAAACCATCTGTGAAGTAACACAGATGGTGGACAGCATCAGATAGGTACAGACAACTGCAGTGAAGATACGAACACTGCTGGCCAAATGTAATCTACAGAATGAGTGAGAACACTTTGCATATACAATTTACAGATTAAAACACAGTCTACGTTAACAGTAAGAAATACCCTCTAAACAGATAGAGGTAGAAATAATCTGAAACAATGGTTATGGCTTGTGATGAGGTTGCTTTGCGGGTCAGCTATTTGGAAGGCAATTGCAACTTGATGGTGGGTTGTTAGTCAACAGGAGTAGTACCTTAAGAGTGAAACTTGGCACAGTGGTTTGTGTGGGAGGAGCTTATAGGTGAGAGGAATTATATATACGACTGAGATTCTGTTTGTCAAGAGCCTTCAGTGAGATCTTGGCTGGAGAGAGTGACTGAGTTGTGTTTAAGCAGCTGAGAAAAAGACACAGAGAACTGGTGTCTAAGGCTGGGTGTTATTGGCATAGACTGTCAGAGGTTGACCCGTTTAATGTAAATACTCTGTACTTCACTTGAACCCTGGCAAGCTGTGGATCCATTTTGTTTTTATAACTACTGAGTTGGTCTGAGTTATCTAAAGTCACTGGTAACAAAGAAAAACACACTATTATTAATAACTGCTTGGTTCTGAGGGAATGCTTAAGACCTTAGCCCTTTGACACAGAAGTTGTATTTAAAAAGAGGAGTTAGGGCTGAGTGGTAGGCCATTTCCCCATCGTACCTGCATCCTGTGCCAGGATGGGAGAATGTCCCAAATGCTCCCCTCCACACCCGGCTGGCTGCCAGCAGATGGTAGTGGGCAGGACATGCTTCTTCCTTCCGCAGTGCAGCCGGCCTCTTCCTGTGTTGCACTGAGGAAGGAAGCACCTAGATAGTGCTTCTGCACTTTCTGCACAGCCCCAGCCAAGACAATCACGTCATGTGGTAGCATGAGTTGTGGCATGGCTTCAATGGGATGGGGGCTGTTTAAAAATGGCCTTAGTGCCAGGGTGCCTTATTATGGTGGAAATGTAAAACCAATGTACTGAGAAAGAAGGTCCTGTCACATAGCTATGCTGAAATAATGCAATTTTTCAGAAATAATGAATGCTACTAAATACTGAAATGTATGTATATGCTCTATATGAAATGTACAAATTTCCTCAGCAGATTAAATGTGAAATGTATGATACTCATCTACTACAAATATTGCGTAAGCTGATGTTCCTTACTACTGAAATATACTACAAGTACCACAGGCCTCATAAGTATAGGAAATGTCCCTATAATTATAAGAAATATGCCTAAACTTTAATGTCTGTGGATGATTAGGTTCCTAGACTGAAAAGGGTTGTGTAAACCTAATGAATAAATACCTCAAAATATTCTTAAGGGGAATCTGATGTTGATCTGCTGTGCAATACTGTTGCTTACAGTCCTGGAAGGCTGGATGACTAAAATAGTGAACTGTAAAGAACTTCAGATGGATGCACACTGACAGACATAAGGCTAAGAACTTTCAATCTCACTGCAATTTTGTCTTTTTTTTTTTTTTTGATGATTGTTGTTTCCTATCACCCTGGGGCTCTTTCACATTGCACAGTCAAAGCACTGTGGCCATTTCCGCACGAGACTGTTGTGGTGCTATGATTCCACTTTCAACATCCTATGGAATTCTGGGGTTTGCAGTTTAGGGAGGGGCCGCCTGGTCCCTCCCTAAACTGGAAACCCCGGGATTCCATAGGATGTTGAAAGTGGAATCATAGTGCTATAACAGTATCATGTGGAAATGGCCTGTGATTCTACTTGAATTGCCAAGGCTGCATCTGGTCGAATTCTGGGGCCGATAGTGTAGAGATAGTTCTTAGGTATCTTAAATAGTTCTACAGGACTTCTCTTGATGCAAGTTCTAAATTCCCCTCTGTCAACTGCAAATCCATAGGCTAGACCAATGGCAGTTAAAGTGGAATCATAGTATTTCTTCAAATATTTTTTCTTGAAGCACAGGGGTAAGAGAGGAGAAGAAACTATTACGCTGTTTTATTTCCTGTCATACATTGCCAACATGCTTCCTTTCATTGTTTAAATTTTTTCCTTCACTTTCTATTATCTGACAAATATGCTCCTGGTAAGTGCTGGTAATGTGCATTTATCACATGTATCATGTGAAATAATACATTATTCCTGCATGATATGGAGAATATTCTTATCCATCTCTACTCAGAAGTAAGTTCCATTGAGGAGAATGAGGTTGATTCCCTGGCAAGTGACTATAGTCTTAGCGATTTGAATTGTATTCTCATTAAATCTAATTCACAGAGTAAAGTTGAACATGGGATTTATCAGAGTAATGAAAATCATCTGACTGCTTGAGGCAGTTTCAACCTCAAATAAAACAACCTCCTTTAGTATAGGAGTGTACCCTGAAGTATGTGTCTCCAACCTCTAAGAAAGAAGCAGTGTTTATGCTGCATCACTTGTTTTCTCTGTCAGGCAGCCTGAAATTAGTTCTTGCAGGTTTGAAAATGAGTCTTTAAAACCCTCTCAGGGGCATTTCTAGACATTGCCTTCTTCATGAGGGGTTTAATTTCTCTTCACATTCAAGGACAATGTATTCATGCCCTCCTGTCCCAACAAATCTAGAAATGAGGTTAGCTTGGCAGCTAGGATGTGGCTGAACTGAGTTCTCTACCTTCAAAAAAAATGGTAGCAGGATGCACAAAAATGTGAGAAGGATGAAGAATATAGGAATGACATTTTTGCAGGGGGGAATTGTTGCTTAAGGGTGCTAACCAGTGATTTACCAATGAGGAGTGGTAGTTGTAGCAACATCATGTGTGTGGCTTAGTAATGGCTGCAGTTTGACAGGGAAATACAGTGTTTAGAATGTGTTCTAAGCACCTTGGCAATAATGCATGAAGAACAGCCATGCTTCTTACATTTCTTTGATTCTCCCCCTTAATTAAAATGATAGAAAAAATGTTTGAGATTTAGAGAATTGGAAGTGGAATAATTAAAGTCTCATTGGCTGGAATACACACATCAGTGTAATCTCTGCAGGGTCAGTCCTACCATTTGTAAGAAAGAGGTAGCTGCCTCAGATGCTGGATGATGTGGAGGAGGAACCAACGAGAGCCTCTTGGTTCTCAGAGAACAGAGAAATATATCCTGGACTGGTGCAACTCAAAGTTGGTGGTATAAGGCTCAGTAATAGTCTGTGTGCTATTGCCGGCAAGTCTGCTGCAAGTTTCTACAAAAGAAAGAAATAGATATAGTCAACAGGCACAAATATGGTGCCAACCTCTGGCACAATGGGAAAACACCAACAGTCCCTCATATCAAGTAGCTTAGGAAGTACTTTCCTAGACAACCCGTCTGAATATCCTAGGTAAGCCTGATACACTTTGATGAAGTAAAGAATGCTGTCTCAGCCATTATCTTGTCCTTTATTGTAGACCTTAAAATGTCTTAGGACTGTCTTTGGTCTCTCAAACATTTCTAGCAAAATGCTGACAGCCAGTTATTGTTAACACTTGCTCACAAGAGTGATTTATTAGTATATTTAGATTATTACAGGACCATCAGGGATGGACTCATGAAAGATCATGATTTCCCTCTTTGGAAATGGAAAAATTACAACTGTTTATTCTTCTTTCTGAGTTCCAATATTATATTGCTCATGTGAGGTCACCTTTTCAGTCTCCCGCTCCCAAGCTTCACTTGGGTACTCTTTTACAGTTGAAAATTCCTGCAGTTCTTCTAAAATCTACAAAATCTCAGCCAGAGGATAACAGTCTGTTATGAATAAAAGGACAATTTTTCAAAATAAATTTCACATTTATTCTGCATGACTTTTCTTTCCTGAACTTTAGAAGTCTAACTTTGTGCAGAGCTGCAAATAATTGCAATCAGAATAACACTGAGTTATAAGTAAAATAGGTAAACTTGTCAGAGCTTGGGAAGGCTACATTTTTAGACTACAATTCTCAGAATTCCCCAGTCAGAATCCCCTAGCCAGTATGTCTAGATTCACCCATGGCCAATAATATCCAATACATAGTCCCTTTCCTAGCCTCTGAAACACTGAAATTATTGTTTTGTGCCATCAAGTTGGCTTTGTTTTATGGTGATCCCTATGAAAAGAGACTTCCAAGAACCCTAGTCATCAACCCACCTGCTCAAGTCTTGTAAATTCAAGACCACAGTTTCCTTGATGGAGTCAATCCATCTGTTATGTGGCCTTCCTCTTCTCCTATGGCCTTCTAGTTTTCCCAGCATTATATTTTTTTTTTCCAATGAGACATGTTGCTTCATGATAAGCCCCAAATATGATAGCCTTAGTTAATATAATGGTTCCTCACTCCAAGATAAGGGCCTAAATAGGCACCAGACCCAATCTGATCTTGGAAGTCAAGCAGTGCCGGGCCTCGTTAGTACACACACATTCTGCTATATGCACCATATCTCTGGACCTCATTTTTTAAAATGTTTTATCTTACATTCATTACCGCTCTGTATAAAGACCCACATTTCACAAGTGAAGGTGATTGGACTTTATTGATTTATTTGTCTATAACAGGGATGGGCAAAGTATATACAGCCCTCCCCAAGGCTATGTTTGCAATCCTTGATTGTCTCAACTCCCAGGACCTCCTGAATGAAAAAGGAGGATATTGCCTCTTCTGGAAGCCTCCAGAAGCACTAGGTCACCTTTTAAATAAATTGCATATGTCTCACTGCACGTTTTATCAGAAACATTTCCTGTTTTTTTCAAAACTAGAAGGGGGCTTCTGTGTATTTCTAGTTTTGTTTGCATGTTTTGGCAATTCGTGGCCCCTAGACAGACCTAGAGGCTTAAAATTGGCCCCCACACCTACAGTATTTGGCCATCATGTACTTATAGTATATAGTATAGATAGGATATAGGTGAACATAGTAGGTATGTTCCTGGGCATTACTTCTTTAGTGGAAAATGTGGTACTAGAGACAGAAATCACATGGGATAAAATGGGGATAGGTTCCTACACCACAAAAAAGAACAGCAAACTTTTTATTTAAAAACAATATGCAAATATGAAATGAAACAACCACATTGAGCAAGCCTAAAGTAAACAACAATATTTTGAACCTTCTGGAGATAACTTGAAGCCTTTTCCAAAATGCATCCAGGGATGACATTTTCTTTCAGCAGTCTCTAGTTTTCTTACAATGGCCAAACTTATAGACCTATGCCTTTTTAACATACTGGGAATAATTGGTGAGACAGGCTTGTTTTCTCTCCCCTTGTTTCTCTATTCTGCTGTTCATTCATGCCAATAAGGGATTCTCCTTCTGTTCACCTTTCCTGCTGTTGGCATGCACATATGGCCACAACAGGAGCAGCTAGAGGAGAATACCATTTCCCCCCAGCAAAAGCTTTATTGCATTGTTTACTGAAAACACTCTGGCAAATGTATAGGGAAAATCTAGGGGTCTTGAAAGAGGATATCACTCCCCTGCCCCAAGGAACAAAGAGATACCAGCCAACTGTCAGGTCTGTCTTCAACTCTTAGGTCTCATTACATAATTATAGCACTATGGCTCTTTCTGCACCTTAAGTTATCCCGTCATCCTGTGGTTGTGATCCTAGCAGCACCTTTGGTGAGAAGGGAGTGTGATGGGAACACTCCCTTCCGCACTGGACCAGCTCCCTGCGGAAGGGAGTGTGAGGGACACACCTCTCCACTCTGCAGTGCGGCCAGGCTCTTTCTCATTCTGCCCTGGGACAGGAAGCACCTCCATCGCATTTCCAGGCCTTCCAGAGGGCCAGTAAGTGCAGGAGCATTACCCGATCAGGGGTCATTGATGGAGAAAATCTGTCAGTGATTTACTCTACAACTGTGCCAGCTGGTGACACAAGAAGGACGGGACCGCACTGGGACTGTGACAATGTCTTGCCGGGATGCCATGTCCATGCAGAAAGGGCCTATGGTTCCACTTTAAATGCCAAGATTCCATCCAAGAAAATCCTGGGATCTCCAGTTTCATAAGGTGTTTAGAATTCTTTGCCTGCAAGATTTTGTGCCTCTCCAAATTACAAATTCCAGGATTTGACAAGATGCAGCCATGGCAGTTAAAGTGGTATCAAAGTGTTATAATTTGTAAAGTGAAAGAAACTTTAATTAGAGTCAGAGACACACAGAGAGAGGACTGAGATGAATGTTAGACTGTGTAATCTGTAACAAGCATTTGGAGAGGCTGGTGTTGGGATAGGAAGGGCTAGTGGGAAAACAAAAGAACTGCAGAGCTCCTCCTGTCCTAACACTGATAGCCTCTTTCCAGAGATCTTTTGCAGGAACAGTGGATTTGGCTGTTGTTGTTCTTGTTGCTGTTGTTGTGTGCCTTCAAGTTGTTTCCAATTTATGGTAACCCTAAAGCGCACCTATCATGGCATTTTCTTGGCAAGATTTTCTCAGAGGTAGTTTGCCTTTGTTTTACCCTGAGTCTGTGTTACTTGTCCAAGATCACTGAGATGTTACTTGTCTAAGATCACTGAGGGGGTTTCCATGCCAAACCAAGATTTGAACTCTGGTCTCTAGAGTCATAGTCCAATATTCAAACCACTATACCAAGTTGGCTCTTGTATTTGGCTGTCAGTTTGGCATATTTAAGTTGTCTGTGCCCACCTATGCCCGGTCTGCATATCTGGAGACGAACGTAAGTATTACCAAAAAACCCTATAAACCTCCAGTTACCTTCTTCCAAAGGAGACCAAGACCAGAGAGGTGCTACCCTGATGGACTGCTTTCCTGCTCATTGGAGTGGGATAAGCAACACAGTGCATTTTCCTCTATATTGTACAGGGGTTGAAAATCTAAATTTTCTTAGACTATTCATTCTTTGTGCTCAAGAAAATCCAATTTTGTGACATAAGACGTTATTGTGGGACATCGCCCTGACATCTGTCAAGGCAATATGCTGTGGGAGGATGTGGGACAGAGACCTTTCTACTTTGGCAACCCAATTGTAGAATACCCTCCCCTTGGACACCAAATTGGCACCAATGTTGCTGTCATCCTGGTGCCAAGTGAAAACACGGTTGTTCACTAAATTTGAGGCATAACTGGTTTTACACAAACCCTTCTATGTACCTGATTTTTTAACTTTTTAACTATTTAAATTGTTCAATGAATCTTAGCCTTTTAAAATCATTTTTATGATTTACATTGTTTTATGTGACTTGGCTTGTTTTTACTATATGCTGCCCTGAGAACTTTAGATACACAGCATGATATAGATATTTAAACAAACAAATACATTTTGGATAATGCTGTTGCCATGAGAACAAGAATTTTCTTGAAGCAGTGAAATTATAGAGGTTTTCAGCTGCTGGTTTTATCTCTGAAATGTCACAGATGAAGCAGAAATAAAGGTAGAAAAAGTCAGGCCAGCTTTGCTCATTCAGCCTTTACTGAGCCACTGTAATTAGCTGTCAAACTTCTGAACTGGCACTAGGAAATTCCTGGTCTAAAAATACCTTATTCCATCATCTTTAACTATGCCAGATATCAACACACTTTTGCCATGTGATGTGTACATTATCAGAATGATCTAAACTGGATCTCAAAATGCCAGTATTGCTGTGAACATCAATCACCCGCAGCAAGTCCTCTCCCTCCCCACTTGCGCCACAGTTTTTGGTTGACTTTTTAAATATACATTTGTTGAAGATAATTGAAACTGGTTTTTAAAATGATAAAGAACCATAGTTAGTTCTGGAAAGGAGATTTGATTGGAGTTCTGTTACTTCCTCTCTGTACAACCTCCTACCTCCTCTCTTTCTGCTAGCAAAAATCTCTTTGTTCAGACCAGTGGTGTATCTAGGCTCACCAGCACCTAGGGCAAGTGTGGAAGTTGCGCCCCTAAGTGCTGTCACTGTCACCCTGCTGCCCTGGGCCAGGAAAGACTATGGCGGGGGTGGGGCCATGGGCGGCGGGGGGGCAGTGGGCAGTGGGGGGGCATACTGCTGCCGCCCCCTCTGAACTAGGCCAGGAAGGACCCTGGCAGGGGTAGGGGGCAGCAGTACCCCAGGCCTGGGCGGAAGGCTGGGGAGTTTGTTTTTTTGCACCCGCCTAGCATTGGCACCCAGGGCATGCACTTCAGTTGCCTCACTCTAGATATGCCTCTGGCTCGGACCAGGGTGGGAATTGTGTAGCCCACCAGGTGTGGTCAGACAGCAACTCCTAGTATACCTCATGATGGACTATGTTGGCAAGGGCTGCTGGGACCTGTTGTTCAACAATGACTGGAAGGTGACACTCCATCCTGGACAGGCAGGCCTTCAGTTGCTCACTGGCTGTAACAGAAGGGTTTTTTTAATGTGGTGTACTGTACTTTTATAATTACTTTTAGGTTCCAAACGCTAATAAAACTGCTTTAATTTTTTTTTAAAAAAAATGATTATTTAATTCTTTTAAAGCTTTGGTACTATACATTGTTTTAACTTATACTGTAAGTTACATTGGGTCACACACTGGGAGAATGCAGGACTATAAATTAAATAAATAAGAATAAATAAAAATATTTATTATCTTTTCAGGGCTATCTTTATGAATATAATTATGGATGAAAAAGAAATTCACCTTTAGGGTTCATGTTTCTCTCTGAAAATATTCATTTTGCATCTTCCAAGACATTGACAAAGCTCGCAATGCATTTTGTCACACTGTGCATACCTTTCACAAATGCGCTTGATTTAAAAAGTGTCTGAAAATGACACAAACACACTTTATTCTGTGGGAAATGCACTAAAAATTCATAAATTAGGAATAACGCATACAGAACTACACACAAATTCCAGTGTGGAAAGTGGAAATAAAAAAATAAAATAAAAATCTCACAACAACTGTTTATAGAACTAGGACAGGATGAGAATACTGGTCAGATTCTGAGAAATGTGATAAAAACAAAACTGACAGATTCTCACAGCCAAATGTTAGATGATATTTTGCTGAGGCACACTGAAGTTCCAGAAGTAAAACCAGCTGCATTACTAAAGTTCTCTAGCACAGCAAGGATTTCACTGATTTTCAAAATGGTATTTAGCGGTGGTTACAACTGCAGCATTGTCATCTCCCATAGCAGTCTTGGCTGTTAAACTCTCAGAGGGCTGTACCCCAAATCTTTGAAAGTTGTCATTTAAAAACCATAGAATAGCTTGTTAGCTAGGGCGTTTTTCACATATCAAATATCCCGCTATAGCTCCATTCATGTAAATTTGAGAATCCTTCAAAGAGAATTATAATATGCTGGTGGGTACGTGTTGAAGCATTTGCCAACAAAACAAAATACCTAGCACAGTGTTGTCATGTTTACAACTTAAATCGTGCTGCAGAAGGAAATTTACAATATGATATATCAAAGTAAATAACACCCTCCTTTCCTAGTTCAATGGATGATGCATGTAAAAGCCGCAGTAGACTCCCTCAAATTCCTGCTGCTAAGAGACCAGTTCCCCAGCAACTGCTAATCAACCAGTGAATCCAAAGGTTGCTTCTTGCCACAGTTAATTAGATGACAAAATGCTGATCTAATATCTCCTACAACATTTGGAAGAATAGACTATTTTTCTTAGGCTTGTAGACTTCCCATCCTAGTGCTTAGATATTTTTTTTCCTCTCTTGGCAGCAGACATTATTCATGAATGTGTAAATTATGTGAAATTGCAGGTGCTGGGAGTGGTCATAGGGAGGCTGGCAGCCTACTTATTGATTGTGTGAACTGTATAATGTATATGTAGGTAGTACCAAACCATTCCCCAGCTGGCACCCTCCAGATATTTGACATTTCCATTCCTACCAACCAACATAGCCAATGATCAAAGATGATGCTACTGTTCTAAACATCTGGAGGACTCCCAGTTGGGGAAAGCTGATCTAGTTAGTCAGCTGCAGACTTTTGTCAGAAGCCTGATAAATACCAAGAAAGTGGAAGCAAGCAAGCCATTGAAAGACATTTGTGACAATGCCTAGCTGCCAGGGAGACCTTGAATCTGGCCTAATTAATGTGCAGAACTAACTTCATCTGCACTGCTGAGGTGGTGGTAGATACATTCCAGCCACTGATACAGCTGGTTCATCATGGCCGCACAGAGCTGGGATAATCATAATAATGGAGAAAAGCCCAAGAAGGGACATCCACATTTTTTGGAGTGCAGGCCAAATAGAAGAGGACTCTGCCTCTGTGCTCTATGTACATCCACAGTGTATTAATAGGAATAGTAGTAGGATCTGTGTGAATTCATGTATCTCTCTATTACAGAGGCACAGAGTCTTTTTCCCTCCAGGTGTTTTGGTCTACAGCTCTCTCATAGTCCCCCACCGTTGGTGTAGGACTGATAGGCCAAAATCTCCAGATTTCCTACTCCTCCTCTCTATAAAGCAAGCACATGAGTTCCATGAAAATTGTACATCATGGCCTACAGAATTTATGGGACTTGAGACCAAATTATCTGAAAGACCACATTTTCCAACATAAAGCTGCCCACCTTTGTCAATATTTAGGATATTATTCTTTCTGTTCATCAGCACCTGAAACACCTTCATTAGTAAGTTCAACAAGCGGCTTCTTGGTAGCAGCTCCCTTACTCTGGAACTCCTTTCCACAAGAAGCCCGCCTAGCACAGTTGCTGATTACATGCCAACAGATGAAGCCTCTTTTTCTTTTATTTTTTAAAAGATAATTTTATTTATATTAAGTTACCCATACTAATAGAAGAAAGGAAACATCAAATAATATTAATTAAATACAGATATATAATCTAAACAGCTGAACAGAAAACAAAAAAGATCCAAACTTATGATTGTACACACATATATTAAGTTAAAGAACAATGAAAAATTGCTGAGAACAGAATAAAATAAGGATATTTATGATTCCATATATAGTTTAGTAAAATAATTAAACTGCCCCATATTATTATGAAACTTGCATATTCGTTTTTACCAAAAAAAAAAAAAAAGGATATGAACATCCCCATACAAAATGGTTACAAGTTTAATCACGTTATTGTATCATATCTGCCTTCCTTAGTCAGAAAGAGAAACGATGTAGCTAGAAAGATTAAGTATGCTGATAACGTAAAGAATTATTATATTCCCACAGTAATAATGCTTTTAGAAATTAATCTCTGTTTCCCATTCCTTTTTGTACCCTTGAATTATTGCCCACAGTACAAGTTTTAGTATACGGGTCATATTCTCTTCCCTACTTCTTTTAAAGTTATTTAATATTGCTGTAGCTGATCCTGAATTCAAAAAAAGGAAAGGTCTCAGTATTGTAATTCTATGTAAACACTATTACTTATAATCTCTCTCTCTCTCTATATATATATAATTATATATCCTCATCCAATAATTCTTTCTGGAAATGGAAGCGATAGTTATAAATTAACTTGGTTCCAATCCTTTCCAATTAAAACTATAAAGTTTTGAATGTTCAGTTGTCAAATCTAGTTGTAGTAGTATCTCCAATTTTGGCTTGAAGATAACGTTTAATCAGTTCCCAATCTTTTCAAAACTTATTATTCCCATTCCCATCCAATATATAGGAATGTAACCGGCTCGCCAATATTTTGCAAAAACTATTCTGGCCGCAGTAACCATATGCCAGAATACTCTTCTGATCTTGTTATCTTGTTTGTTGTCAGTTTTCAAAAGACCTAATAAGAATAATTCTGGATTTAAATCAATCTTCATTTGTAAGGTCTTTTGAATTTTAGATCTTATCATGTCCAAAATCTTTTAGCACATTTGCATTCCCACCACATGTGATAGAAAGTACCTATTGCCTTCCCACATTTCCAGCATTGATTGCTAGACCCTTTATACATCTTGGCAATTCTGTCTGGTGAGAGGTACCACCTGTACATCATTTTTAGCCAATTCTCCTAAAGATCATATGACCAAGTATATCTTTGGTTACAGGACCATAATTTTCCCCAGTCTTCCAAAGAGATATTGTGAGTCAAGTCTTGTGCCCATTTTACCATGCATTCTTTCATTGTTTCTTCCACCATATTGAGACTTAGAAGAAATATATAGAGACTAGACATCAAATGCTTATCTCCTTTACATAGAAGTCTTTCAAAATCTGAAATTTGTGTATCCACACCTTTAGAATTCATGTCAGCCTTGAACTTTGTTGCTATTTGAAGATAAGGGAACCACTATATGTTATATCCTTCTTGGAGTAGTTGCTGCCTATCTTTTAACTGACATACATTCCCTTGTTTCATCAAGAGCTCCTGATATGTTACCCAAGTACCCTGACTTTGCAATTCTTTAATAGAAAGCGCTTCTAATGGGGAGAACCAAGCAGGTATTTTGTTATATAACAACGGTTGATATTTTCCCATACCTTATAAAGGACCTTACGTATCACATGGTTTGTGAATGATTTCTGGACCTTGGCCTTATTACAACATAGAAAAGCATGCCACCCAAAATGTAGATCATGCCCCTCTAGTGATAACAGTTTAGAGTTGTTTAACAAAATCCATGGTTTTAACCAAACAAGACAAGCTGCATCGCAATACAGATTTAGATCTGGAACACCAAATCCCCCCCTATTTCTAATATCAGGCATGGGTTTAAAGCCTATTCTTGGTTTCTTCCCTTTCCATATAAAATTAGATAAATCTCTTTTACATTGTATAAACCAAGATTTGTTTATCACGACAGGAATTGTTTGAAACAAATATAGGACCTTTAGCAACTCATTCATTTTAATGACTGAGAGTCTACCTAATAGGGAAAGATTTAATTATTGCCATATCTCTAATTTTTAAAAAATTGTTTTCCATGTTTTCACATAATTGTTTTGAAACAAGCCGTTGTTATTAGCTGATAAATCAATACCCAGGTATTTAACTTTATTAGTACAAGTTAATCCTGATTTCTTTTCAAGAACTTCTTTTTCTCTTCCAGAGATGTTCTTAGTCAAGATCTGTGTTTTGAGTTTGTTAATTTTAAACCCGGCGACTTGTCCAAATTTGTTCCAAGGAGGGAATCTATCTTAAAAATTAGATCTTCCAAGAAAATCACTACCTCATCGGTGAATGCCTTAATTTTGTACTCTTCTCTACCAATTTCGACTCCTTGCAAATATTTCCAATTTCTGATGTTTCTCAATAAGATTTCCAATATGGGAATGAATAGCAGTGGTGATAATGGACAGCCTTGCCTCGTTCCTTTCTCAATCATAAACCTTTCAGTCAGCTCACTGTTAACAATTAATTGGGCATATTGTTCCTTATAGATAGCTTTGATCCAAGTTCAAAATTCTGTACCAAATTTCATATAGTCGAACACTTTGAATAGAAAACCCCAGCTGACGTTATCGAAGGCCTTCTCAGCATCGAGAAGACCAAAGCTGCTTTCTTTTCAATGTGTAGCTCATAGTATTCTATAATGTTCATGACGGTCCTTAAGTTGTCACAAATCTGCCTTCCTGGAAGGAAGCCATTTTGATCTGTGTGAATGTAAAATGGTAGAATTTTTTTAAGCCAGTGTGCTAGAATCAAAGCAAATATTTTAGAATCCTCATTAAGTAAGGAAATAGGTCTATACTCTTTGCATGTGAGACATTTCCCTTCTTTTGGGGGGATTAAGGCAATATTAGCTTCTTTCCAGCTTTCAGGAATTTTTCCACCTTGCATAATTTTATTTAATATTTTATGCATTGGCTTCATTAGTTGAGTTTTAAAACATTTGTAGTAGTTTGCTGTAAGGCCATCAGGGCTAGAACCTCCAAACAAGCTCAAGGCCTCTTTTTCTTTTAGATGGGACTTTGGCCCATAAACTAACTTGTAAATATGTTGCAGTCGGACTGATCCAACTTTTTTTTAAAAAAATGATGATTTACTTTCCTTTTTTACTGTTTTTTTTAATTCCATATCATTCTAGTTGTTACCTATATTTGGTGGGAAGGATGGTATAAATTTAATAAATAAACCAACAAAGGCCACGGAAGCATTGATAGCTCTCAAGTATACAACCTAGTAGGTGCAAATGTCTGTGCAGACATTTGTCAGACAAGAAATGGATATGGACCTTCTTCTCAGTCAATCTGGATCATAGCATATGTTGTATCCATGTGTTGCCAAGGAAATTGCTGCAATTTCACTGTAAAGGAGGCGGAAAAGAGCTCAAAGAAAACATGTTAAACTCAATCTTTTCAGTAAATGGCAGGAGTAGTAGCTTATTTCTTTATTTTGAAAGGCCTTTTGTTATATAAAGTACATTTTTCCTACTGAAAAGAAATAGCCACCATTCAAGGCAATGAGCGGATTAAGACAAAGAGCAAAAAAAAATGCAAACTTACAAATCGAAACATTTCCTCCAGAGCATATATACAACAGTGTTTAAATATTTCCTCCACAGCGTATAAAACTGTTTCAGGCAACTGCTCAGGTGTCACAAACGTTGTACGTAATATGACTTGTCAAACATTCCCAGACTTTGTAAGCCATGATTTATAAAGATATGAAAGGAGAGGAAGAGACACAGATGGAAGGGAGCCCCCCTTTCTCCTAGTGCAAACTGACTTCAGTGGGAATATGCTAGCTGGCATTAATGAAAGTTCCCTGTTACGTCTGAGTTGGAGGATTGGCTTAAAATGTATTAGTACTAAGAATTAATTTGGTTAATTATATCATAGCCATGCTTAAAATGATTTTTTTTTTACAATATCACTGTAGTTAACTTCAAACTCTTCTTCATCTTCCTCCTCTTCCTCTTTGTTTTCTTCCTCTTCTTTATTTTCCTACCACTTCACATTTAGGCCATTTCCATGCTACCCTGTTATAGTGCTATTATTCCACTTTCAACATCCTCTGGAATCCTGGGGTTTGCAGTTTAGGGAGGCGGCTTTAGAATTCTCAGCCAGAGAACACTTTAGCTTCACTAAACCACAAACCCCAGAATTCCACAGGATGTTGAAAGTGGAATAATAGCACTATAACAGTGTAATGCAGAAATGGCCTTAGACAATTTTAGCTGGCAAGCGAGAACTTACCTAGCTGATGATGAGGCAGAGAATTATGAACTGGACAGTCTCTCCCTTGTGTCAGTTTGAGCTACTTTCCAAGTTGTATGGCCCTACCACACCACACTGCTATAGCACTAAACAGTCAGCCCTCCAAATTCAGCAGGATGAGGAGTGCAGGACCTGCGCAAAAGTGGAAAAATTGTAAATATCAAAATGTGTGTGGGTATCTATGGGAAGGGGGCCGAAGCATGGTTGGGAGAGTGGGCAGCAGGATCCAAACCAAATCAGGGAAAGAAGAGGGAAAGGAAGTGGATTAGTATGTTGGTCTTACATTTCCTCTCACTTGCCCATCACATTTCTTTGGCCATTTCCGCACTAGACTGTTAATAGCGCTATGATTCCACTTTCAACATCCTATGGAATCCCGGGGTTTGCAGTTTTGGGAGGGGCCAGCTGGCCCCTCCCGAAACTACAAACCTCAGGATTCCATAGGATGTTGAAAGTGGAATCATAGCGCTATTAACAGTCTAGTGCGGAAATGGCCTTGGTTGTGTGTAGCACATTGGGAGAGAGTTTGTGGTGTTTAGAAATTGGGCTATGATACGTCCTTAGCTGGCCAGGCAGCAACTGGTGGAGGAGGACCAGAGGTGGATTTTTAAAGGGCTGCTTGGCTTGATTGGAACCACTGAGATGGAAGGTTCCCCTGGAAAAGAAGTACCTGAGGTGCGAGGGCAAGGGTTGGAGAACCTCGCAAATAATCAAATCCACAAAAGTTAACACTGCATATGTGGAGGGCAAACTGTATTCCACTTTAATAGCCATGGCCACTTTCTGTGTAATTCTGGGGTTTGTACTTTAGTGAGGTCCAAGGTGTTTCTGGCTGAGAATTCTAAACTGCAAGTCCCAGGATTCCATATGATATTGCTATGGTAGTGGAATATAGCACTGTAACAGTGTAGTGCGATAGGGGTTGCAGTGGGCTCCTAGGAATCAAGTAGTCTAGTGAAGCAAGCAGTGTCCAAGAGAGCATTATTAGTTCAGTCCACACAAACATCTCCCTAGCCACAGGTTTAGCTCACATGGGATATGTAGGGTTCCTTTTCCAGATAGCCATCCCGAGCAGTCAAGAATTTTCTTAGGCTGCCACCCAATGTTCATCGTTTGTTACTACAAGTACATTGACACATCTGAGTGTTTTTTGAAAGATAAACCAAGATGCTGAATTTTATCTGGAGGCAGTGCAATCTATCTCCAACCTGCCATCATCCAAGATCCTACATGTTTCCTCTCATGGTTCTGCCTCCACTAGGCAGATTCCAGGACTCTAGAGACTGCCAAATGAGAGTATGTGGTAATAAAAATAACAAGAACAAGAAGTTGAAATTTCAAATCTAATGTATGGTTTCAGTTAGTATGAAACTGAGCATCTCCCAAACAACACAATAGACATTGTAATTTCTATTCAATATCATTATTTCTGGCAAATTGCTTGCAGCACATGCCTTCCATTTTAGGATTAGTGATACTCAGATAACAACAACAAAAAAAGAATGAATATGCATCATTTCCTCATAAGATGAGGGGCAATCTTCATTGGGATGATGCTACTTTGACAGATAATTACTCTGCAACTAAGGAATACAAGCTACACAATAGAACAGAAGTAGATGGATAGATTCTTCTCTGTTGCACACATATGAATGAGAATGAATGAGAGCAAGTTGAATGCCTGGGAGCTCCAGAGAACAGCAGAAATGTAATTAACATCAGAGGCCATTTCTGCATGGCATCACAGACCTGCTACGGGGACAGGATGGCAGTGGTCTGCGGGTCATGCTTCTGCACAATGTCGTCACAGTCCCACTACCATCCCACCCACCCCACCTGTTGTGATTGTGGGATATTCACTTAATTGAATCAATCTGTTAAGCGCCCGTGATCACGTAGCCCTCCCATCCTCACCAGTCACGTGGAAGGGCAGGAAATGCAACGGAAGTGCTTCCTTCCCCAGTGCAGCATGGAAAAGAGCATGGCTGCTCTGGGGAAAGCAGATGCGTGTTGCTCGCACTCCCTTTCACAGGCAGCTGGTCAGGAGTGGAGAGGAATGTTCCTGTCGCGCTCTCTTCCTGGTAAAGGCACTGCCAGGATTGTGCTGGGAGGACAACAGGATCAGGTAACATGCAGAAGTGACCTGAATCAAGCATTGGTGGCTCCCAACCACTCTGGGTTCAGTCTAAATTTTAATGGAGCTTTCCAAGGTGTATAATGTATTTTGGGGATTTCTGTTTCCATTTATTGCCATCAAGTTGGGTTTAACTTATAGTGACCCTGTGAGTGAGACACTGCCAATACGCCTCAAGCTAGGGTTGTCACAGATGTGGATTCCCTGACTGAAACCAATCCACCTGTAATATGATCTTCCTCCTTTTCCACTGCTTCCAACTTTACCAAGCATTATTGTCTTTTCTAATGAATCATGTCTTCTCATGATATGTCTAAAGTACAATGCCCTCCATTTAGTCATTTTGGCTTCCAGTGAGAGTTCAGGCTTGATTTTTAGAAGTGCAGACATTTTCTCCAGCATGACATTTAAAAAGGGGTTGATTTTCTTTCTGTCCACTTTCTTCACTGTCTGGCTTTCACAACCATACCTAGAAACTGGAAATATTATGGCTTAGATGATCCAGACTTTGATATTCAGTGACATATCTTTACACTTAAAGAAGTTATGTGGTTCCTTCGTAGCTGCCTTACAAGTCTCAGTCTTCTTCTGATTTCTTGACTTCACTCTCCATTTTGATTATAGCCTCTGTTTTGATTAATGACTGAACCAAAGTATAGAACAGGGGTGGGCCAAGTATGGCTTTCAGGCCAAATGCATCCCCAGTACCATTTTGGGAGACCCTTCAGTGGTCACAAAAAAAATAAAAAAAATAAAAATAAAGATCTCACAACTCTTTTGCTATTTTCTGCTAGTGGTATATCTGCAGGTCTTAAATTCTGGTTGTTCTTCTTGCAATTTCCTTGCTTCCTTCCTCTGAGTATTATCTCGCTCTCTATATGATATGTTCTGCATATAAATTAAATAGACAGTGTAATAAAATGCAACCTTGTTTGACTTCCTTGTTGACTGGAAACCATTTTGTTTCTCTATATTGTGTCCTGGTAGTGGCTGGAGTACAGGTTACTCATCAGGACAATCAAATATCGTGGCACTCCATTTCTTTTAGAGTGATTGCCAAAGGCAAAGCCTTTCTGTAATACGTTAAGCATAGGCCGATTTTCTTCTGAAATTCTTTGTAGCATTTTGTTATCCAACATACATCTGTAATATGATCCTTAGTGCCCATTCTGGAGTTAAGCAATCAGTCCATCTCCTTTAAAGTTTGAGTTTAAATTAAAGCAGTTTAAAGCAGATTCATTACCTCATTGACTCATTTGCCTTTGGAATAAAATAAATATTGGTTGAAATTAGTTGCTGCAGTTAGCACAGATAAGAAGCGAGAGATCCTACTATTCAAATGTGTTCAAAATGCGCATGGAGGCACTCTATGTGATTCAGAGAGCTGATTTCCCAGTGTTTTCAATTGCAGTGAAAGTTTCTGTGGACTGGTCAGGGGAGGTTATTCTCTTCAGAAGGTCACCACAATTATATAGCAGAACAGAAATAATGACAGAGGGTGCTATCTGATATGGGCTCATTTCAAACACCTTCCAAGGCCTGTGAAATCATCCTTGCTATTTTGTACCATCGTGTTAACCATGAATGAAATGCCTCCAAAAGATCATACAGTTAATAGCCCAGCAGAGATCTTGCAAACTCAGGGCCATGACTTTCTTTACTAAGCCAATTTGTCCGTAATGAAGTCTTCCCAGCATTATTGTCTTTCCCACTGAGTCATATTTTCTCATGATATGTCCAGATATCAATTCTACACCAGCCTTTTTTTTTTCTGGTTGTGTTTACCATGAAGAAGGCGCTGACCAAACAACCTAACCTGCTGTTACTGTTGCTACTGACTACAGATATACCTCAATTAACAAGGGCTGAATAAGAAGTCTCTTTTTACGAGGTCTTTTTATAGAAGCCCAGCCCACTTCCCCTTTTCCCATCTTCTGTCCAGCTGGAAGTCCCCTCCCCTGCCACACTGGCACTGGGAAAGTGGTGAAGGAGGGGTGGAGAAAGATAGACTTTCAGTGTTGGGTTGCAGCAATGTGTCTGCATTAAACAGTGCAGTAAAACTCAACCTGGGAATGAATGTAATTCCACTGTAAGTGATCCTACTACAGCTCTGCGTGCTTACATACAATAGGCACGATAAACAGGTGCCTCCAGAATCACTTACTAAACATGTGTGAAGAGCAAAACAGAAGGAAAAGAGGAAAGCAGAATTAGCATGCTGCAGCAGTTATTCTGGCATGTTGAAAAAGCATAGATTTAGAAGTTTTGCCACCAAAATGGAAATCACAAGAATAATGGAAGCTATTGGGGAAAAAATCATCCTGGAATGCATTTTGAAGAAAGTTTCAAGTGCTCTCCAGAAGATGCAAAATGTTTTTGTTGACTAATGCAAGGCTTATCTGTCCTGGTTGTTTCATTTCACCAGTGCATAATGTTAGTTTTTAATAAAAGTTTGCTGGTACATGTTGCATTTTGTGGTATAGGAGCCCATGTCTATTTTTAGCATGTCATTTCTACCTCAGCTACTCCCAAGATTTATATTAAAGAAGTAAAGCCCAGGAACACATTTGCTTTGTTAACGGGGGTGTACCTGTATACCATCTTTGTTAGTTTCAGCAAAAACAACAGTCTTGCAGCACTTAAAAACTAAAACAACTTTTTAATGTCTGTAACTTCTTGATCTAGACAACTCACTGTACTGGTGTCATGTACAGGATAACCTCTTGCTCCAAAGAACGTGCTCTGAAGTTAACAGTAGTTTATTCAAAGGATAGTCATGGGTAACAACTGCACACATCCAGAGAAGTTGGCAGAACTGAACTGTACAGCAATCATACATTTTCTTATAAGCAATCTATTACAAATTTGTGTGCGCTAAGCTTTCATTGGTTAGTAAAACGCCGTTTTTTCCCAAGTTGGTGCCTTTCCTATACTTTCTCAACCTCAACAGTTGTCAACTGACTTCCTTAGCCCTCTCTGTTATATCAACAAATTTTGTTCTCATAACACACTTTTTACCCTAATTTTCCAGCTTTTCTCTCCAGCTCCCACCTCCCTTGCCTGGCTACATTATAACAGTTTATAGCAGAGTAACACATCCAGGTAATTTGCAGGTAAATTCTTCTACATGACAGCAAGTGTAGCATTTAGCATGATATACGATAAGTAACATAAGTATAACATAAACATAAATCTGAAACCAGACTCCTTTCCACATGTTCCATATTATGACAGGGAGGCATTGCAACCTGACAACTGAAAATTAGGTTCTGGGTGAAAATCAAAGTATCTGACCAAAGCTAAACAAATGAGAAATTTAGATATTAATGTAATAACAATTTTTTATTTGTTACCTACCTCTCCCCAAGGCTCGAGGCAAGGTGTAACATAGATACAATTAAAAATAAATTATAGCTAAAACACACTGAAAACGTAAAGCCACTTAAAATACAAATATCTCATAATTAAAATATATCATAATTAAAAGTACAAGTACAATTAAAAGTATAATTACAAATAGACTGGGTAGGCCTGCCAGAAGAGATAGGACTATATTATTGGTTTTGAAAGGCAGCAATGTAATGTGATTATGGAGACATTTGTAAGAGGCAAAACAGATTGGAAACAGTTTGAGTAATTAACCATAAGAGTAAATAGGATATGAAAGTAAGAAAAACACAGCCATTTAAACTTAAGCTCTATTCCCCATACCCCTGATTCAGTTGGAACCTAACAATGAAGTATTGATACTAATCAACACTAGGCAACTTTAGTGGCCACTCTCCCATCTTTCAGAATCCACCATGGGCCACTCCTCCCCTGTCAGTATCAAATATCAAAACCAGTCAGAAGTCACTTTTGGTTTCATTCTTCCCCATCACTTGGGGGACCTCATTTGACCAAAGCACAGGTGCACATCTTATTTTGTACAAGAACCAAACTTCCTAGACAGCACATCTCTTATTTAAAAAAAAATAGAATGAGGAGGTCCCCCTGGGAAAAAACAAAATGACATAGATTACAATTTGCTGTGGGGGAGGAAGGATGTACAGCCCATGGACTGCATGTACCCTCCCCTGTGCTGGTCCATCAGAAGTAGCTTCTAGCCTTCTTCCTCTTATCTCACCTTCTGTACATCCTAATATCATCCAATGTATTGTCACTTTCCTTTTCTGAACTCTTCTGCAACTCTAGAACCTCCTCACCTTTATCACAATTCTAATTTTCCCTCCTAACCCCTTGGTGAGTCAGGACACTGAGGGTTTTGTTTCTGATGCCAAGATGAATTCATTGCTACTAGCCTTATTTTCATTCATCTTTACATTTTAGCTTTCTGGAGAGAGTAGTATCTCCTGTGAGCAAAAACAATCAAGAACAGCCTTAAAACAGCAGCCATTTTACAACCAAGGACTAAACACAAAATGGCTGAACAGTTTTGTTCCTTCACTGTGACACAGCTGTTTCTTACATTCATAGGCTTCTCACTCCTGTACAAGGTTTTGTTCTTCACAGCTTAATGGTATCTCTAATCATTTCTGCCATAGAACTATATTCAGCCATATTCATTTCTATGGCCCTTTTTGCATGGCATTTGCCATGTGAAAGGGCCTCTAGAGCATCGTACAATTGCAAGGAGCCATCCACATGACATCCTCGCAAATGTGTGATGCCGCTGGGGTCGGCAGGCACCAATCACGCACTATTTCATTTTTGGCTTCCAGCCAAAAATAGTGCGCGATCGCGCATCACTCCAGGGCCCCATGCACGCTTACTATGCTTGAAGAGCCTCCAGAGCCGTGGTGCCAGGCTGTGCTGCAGAAGGAAAATCCCAGGCTGCACTGCGGAAGGAAGAGAAAGAGCCCTCATGCTGCCTGATCACTAGCAGGCAGTGGCAGCGGAGCTGAAGCAGCGTGGATGCGAGAGCCTTTTGCAAGAAGTTGCTCATGCGATCCTCGCACCCCAGCACTGCGAAAAGGTAAGGTGAGAAAAGCAACAAAACAAAGCTGTGATCTCAGAAACAGAATAGATATATAGAAACAAAACCAGGTGACCTCAGCTTGAAACAAATTTGATGCATACCCACTCCCTTATGATAGTGTACATTTCATAAATTTTTCATCTGTTAGCAAGTGGGGACACAATTGCCAGTGAGTCCTCTGACATTCTCCTGTTGACCATGTTGAGCCAGTATCATTGGAGAAAAACGGAATTGCAAACTTTGTTATTGCTTCATATAACTGACAGAAAAAAGTTTTTCACCTATTGCCCTGGATTTTCCCCTATGTCAGAGCTGGGAATGGTTCTCTTAGATCTTCACAGGAGGTACTTCTTTGAGTTCCACCTCTCTCAAAGGCACATTTGGTGAGAAAGTAAGACAGGCCCTTCTTAGGCTCTGTGGGCTATAAAGATGGGAGGGACTATATGCTGTTCATGGGGCATGTTTTACCCAGACCTACTTCAAGTCCTATGCAGTGTTGGAAATTAGAGAACCAGCACAGAGAGGTTAATGTCGTGAACTCCTGCAAACACAGCATAAAGGCCCAAGTGAGGTCTGTGAGAAATTTTGTCTCCTCCAAACAGCTTTTAAAATTCTTTTGAAAGAGGGAAAATATCACAGGCCCGGTAAATCTGTATTTCCTGACTTTTTTATGGGATCCAACAGCAGGCCAAACAGTCCAGTCATTACTCAGGTGTGCACCCTCCGCCGGACTGGCCCTACCACCATGCAGAGTGAAGCAAGTGTCACAGGTGGTAGATCCCATAACTGCTGAAAGGAACTGCAAGAACCATCTTGTTCTACCTGCTGTCATGCAAGAACACAAAACTAAATATCTCTTGAAAAGTGGCCTTCCAACCTTTATTTAAAAAGTCCAAAGAAGGACAACTATTAGCCTCCGAGGCAATCTGTTCCACTTGACTGCTCTTACGGTTGAAAGGTTCTTCCTAATGTGCAGGTGGAATCTTTTCTTGCAATCTGAACCTATTGGTTTGTGTTCTAATCTCTGTACCCACATTCGGTGTATAAAACCAACCAGCCTGGAAAGGATGTCTACCTTCCTCCATTGTGTCTGAAAGCAACAGACCTTGAATGGCACAGGGTAGGTTGTATGGAAACATCCACAGATTTGTACTGTAGCCTTACCCAGCTACTCCTGAGTTTCCAGCATCTGCTTTACAGCTTCTTCTGCCTGCTGCTTGAGCAGGAAACTGGCAAACCAACTCTGAGTATTCCTTGCCTAAGAAAACCCTATGAAATTCATGGAATCACCATAAGTTGACAGGTGACTTGCTTAATGCAGCTCAACAGAAGCCTAGGTCAAGACCACATTAAAGTTTTTGTAGGCCCTTGCCACTCTTATATTCAAGTCTCTGCCCTGCTTCTGCATTAGTCTCTAAAATCTTGTTTTCACAGGCTCTAAATTTTTTGTAGGTCCTAGGCGCTGTATCTAAATTGCCTAATGGATAACCCTGCCCTAGTGTATGGTAGGCTAGTTAGATGTCACACTTCGACACTGGCTTCTGTGACTCCAGTTTCTTACATGATTGGACAAACATATTGTGCAATTAATTTCTTGCTATTTTAACTAAATCTTCTGGTTTGTCTCTGCTTCGCACTGAAGATCCTATTTATCAAGATGTATTCTTCACTTTTCACTTTTTGTTCTTTCGGAACCTTTTGGGAGTGTTCCAAACCCCATTTGAGCAATTGAATCTGTCAATGGTAAATCCTTTTTCTCTTTAGTATTGAGTTTTGATTTGGCAATAAACCACTACCAGTGACTGATGTTACCTACTAAATGCCACTTCCTATCTGTCAGTGACCTAGTTTTGCCTGTCAACAGTCAGTATTAAGTATTGCTATATTCCCAATTCAAGTCTTTTTCTATTTATCGTATTAAATCTTTTATAAGTGCAGAGTAGTTATTTCCCTTCTAAACACATTTTCTTCCAAAAAGCTGTCCTACTGTGAGGCAGACTGAGTAGCTGCCTTAGGCAGCAGATTTGCTGCCTAAGGGTAGCAAATTATTAGTTATTTAGGTTTAAATGTGGTAGTTGGTCCAAACCAGATTAGGCCCACTTAATCAGTACGATCTGAGTTTACTTTGATTGAGACTAACAGTTGAATTTAGCCTCTAATTTGTTATTTTTGTATTTTTATTGACATGGCTGAGTGACTGCCTCAGGTGCTAAAATAATTCATCTAGCTTTGGCATTCTGAAAGCTATTCTGCCATTAGCCTGCAAATGGGCTGACCTCTCATCCACATAAGAGCTTCCTGTACAGGGGTGTTCACACATTATATTCAACATAGGTACAGTCTATGGGCACACATGTATACTGAATGTTGATCTGAATGTAGATAGGCCTTTTAATCTGTGGCATTCAACACATGTACACTGATTGATACTTGGGATTTTGGAGGATTCTTGTACCAGGAGGCAAATCAAGAAGGAACACAGGCACCTGTATTCAAACTCCTCAATATGTACATGCAGTGTACACACAGTGTGTATCGTATAATGTAATATAATTACACTGTAATATAATATACAGTAGAATCTAATGTAAACCCAGAAATCCCTGTATAAAGGCATGTACATTCTATTATATGTGAACAGTTTTTTCAGGGTACAGATCAGCAATCAAGTTATAGTGTTCACAAGTTGAACGTTGCATGTGAAAAAGCACATGCCAAGGTGACTTATGTCAGGCATGAGCAACTTCGTAAAATCTGGGAGATTATTTATGCTCAGCTGGATCTCAGGGCCACACCTCTTCCCAGATCCCCACCTACTCCCCCCTTTTTTTTCACAACAACAAAAAAAGAGGCCCTGGTACATTTTGGTCACACTCAGTTATAGCTTCAAGGTATTTAAATCCAGTGGAATGGTCTTGGAGGCACATGATACAACACCCTGTGGAAACGAAATAGATCTGCTTAGTTGAGAGTGTTGCATGGAGACATTAGTTCTTATGTGAAAGGGTAAGCATAAATGGAATACATCAAGATGATAATGATGATGGTGTGGCTCAGGCATTGGCACTAAATAGGGCACATAAAGATTAGTAAGTGTTACCAGGGAACTTCTTGCGTCCTACATCCTCTGCTTCCCATATCCTGCTTCCTACATCCCATGTACTTGTTGTTGCTGTTTTGCATCTTCAAGTTATTTCTGACTTCTGACTTCTGGCAATCCTAAGGTGAACCTCTCATGATTTGTTCAGAGAGGTTTGCCTTTGCCTTTCTCTGAGGCTGAGTGAATTAATCTTGTCAATCTTCTGATAGCATTGCCATAAATTAGAGTTGACTTGAAATCATATAGCAACAATGAAATAGAAACAGACGTAAGTAAAATCATATCAGTTATTATTAAAAGATGGTTAAGCAATCTAATTAAACTCATTAAAAATTACAGTAGAGCACACTATTAAAAGCTCTTTCTTTATAAATTGGTCAGTTCTCAAAATCCTGTCTAAATATGAAAGAAGTATTTTATTATAATCTCCCTGAAATCACACATTTGCAGCCTGGGCACACTCCTGGACTCAGATTAGAGTCTGGATGCTCAGGTTTCAGTGGTATCCAGAAGTGTATTTGCACAGCAGCATGTCAGATCTGGCTACAGCAACACATGCCTTGATTACCTCCTGTTTGGATTACTGTAACACACTTTACATGTGCCTGCCTTTGGAAACTGTGGGAAAACTTCAGCAAGACCGAAACACTGGGGCCGGGTGGCTGATTGAGGCCAGGTCTAACAGCCCTATGGGCTGCTGATCCCTTTCCCAACAGAATTCAAGGTACTAGTTATGACCTGTAAAGCCCTATATGGCTTGGTTACAGCCTTTGTGGAAGACTTTATATCCTTCCATGGGTCTGCCCAACTTTTAAGATCCTCAAGAGAGAGTTTTCTCTCAGTTCTACCACCATTACAAGGTCATTTGCTGGAGAACATGAGAAAGCCTCTCCAGGGGCTGCTCCCAAGTTGTGGAACTGTCTTCCACAGGAGGTTTAATTGGCTCAGTCCTGTTTTCTTTCTGCTGACAGACAAAGACCTTTCTGTTTGAGCAGGCCACTGGTTTTTAGCTTGTTGCAGCAGACAGAGCTTTTAACAGGGAATACAGTATTTATGTTATTATATTTTAAATATGTTTTTAGGCTGTTTTCAACCTGTATTTTTAAACAGAACTGTGGTTTAATTGTCTTTTTGTATGAACAGTTTTTAGTTGCACTTCATTTTAAATCGTTGTAGGTCTTGAATCCTATATGAGGAGAAAGAAGGATATTGATTAATGAATTAATTACCCACCCTCAAAGAGGGATCCCACCAAGAGAACTCTCTCTGGCCTTCCCACCAGATGTGTCTGAGAGAGTGGCAAGACCAAAAGTATGGCATTTTCTGAAGACCTCAGAGCCAAAGCGGGCTCATGTGGTTCTGCAGAAAGTTTGGTCTTTCAGACAGAGGTGGGAAAATTTCTTTGGACCTCTCTGCTCAAAACAGGGATATTGGAGGGCAGAGCAGGAAGGGTCAACACTCACTGGGATATAGTGCCCTGTACTCCGTAAATATGTCTTTCTACCCTGTGTGGGCTTTAATGCAGGGAACAAATATATCCAATGAATTATTTCACAGTCAGCATAATCTATTTTTAGTCATAAATCTGTGCATTCATGGAAGCTCCCCTTCAATAAATCTAATTAATTTTTAATAGGAATTGTGGGCACAAAAGCTCTCCAGTGTCATGCAGCCTGAACATATAACTTGGTTATACACTTCTCCAAAATAAATCACTTTTAAAGTGCTTCCAGTGTGAAGGATTACCCTTGGTTTCAAAAATTATTCCAAAGCTATACTTGGTACTTTGTCCCTTGAAATACAGGTCCACTAATTGTGTGGTTAAGAACTCTTGCAGACTGGAATTAAACTTAAACCTCATTAAAAAGTTCCAAACTGTTGCTGGGGCAGGGAAAAGTCCCAATAAGAATTTAAAAGTTATCATGCAATCATGGGACTCCAACCATCTCTAGTCCCACCTCCTGCCACTGCAGGTCCACCTCTAAGGCATCCCACAGAGGTGGCCATCTCTAACCTCTTTTTAGAAACCTTCAATGAAGGATAATCTACTACTTTCTTGGGCCTTTCTGCACCCTACCTTCTTCTGACATCCTCCCATGGGGATCCCAGCAGCAGCTCTTCCAGGAGAGGAGTGTGACAGGAGCGCTCTCCTCTGCACTGGCTGCCTCCGCAAATTAAGGAAGTGTGATAGTTCTGCCTCTTCCTTCCTTCTGCAGTGCAGTGGGTACTTTCCCAGGCTGTGCTGGGGCAGGAAGTGCAGCCATTGTGCTTCCAGACCTTTTGCAGACCAGGTAAGTCTGGGATGGTGATGCAATTGTGAGTCATTGACTGGGAAAATCCGTCAATGAATTATTCCATGATTGCACTGCCTGGGGACAGGAGAAGGATGGGACCATGATGATGTCATGTGAAACTGTCATTGTGGTCTTGTCCTTCTGCTGTCCCCATGGCGGAACAACAATGTCCTATGGAAAGGGACTTAGGGAATCTATTCCATTGTCAAACCGCTCCCACTGGCAGGAAGTTTTTCCTAATGTTTTCTGAATTCCTTTCTTGGAAT
This sequence comes from Iguana delicatissima, assembly GCA_948472985.1. NCBI lineage: Eukaryota > Metazoa > Chordata > Lepidosauria > Squamata > Iguanidae > Iguana > Iguana delicatissima. The sequence goes on from CAOKZL010001517.1 coordinate 215,969, forward strand.
TTGGACCTATTCTCTTCTCAGGACCAGCAGAAAATCAGCTCCCTCATCTTTTACATGACATCCCTTGAGATATTTAAAGTGGCTATCATCCTGCCTTTCAATCTTCTCTTCTCTGAAGTAACAGATCCAACTCCCTTTAAATAAAAAGCTGCATTTTACTCATATTCATTTGAACTATTTTCTTATATTGAGCTATGTGGCAGGCTGTTATTAAAACTGGTTCCCCGTCTGAGCTTACAAAATTTGTAATACTGTGTATGGTAGTTACATTGGACTTACTGAATAGTCATGATGGTGAACATCTAATTGTCTACATATGTCTAATAGTCATCTTTTATGCCTGCAATCAGATACTGCCCAATAAGTGTATGGATGAAGCAGGAGAAAAGCAGCTATGCTTCCTCCTACCTATTTCTTTGTTTCATTGTCATGTGGACCTTCCATCTGTTGTGGTAAGCAGGTATCCAAGTGTCTCTTACAACAGGTGTGGGAGCAGTTGATGGGACCATAAAGCTGGGGTTTCTCTTATTTTACACTTGGAGAATCATCTACTCTATATGAGAGGTGTAAGCAACCCAGCAATCCCTGGATGTTTTGCACTACAGTTCCCAGACTCTCTAGACACAGGCCATGTTCACTAGGGCTGCTGGAGATGTACCCGAAACATCTAGAGGACAGTAGACTGCCCACTATTGCCATAGAACAGGTTTAGGCAGTTTTTGAGACTCATTCTTCTGATCCCAAGTCCTTGCTGAAAGCTACACTCTCTGTGAACCCAGAACTGTTTAGTTGTATATTCTTGCATGGCAGGGGGTTTGACTAGATGGCCCTTGCAGTCTCTTTCAACACTATGGTTCTATGAAATGTCATCTTCTGAAAGTCACAGGATAAGATCCTCAGGTAAACACAAAGACATCCTCTCTCCTTCTATAGGTAGATAGGAAAGAGAACCAGTGAGGGATGGACAATAATATTAAGTCTAGCAAGGAAAGGAAATGAACTTTGTCAAATGAAATCAGCAGAAATAAATCTTTAGGAACTTTTTCCACAAATAATGATGCATGAGTCAGGCCTCATTGGCTCCTCCTTAAATGAGCTCCTCAATAACAATAGATGCTTCTAGCATAAGTAATGCACCAATCAACAATAAACTTGTTACTCATTTGTTTTCCATTCTTTCATGAATAATGGCTGTTGAATTCTTAATTCTGGTCAGTCTTTCCTGCAAGTTCTAAGGCTTCAAGCACAGATCCTGAAGCAAAGGATTCTGAGGAATGATCCCTTTGGAGCGTATTTGAGAATAAAAATCAAGGGCAACATTTTCAAGTACAATGTGATTTTTTCTCCATAACCAAAATGCTTGCCTTGGTGTACCCATAGGAAAATCATGTTGAATTTAGGAAGCAATTGCTTCCAGCCAATCTCCTAATCCAAGGAGAGTACCTCCATGGGGAATACTTCCCAATCTCTTTCTCCAAGAACGACCAGGTTCTGTGGAATTCCAGATTGTGTTAGAATGCAAGTCCCATCACCCCTTATCATTATATATGGTGTATAAGGCTGATGGGATTACCTGTGTCTGGAATTTGGCTTTATGTACAGTGTTCAAGTCATGACTCTTAGTGCCTCCTGTGTCATTTTGTGTTGTGTCTCTCAGTTTTGATATCAGTGTCATCACTGTTTGGTTCTCAGTACCTGCTCTGTCATTTTTCCTTTATAGCTACAGATTTGCTCAACACTAGTTACATGTTCAGTTCAGCCAAATTACAGACAAGAGTAATTTTGTCAGCCTTAGGCCCTTTCCACACGGGGTAATTAAAACGTTGTAGAGCGACCTCTAATGGAGGTTGTCTACACTGTGGAGTGCGCTGGGGCATTTATAATTTTGAGGCTCTACACCTCAAACCGCCCTGAAGCGACCAGAAGTGGTGGCGCCGCGTGTTTTTTAAAAACCACTTTTCAAGTGGTTTTTATAAAACACAAGTGTGCAGCCCCGTTCCACCCCATCGCAGCGCCTCAGTGTAGATTTGCAGGCGCACACAAGTGCATGCCTGCAGATCTGCCAGGGGGCGGGCTTCCGGCTGGCGAGCTTCTCCAATTGGTGGAGAGCCTCTACCAGCCATAAGCCACCATTTTGGACGCCGCAGGAGTGTGGAGCAGTGAACTCGCGCTGCTCCTTGTGGCGACGGACTTACCCGGCTTCTGGTAAGCTCCATTTCTGCACATTTTACCCTGTTTCTCCCTCCACGTGTGGAAAGGACCTTAGTCACCATACTCGCTGGTAAGAGATTATGGGACTTGCAATCTAACACCATCTGAATTTGGGAGGTCCACAGCACTTGGACATTCTTCTGGGAGTCTTCTATCAACTGTCCTGTACTTCACAGTTAGTGATTAAAGCCACTTTTTCAAGCCAGGAAGGAAACTAAGATCCTAAAATCTTCAGCCAGCTTCTTTGGCCCATTCTCTTTAGCCATGAAATGTTAAATCATTAGATTTAGATTGTACATGCTGTTCTCTGGTAGATAAACTCAGATGTAGAGCCTGCTGAAAAACAATTGACACATAGCGGTCAAAGAAAGGGCATGCACTTGTTCACACATAGCCTGCGGCTGTGCACATCAGTTGCTTTGTATTAGATTCATCCTTCAGCACATGCTGGGGAAGTTTTGTTTTTCTACCACTTTCCCAATCTACATTGTAAAAGCCAAATACTGATCATGATAGCAGGTGCAGAAAACTGGCTTGGCCATGTGCAATCTAGCAGATGGTTATGCTAATGAAGAGGAATATTTTTAGGATTACAGCTTTTGGGATATACAAAATTAAGGATGCTGTTCATTAGATTTTATATTATTTTCTATTCCTTCTGTTTTCATAAAAAAACAATTGTTATTTATTCTTTTTTAAACATTTAAAACATTTTTTCACTAAATAATTGTTCACAATATTAACACACACATTAAACTCAAATTTCACCTTTTCCCTTAAAAAAAAGAAAAGAAAAAGAACAATAGGACATATAAATCCCAGACACAGATCTGTAGAATCACTACTAATGGTCTGAAGATACCTAAGCAAAGAGACGTATTTTTAATAACTGTTAGAAATACAAGTATGCTTGATTCCTGCTGAAAAACTTCAGGACCAACATCGCACAAAGTTGGTGCCATGGCGGAGAAGGCCTGTTACTATGTTGCCTCTGTTGAGCTCTGAAGATCTTAAAGATCCAACATGCCTCTATGAAGAAGATGGATCTTCAGGTTGTCAGTCAAGATAAATCCTATTGTGTACCTGCTACATCCTTTTGTTTATCTGAAATGGTTTTTGTTATCACCTGCATAAGAAAGATGGAAACGCTGAAGCTCAGTATTAGAACTGTCTGAATTTGCCCTACAGAATCAAAGCTAGGGAACAACTAGTTACAAATAACAAATTTCTTGGAATTATAATGCCTTTCCTTTATAATGAAGCTGTAACTACATTATGTTGCAAATGTAGCCTGATGATGAATAATTTCATTTCCTTTGCAGTATAGCTGTAACATTTTAGCAATTTGTATAGCTACAGTGTTGTGGTAGTTGAGGAATATCAAATGGTTTAAATCACACGTGTCAAACACAAGACCCGTGGACCAAATCTGGCCCGCCAGGCCATTTCATGTGGCCCTCGCACCTCTCCTGCAGCTGCAGCACTCCCACCGCCTGGTGAGCACAATCCCCACATTATGGGAGCCCCCGGCTGCCAGTATTCTGAAGAGGGCCCCAGTAGCCAGCGCTCGCGTTCTACTTCTACTTCTGACTGCTCCTCTGTCCAACTCCTGCAAGTTGCGCAGAACGTTGCCGTGGTAACCTGCGGCAATGCTCTGATGGCGAGACTTGGACAAAGGAGAAGTCAGAAATAGAATAGATTGTGAGTGCTGTCTGCTGGGCCCCTCTAAAGAATACTGGTGGCTGGGGGCCCACAATGTGGGGATCGGGCTCACCAGGTACAGAGAGGGGCAGAAGGGCAAAAAAGAGCCACAGGGGAGGTGGGAGCAGAAAGAGGCACAGAATAATCAAATGCAAAGGTAATTATTTAATATGATAAAAGAGTAGATACGATTATGTAGTCTTACAGATACAACTGGCCCTTTGAGGGCAACCATAATGCTGATGCGGCCCAAGATGAAATTGAGTTTGACACTCCTGTTAAATCATGGTGTTACCACCGTGTACTGGCCTGGACTTTGATGAACCAAAGATATCATTTTGATATCATAATTTGGCCCTGCTCTGCCACCAGCCAAGTGTTTGTGAGGCCACTGTACAAGCGCGAAGCTAGGCATGGCTACTATTTGTTGCTCCCACCAAACCAAGCCAGAGATTGCCAGATCTGCTTTAGGGGACCTCCCAGAACAAACACCCTTATTACCAATGCGCAATAAACAAAGAGACCCTCTGCCCTGAGAGGGCACCCTGGTGAGCTAAGTGCTTAACTGCCAAGCTAGCCGCATCTACATACCGGCCATACTATTGTCAATTTGGAACATAACTCAATCATGTAAATTCTGACCTTTCGGAGGCATTGTCTCCAACTCAAAACTTATTGTTTTCGCCCAAGACCAGACTAGCCTACGGTCGTTCTTTCCCTAATAAAAATCCCCAGTTCTGAGAGCTCTTTGGAACTCTCGCTGGACCGCTCTGTACTTCTACTCTGCCTTGTTGCCGCTTGGTTCAGCAGATTCCCCTCGGCCGCCACGCCGGGTTTCCTCTTCTTCAATTGGCTTCCCCAGGACTGCAGGACAGGTGGCGTATCACCCATTCCCCTTGAACTCTATTTTCCTTTTCTAGTTAGGAGTGTGTTTGTGCTTTTCTTTAATAACTGTTTAATAAATCTTGATTGTTATTTGAACCGTTTGCCTCCTCACTGACCTGACGCTGTATACATAGGGTAAAAGATCCCCGCTAAGTTACCCTGCCTCTCATTAGCCAAGAGAGTGCTCCAGCTAATTTCCCCATTGTTTGGTTGTTTGGGTGCCCGTCTCGGGACCCCCAAGTCACAGGGTAACAATGGGTAGATAACTAAACACATTAGTTATTTGACCTTGGAAACTAAGCAGGGTCAGGCCTGGTTAGTATTTGATTGGAGGACCCCCAAGGAATACCAGATGCTTTGGGCTATATTTCAGAGGAAAGCAGCAGCAAACCACCTCTTTAGTATTTCATGTCTAAGAAAAACCTATGAAATTCATGGGGGTCACCATAAGCCGATGAGTGACTTGAGGGCACATACGCACACAGGCAGCTATGGAGGAGGAGGGCCCAATTTTTATCTTTGAGCCTCCCAGATACTCCCACAGTTCATACTTCTGCATAATCCAAAAATGCAGTCCCAAAGTGAGCGGAAGTCACATCTATATCCAGTAAGGAAGCTGGCAGGGGGGATCAGAAATTTAAAGTAAAACCACATTCCTCGTGGTGTTTGAGGTAATTTTTCAGATGATTTTTTTCCCCTCTCAAATATTATTTTACAGTTCTGTGGGTCTGGAGGCTTTGGGGGATTGGGGACTGTAAAAAGGGTTTGAGGACACATGAGGTCCTTTGCCTACCTATGTTTGAAACGGTGGCTTTAGGGGTTACATCATCACGTGCTGACTTGGGTCTCAAAGTGATGGTGAAGTGGAAGAGCTTCCATTTCTGCACAATCTGGCAACTTAGAACATTCTACTATGTGTTCCTGAAATTAACTAATTCTGTTATTTTTGAGAAGTTGAGGTGATTTCTATAAAGTTGTAACTATAACAGAAGCTAACTACTTTTGGTTCCTTGGGCCTATACTTTAACTAATTATTTCTTAATTCCAAGCTCTGGTTCTTTCAGATAAAATGTCTTGCTACAGGTGCAAAGGTGCAGCTTCTGTACTAGAAGACAAATATTCCGAAGGGGGGAAAAACACTCACATTCTCTTCAGCTTTATTTGAAAGAGCTGGCGATTCCAGGCTGAGCTGAAATTCATTTTACAGATGCAGCTGCTAACATACAACAGCTTCTTGGGTTGAAATGTAATCACTTCATCCTTTGCCTTGAACAGAACAGCCCTGGTGAAGCAGCTCAATCTCCTCTTGTAAAATGCTAACTGTGTCACAGGGTCTGCTTTGGAGACATGAAAAGTGAACTTAATCAGCTCTTATTTTCCTTAGCTGATTGCCATGAAGTCTTTTAGTCACAGAACAGACACCACGGCCAACTGTAGGGAAAAGGAGCTAAATGTGGGTGGGTGGAGCACTTGTTTCTTGACAAGAATTGTCACAGGCTTGCTAATTCTAGCTAGGTGCCCTGAAGCTAAGGTAAAATGGGGGAACAAAGAAAAAAAAGTTAAGTCTGGGTGCGTATTCTCTGAAGAGTGGTAGCAGTTTGATTCCAGTTCAACTGTGATGGCTCTCTCCCATGGAAACCTTGGGTGTGTAGTTTGGGAGGTCTTTAGAATTTTCTGCTAAAGATCTCTAGTCATCTCTCCTCAACTACACCATTATTAGAACTCTCTAGCAGACCAAACCAAGCCAAAGCTTCTCACTGATCAAACTACAACTCTCTAGATTCCATGGAATGGAACTGTGGCAGTAAAAATATTATCAAAAGGCTATAACTGTATCTTGAGGATGCACCCTGCATGCAGTGTCTGAATGCCTGTGCCTCTATCCAGAGGTTGCTAGAAGGAAAGATCCATTTTAACAGCAACTAATGTAAAAGAAACAGAAAGGGTAGGCAAACACTTTAACTACTATGGTAACAATCTATGGAATTCTGGAGCTTGTAGTTTAAGGCTCTTGGGTGCTTATCATACAACACTGTTATACTGTTGAAGTGGATGGGCATTTTCATCCCCTTTCAATTAATAACTCAAATCACTGGTGGGATATGCAGCTAAAATCTCCTTTTATTTCAGACTTAATCTGAACTGGAAAGGACCCTTTGGTTTTTATCTATTACGGATAGGGCTGAAAAGCAATCCAAATTTCAAAGACAAAAATAAAGGTGATTTGATATGGTCAGAGTTTATCCATTGGGTTTTATGTGTGCCATCATATTTTACATTTTAAAGGCCATTGAGTTCTGGCAATGTTGATGGAACCACCATCCTAGTGTTGCAAAATGAATGCTTCAGAAAACAAGAAAGAAAAGGCTTGTGATGGGAACTGTATGTAAAGAGAACAAGGCAGAAAAGAGTGGTGGTGTGCAGTATGTGGAACTGAATTTGAAGCAAAGAGAATAGAATCATTAACTGGAATCAGAGCAGAGATGAAATGTAAAATGACAGTAGAATAAAGGCCGATTGGCAAACCACAGGCTAATTATATAGCACTTAGCATTTTTTATGCCAAGCTAAACAGCAGGCACTAGAACAGAGTGGGAAAGCAGCACATTTCAGGAAAGAGCCTAATACAGAAAAAGAAAAGAAAAGAAAACCTAGAAATGAGAGATAAATAGATCGAGAAGATGGAAAATGTAATTCAGGATGGACAGCTTGTAGCCCTCCATTTGCTATTGGATTGAAGTTCCTGATAGCCCTAGCCAGAGTAGCTGATAATGAGAGGAGATCAGAATTGTAGTTCAACAACTGAGGGACACTGTTACCCTGTTTACTGGGGGTCCCGCGAAGGACTCCAAACGTGCTCAAATATTAATGGGGAAAATTAGCTCAGAGCACAAGTTAGCAAAACGAGAGGCAGGGCAACGCAGCGGAATCTTTAAACCCAATGTCTACGGGGTCAGGCCAAATCAAGAAGCACACCAAATATGAAAGAATAACTGTGATTTTATTAAATCCAGACAAACAGTGTATGCAACACACTCACACAAGTAACTATAGAAAATAAAGGTAGTAGTGGTATAGAGGGATTTTTGAGAGGGGTTTGTTGAATTGGGTGATACTACACCTGTCCAAAGCCCGGGAAAGATCACAGCGGAGGTCCGTAATTGCGCAGTCTCAGACTGAGGCTGAGGGAGAAGCTCGGTGGAAGAAGCGGCAGCAAGGCAGGATGGAAGTTCAGAGCGATCCGAGAAAGGTCTCGGAGCTAGAGGTTTTTATAGGGGAAATATGACCTCAGGCTAGTCTGTACTTTGGGAGAGAACAATGAGGTTTGGGTGCGAGACAATGTCTCTGAAAGGTCAGAATTTAGCATGGTTGAATTAAGTCCAAATCGACAATGGAATGGCCAGTATGTAGATGCAGCATGCTTGACAGTTAAGCGTCTAGCTCGTCAAGTTACCTGCTCGGGGCAGGGAGTTCTTTGTATTAGCGTGCATCTTTAATGAGGTGTTTGTCTAGGGAGGTCTCCTAAAGCGAAGATCTGGCTGAGTCTGGCCTGCCTAGGTGGAGAAAGGAATGTTCAGCAATTAATGGCCATGCCTAGTTCTGTGCTTGTTTGGGGGCCTCACAAACACTTGGCCGAGGGTGGCAAAATGGGGCCAAATTGTGATATCAAAACGATATCTAATATCTTCCAAAGTAAGGCTAGTAAACGGTAATAACAACACATGTTGTCCGCCTCTAACATAAATGCAGGCATACCTCAGTTGACAAATCCTCTGAGAAAGAACCTCCTTGTCACAAAGTCTTTTTGTGGTTGCCTACTCCTTTTTTCTTCTTGTTCTCTGTCTACCTGAAAGGTTTTTTTAGCAGCATTGGCATTTAGAGGATGGTGAAAGGAGGTGGGAGAAACATGGCCTTTCAGTGTCAGGCTGTAGCATCATGTCTGCAGTAAACAATGCCATACAGCTGGAGCTGGGAAAGAATGCGATTCTGCTCTGATTGTAGCTGCATGTGCATGCATACAACAGGCAAGGAAATTAGCAGTTGCTTTCAGATTCCCCTATTCAGCATGCATGAACAATAAAACACAGAGAAAAGGGAAAACATATGAGCCTGAATCACCAGCTCCCCGTAGTAGGTTAAAATAGCATGGATCTGTACGTGACATTCAAATGGAAGAAGAGTGAAGGCTGGTGAAAGAAAAAGTCATCCCTGGATGCATTCTGGAAGAAGCCTTCAGATGGTCTCTAGAAGATTCAAAATGTTTTTGTTTATTTCTCCAAGGCTCACCTGATTTGACTGTTTCACTTCATGTGTATATTGTGGGTACTAAATAAAACTCAGACATGCTCAAATATGCCTTTTTTGTGGTGTAGGAACCTATCCCTGTTCTTTCCATGTCATTTATGCCTCTGATGCCTAATTTTCTGTAATGCCCAGGAACACATCTACTTTGTTAACTGATATTTTGAGTATATGACAGTGATAAATGGAAAGGCTGGCCAAAGATATGCCTACTAATCAACATATAACTAAAGTCACATAACAGAGAAGCATTTCATTAATAAATTATGTGCAGCTGAAACAATCTGGAGGGCTGTTAACCTTCCTGAGCATCTGTACATCAAGTCACCATCAAAGATAAAAACATCCTCAGCTACTATATCTGATTCAATATGGTAATGCTTAGGACTTTGTTGTGCTTTCATATTTTATGACAAATGAGTGAAAGAAGCCTTCCTGGTTTCTTGGATTAAAGATTTTGAAGGCTACCATTTTACGGCAAGAAAAATGTTGCTCATATCTGCTATGATGTTATTGATATTTGTGGGACAAGTAAAGAATTTGGACAAATCCAGTGTTAGATTACACTGTGCAAGACTATTCTTGAAGTTTCATCCATTAAACTAGAATTGGTTCACATTTCACTTAAGTTGAAGGACTGGACCAGTTGCAGTACCACACACAAACAATGCTTAGGACCTAAATGTAACTGCTGTGTGCCAAAATCTTGTATGATGTACATTTAATAATTACATTGCTACATTAATAACAACAACAACAACAACATGTTAATAAATTGTTGTTGTAATTATATATCTAACAATTTTTTTTTAAAGCCCAAACATTATTGGGGAATGTGAGATATGTGGGTAAGCAGAGATTTTTTTAAAATATATATATATATATATGTTTGTTTGTTTGTTTGTTTGTTTGTTTTTTCCAGCTTCTGTACACATCTAGGGCCTGGGAGAGGAGCTTTTCTGCTGTGGCATCCCAGTTTTGGATTACACTCTCCTTAGAGGCCTGGTTGGTGCCAATACTGGTGTTATTCTCAAGTCAAGTTGAAACATGTCTTTTTTTTCAAGCCCTTGGAGCCTAACTGATTTTATCCAATTTGCACATGTCTTATGCTGATTTTATTGTATGCCTCTCTGAGGTACGCAGATATGGAGGGGAGGGGGAATATGAATGAATGAATGTCCAAACAGTTAATCTCTATCCAACCACTCTGAAATAAATGAAATCTCACTTTTGTTCCAGAATGCAGTACTAACTGAAAAGTGAGATAAAGGAATGGGAAGATGAAATGATAGGAGGATGAGGTTGAAAAGAAACCCACACCTTCCAGAGAGCAGAAAGACAAAACTGGGCAGAACCTGGGCAGAGACAGGAGAACTGCTAGGCTAACACTCAAACACAACATAGAGAGTCAGGCCTGATCAGTTTCTAACAGATCTGTATACAGATACAGATATAGCACAGCTGCTATTGTAAACCTTAGGCAATAAAACATATAGCAAAATGTCCAGTGGAGGCAGAACAAGGACAATTCCTCTGCAGCTGGACCTAAAATTAAGATGCCACCACATCTAGAATCTTACAGAAAATCCAGCAGGATTGTACCCCCTCTTTGAAATTATTTTTCTGAGTGTTTACTGTTTTTCTATATTGCTTAGAGCAATTTTTCTAAACAGTTTGAGTTACCAAGCTGCACTTTCCCACAGCCTGCGCTGAAGCTTAAATTCACAGAAGGCAAGGTGATTGTAAAACCCACCTTGGCTGGAATAAAAGCTTTGTGGTGTCTTAAGTTCTAAGAAATGCAATATTCTTTGTCGTTTTTGCTGCAGCGGATAGAAAAATACCAAAATTTCTTTCGCTCATCTCTGGCCTTGGAAATTGAGTAGAATGGGCATTCCATTTTCCTCATGCATTCTATCCCACATTGTAGCCTTCATACCTAAAGAAAATAGCATGGCAGTAGCTCAGATGTGCATTTATTTCATCCATAATAAGGTTAACAGAAGTGGGGTGTGTGCGTGTGTGTGTGTGTGCCCAAGTCAACTGTCAACTTATGGCAACTCCATGAATTTCACAGTTTTCTCAGGCAAGGAATATTCAGAGGTTGTTTTCCCAGCTCCTTCCTCTGAAATACAGCCCATAGCACCTGGTATTCATTGGTGGTTTCCCATGCAAATACTAACCAAGGCAGCCTTGGCCCCAGCACCACTGCCCCAAAAATCTCCACTAGTACAATCCCTGCTACCAGCATGACAATGGAGATCATTGCAGGTCCTTGGCTAGCTTGGAGGTGATGCTGGTGAAGCCCTGGGGCAACTAGGTCCGTACTGCTAAATTTAATAGGAATGACAGAGCTGCCTCAGAAGAAAGTTTAAAGGAATATGGGAAAAACTGAAAAGCAATGCAACTTTGTAGAATAGAGACCAAGGGGAGAGAAATAACTGCAGACATGGAGACAGAAATATTTGTTTTCTTGGCAGGAAATTTCACCAAGTACATCAGCAGCAAGTGCAAATTGGTTGCTTTCTTGGAAGAGAAGGTCAGCCCAATACAGCTACAGGTTGTGTCTCTTTGGTGCTTCAGAGAATAGGGGAACTACCTGGATAAACACAGGAAGAAACGATCATGCAACACCCACAAAAAGAAACTGCAAGGAAAATGAAGAGGCTTGTAACAGTGATGAGACACCCTGGAGGAAAGTCACAGTCAGGTGCAGACCACACAGAAGGGATTCAGGATCTTCCCAGCTAAGCAATAACTTCCTACATCTTCTTGAGGATAGCAGCAGTGAATATGCGCCAACAGGAAATCAGCAATAAGAGAAGGAATCGAGGTAATGACCAACTAACCAAACAAGAAGAAGAAAAAAGGTGCTGGTGTTGAAGAATCTTTGCTCAGGTGTGTAGAGGCACCTGTGTGCCAACCTGACAAGATGAATTGGGAAGCATGCTGTCTTCCTTGCATATATCCAGATGTCACTGATGATTTGCTGGAACTCATCAAAAACACAGATCAGCCCCCCTTTCTCCTTATTCAAATGGGTACCAATGACATAAACAAGAATATCTTTGAGCAGATCACCTCTGACTATGAAACTCTGGGCAACAAGCTGAAGGGATTTGAAGCAGAGGTGGTATTTTTGTCAACTTTCCAGTGAAGGATAGGGGACTCCAGAGTAGCAGGAAGATATGAAAAGTGAACAACTGGCTATGTAGATGGTGTAAATAGGTGAGTTTTGGCATCTGGGACCATAATCTTCACTTCTTAGATAGAGGAAGACTGACTACAGATGGTCTGCACTACACAAGGACTGAGAAGAATGTTGTTGGTAGTAGCATGGCGAGCCTGATCAAGAGGGCTTTAAACTAAATGGTTGGGGGTTGGAGATGATAGCTGAAACATAAAGTCCAAAGGCAAGCTCTAAATACAAGGATGTGAATTCTAGAGAAGAAGCTGAGGGAGAGAATGGGATCCACAGAAAAAGTGACAGTAAATTAATAGGTGAGAACAAAGCTTCAGATGTCTATACAGCAACAAACAGTTTGGGAAACAAACAAAATGAGGTAGAAGTCCTAGTGCAGTAATTATGATATTATAAGCATAACAGAGATCCGGTGGGATGACTGCTATGATTGGAACATTACAATTGAAGGGTATAACCTATTCAAAAAGAATAGATATGCCAGAAAAGGAGGGGGAATAGCATTATATGTCAAAGACAAATTCACTTGTCCACAAATCTCTGAGAATGAACAGACTGGAGGAGTTGATAGCATATGGGTGAAAAGAAAAGAAAAGAAAAGAAACATTATGGTAGGAGTTTACTGGAGGCCACCAAACTGAGAAGAGGTGATAGATAATGCTTTTCAGAAACAAATCTCAGAAACCTCAAAGTTTCAAGAATGATTAGTTATGGGGGACTTGTGTTATCCTGATACCTTCTGAGAGACTAACTCTGTTAAATATAGACTCTCCAGCAAATTCTTGATGTGTTGCCGGCAATTTCTTATTTCAAAAAGTAAAGGAAGGAAGAAGGGGATCAGCAATCCTGGACTTGAGCCTAAGCAAAAGTGAGGAATTGGTCACTGGAATCAAAAGCAGTTGGTAATTTAGGGGAAAGTGACCATATAATGCTAGAATTTGCGATTGTGGGACAGCGCAAAAAAGAACATAGTCAAATACAGACTTTAGTTTCCAGAAAAAATTATTTTAACAAGTTCAGGGAATTATTGGGTGGAATGCCATGGCTAGACATGCTAAAGGAAAAAGACACCTAGCAAGGGTGGGAGTTCTTGAAGAAGGAATTGCAAAAAGCACAATCCTAATCCCATGGAAGAAGAAAAATGAGGACAGCTAAAAAAGCCAGTGTGGCTGCACAGCTCCTTGGAAGGAAGAAGTGGGGGAAAAAAGAGTATGTATAAAGAATGGAAGGAAGGACAAATTATATGCTCTGTTTTTTCTTTTAAAAACCCAACAAATCTACCCTGAGTTAAGAAAGAGGCACTGTTTCTTTTTTTTCTCTCCCTTCCCTTTGGCTGTGCAGGTGAAAATTAAAAACAAAATCTGTTTATTGGAGGTATTCTGTTTCTTCTTTGACAATCAATTTCCCTGAAAGTTCACTGCTGTGAAAGAACTCTAAGACCTTTAAAGCTCCAAGATGTTATGACTTCATGATTCCTTGTAACTTTTATAAGAGAAGAATCAGACACGCTGATGCACGCAGCTGGGTTCAGCCATAATGTTTCCTCTAGGCCAGGAATGTATCCTGAGAATGGCACCTTCTTGTCTGAATTCTGCAGGAAACTGACAGCTCTAGGTTTATCTGATACAGGCAATGAACTGTGATGTAGTTTGAGCAGAGTCTTGGGGGCGGGGAGAACTTATTTGGATGATAAATTCCAGAACTTTTCTCAGTTGGCCATGCTAGCTAGGAGAGTCAGGGAGCTGCAGCCCAAACAGATAACTTTTCCAAGCTCTGGTTTTAAGGCAAGTCCTGGACCTCTAGAGGGAACTCTGTATAACCTTGTTAGGCTCACAGATCACTTTTATTCTCCCTCCTCCATTTGTTCCCAGCTGTACTGGTGTGACACTGCCCATTGGGCTTTTTGCTTCATTGTTTGTATACAGTGCCTCTTGCTCTTCAGTAACAAGCTGATATGTAGAGCCAAACTGAACATGACATTAGTTGTGGGGAATGTGGCTTTGGGGAAAGGGGGGAGATTTTTGCTGGAATGAAAATATGAAACCATTCGTGTTAAGGTTGCCTGGTCAGAACTGTCCAGAGCCCTGAGATTTCAAGGTCAAAACCAGGTTTTGATGTCACAGAAGGCGGGTCTTAGTGATATTAGGTGGCTAATGTTACCAGAGGTAGCATTGGTTAAAAGAGGCAGAACTAACAATGTCACTAAGTATGATGCGTTAAGCATCAACAGTGGCACAAAGTATGCCTTTCAAATAAAAAATCCCCCACAAAGTATGCCATGTGTGCCAGATGAACTTGGAGAAGTTGTTTTTTAAACTATAGCATCCTCACCCCTACCTAGGGGAGGGTTCTGGGAGCTGTAGTCCAAGGAAGGAACTTTTCCAACCTCTGATCTGTGCTGATGCAACAAGGTACACTGGTGGTGCATCCCTATCATTTTAAGTTCATTAGCTTTCCCCATGCACAGCCTGTGGGTACCAGCATTGGCACACCCTGGATAGATGGGCACTGATGCAGTTTCCAGGCATGCTGAGGTATATGACTATAATGCCTTTTTTTAAAAAAAAATGTCTGAGCTCACCGTTTGCCCCAGCTCTGGGCTGATCCTGCACTGGTGGAGCAGATCTTTCACTGGCATATGGGGTGGAGTAATGTGGTTGTCCCGATAGACTACAAATGATAAGATTGCCTGGTTATTAACCTCCTTAACAACCTTTCTGGTAAATTACCAACAAAGTGATAATTTACTTCTGAAGATAAATCAATTTAAATTATACATGGTATCAACAAGAAATATTTTTTTTCCAAACAGAAAGTATTATGTGAATGTGTAGAAGTGTCAACCAGTGTTTTATTTCTCCTAGAATTGCCAATTGGCAAGAACAACAGCCTGGGTTACTCAAAGATCTGCAGCAACAGTTTGATATGAAAAAACAAAAACAAAAACACCAGCAGGTGAAGATTTTATGGCCCAGAATCACCTCCATTAATTTGTACAGAGATCAGATGGGAGTTCAAGGAAAAGCTACAAGGGAAGGGTTCAAAAGCCGCCAATGCTTCTAGCATACTCACTGTTGCCTTTAATCAACAGGAGCAAATCCCCAGGAAACAGCTGCTGCAAAGTATGTTTCCTCAGGTTAAAAGACTTTGTCCAGTGTTTCAGGCAAAGGCATAACTCCTGAGAGATCCCCCCACATTGCATCAGACTTCAGGTGGGAGGAAGGAAAACTGAATCTAGTCTGAGGACATGCCACCCCATCTCATCTCCACTACTAACCAACCAACCATGATGTATTTATGTCTTTTACTCCAAATTGCAAGTCAGTTCTTCAAGTTTCAACTTGAGTCTCAAGTCCTTGCAAGACACTTTCAAGTCAAGTCTCAAGAGGAAGGCAAAGGCAAACCCGCTCTGAACAAACCTTGCCCAGAAAACCCCATGATAGGTTTGCATTAGGGTCGCCATAAGTCAGAAACAACAGACTGTATCTCCCTATACAAACCTATTAGATCAGTGGTTCTCAACCTGTGGGTCCCCAGATGTTTGTGGACTTCAGCTCCCAGAAGCCCTGAGCATTGACCATACTGGTCGGGGCTTCTGGGAGCTGAAGTCCACAAACATCTGGGGACCCACAGGTTGAGAACCACTGTATTAGATCCTTAAGATCTGCAGGAGAAGGCTTCTTCTCTGTCCTGCCATCATCCCAGGCTCACCTGGTGGGGACACGTGGGAGAACCTTCTTAGTGGCTGCTCCCAACCTGTGAAATGCTTTTCCATGAGAGGCTAAGTTGGCCCCCTCCCTGCCCTCCTTTCACCAGCAGACAAAAACATTTCTCTTTAAGCAAGCTTTTATGAGAGCTGGAGAGCTTTTTAATTATTTATTAACTTGTTTTAAAATTGTACACTGTTTTAAGTTTTTACAGTCCTGAGTTGTAAGTTTTATAATACTTATGGGACAGAGACAACTTTGGTTGCTTTGGTGGATGACCTACGCAGGGAACTAGATAGGGGGAGTATGTCCCTGTTGGTTCTGCTGGACTTCTCAGCAGTCTTTGATATCATCCACCATGGTATCCTTCTGCACTGACTCTCTGGGATGGAACACAGGGACACTGGTATGCAGTGGTTCTAGTCATTCCTGGAGAGATGAACTCAGGAAGTGGTGCTGCGAAATTCCTATTCAACTCCCTGGCCATTGGCCTCTAGGGTCCCTCAGGGTTCTGTTTTGTCCCCCATGCTGTTTAAGATCTACATGAAGCTGCTGGGAGAGGTCATCCAGAGTTTTGGGGCTAGGTGTCACTAATATGTTGATGACACCCAACTCTACCTCTCCTTTCCATCTGATTCCAAGGAAGCTATCTCAGTACTGAACCAATGTCTGTTTTCAGTCATGGACTGGGTGAAGGCAAACAAACTGAAGCTAATTCACACAGGACAGAGATACTCTTGTCAGTCAAAAAGCAGATCAGGGAATAGGGACTCTGCCTGTGCTGGATGGGTTTATACTTCCCCTCATATCTTAAGCTCACAGCTTGGGTGTTCTCCTGGACTCAACTCTGAGCCTGGATCACCAGGTTTCAGTAGTGTGCAGGAGTGCATTTGCACAGTTAAAAGTTGTGCGCCAGCTTTGCCCATTCCTTGACATGTCAGATCTGGCTACAGTGACATATACTTTGATTACATCTCAGTAGAACTGATATAGGTATGAATTAGAAATAATAAAGTAGAAATAAAGTAAAAGCTGGGGGCTTAGGTCAGAGGAATGGAGAAAGATTTAAGAAGGGTAAAAAGGTCACGAGAGCCAATGTATCACGTAGCTAGGATGTTGATCACGTAGCCAGGGTGTTGTTTACTTCCAGGGTCTGAGTGCGGGGGTAATTAGCTAGTAACAGCATGTGGTATTTGTGACCCCGGAGGGGCGGACCGAGACATGCCTGCGATCTTTGCCTGTGATCTTTGTGTATGCTGTGAACTTTGTCTATAAAAGAGCTGTGAAACTTGAATTCAGGGCTTTTGGTCTTTTGGAGACATCCAGCCAAAAGCCCGTGTGTAATAAATTACTCTTTTTCTTGCTCTGTGGTCTCTGTGGTCTCTGGGCTCCTGCAACATAAATGGTGCCGTGACTCGGGTCGCTGCAGGCACTGAGACACCGAGGTGGCGTTTTGCCTGCTCTTGAGTCGCCTTGCCGGGCGGGGGGGCTTGGCGCACGAGCCCCACGTTGGGCCCACCGGCTACCTCCTTTTGCCGGAACGGGGGAGCCTGCGCTAGGGGCCCCCAAACGGCAAGCGCTGAACCGAAGGAACCTTCCTCCTGGAAGCAGAGTATAGAAACTGGGCCCTGTCTCCACTGAAAATTTCCTCTGTGTTCGATTTGGCAATCATCATCTTCGGAGAAGTGGTTCGTGGTCCGCTGCACCGTCAAAAGACCTAGGCAAGTAGAATCTGATTAGAGGCCAGACGCCCCACTCGCTTCAGGGTGGAAGGGGAGCCTGATCACCTCCCAAGCGGACACGAGTACTTAGCCGTAAAAGCGCTAAGGAAACTGTTCCGCTTTGTGTACGGGACGGCGGGAGGCAGGGACTGTGTGTGCGAGTGTGTGACTGTTGTGCAGTGATTGGTTGCTGCGGTTCTGGCTATTGACCGTGATCGTCCGGTGATACCAGCCAGTGACATGTGCGTGTGCTGTTTTATTCCTCGTGTGTTGGTCGGTGAGACCCTTTTTCTCTGGGTTCCTGCAACAGAACTACTGTAAAACACTCTGCGGTGCTTGTTTGGAAACAGTGGGCTCAAAACATGCTAGAATGCCGAGTAGGGCCAGTTACAGGGATCACATAACTGCCCTGTAAAAACAGCTTTACTGGCTGTTTTCAGGCACAACTGAAGTGCTGATTTTGACGACACCTTTTGGGCAAGGCCAGGGCTATGACAAACAGGTCTGCTTCTATTCTCTTTTCTGGAGAATGCAGCATCCTTCTCACTCTTGTTCCCCGCTGGCTTCTCCTCCCAGGGTCATCTCCCTCTACTGCTTTCCCTAAATCAGCCCCTTTTCAGGTAAAAGGACAAGCAGTGATTTCTCTGTTCAAGGAATACGATACTGATGGTACAAATGGTACTAATGGTAGCATGTGTAACCCAGTGCAGCTTAAAGAGATACTCTCTTGAAGCTGCTTTTATAAAAAGAAATAAACAAATCTGTATTAAACACATTGTTAAGGTAAAATGTATTTTGTAATTAAAGATTCATAAGCCAGCACAACGCTTCTCCCTCTCTGAAATCCAACACTCAGCTCTCTCCATCCACTCTCTCTGTTCTCTCTGCTTTCAATTAAATTTCTGTTATTTCTTTCCCCTAACTAACCCCTCCAATTGGCTATCTGGGGTTCTGTTTGCTCCAGCCAATCATTTTCAAATACTCTCAGTTGCTAAGGAGGCTCTGTTACTATGCCCCCCTTCAGGTTTATCACACTGGTCATAATTATAAAGCCCTATACAGCTTAGGTCCAGACTATTTGAAAGACCATATCTCCCTACGAACTTGCCAGAGCTTTAAGATCCACATGGAAAGGCTTTCTTTCCACTGTTGTCCCAGGCTCACCTGGTGAGGACACGGGAGAGGGCCTTCTCAGTAGCGTTTCCCACCCTCTGGAATGCCCTTCCTTGGGAAGCTAGGCTGACCCCCTCCTTGCTCTCCTTTCACCGGCAGGCAAAAACATTCTTATTTAAGCAGGCTTTTAATATGTAAGCAGATGGGCTTTTAATTTATCAAGATTTTTAATTTTTTGTAGTTTTTATAATTTTATATCTCTTTTAATGTTTTTAATTGGTTTAAATGCTTTATTAATGTTTATAACTTTTTGGAAGCCTCCTTGTGTCCCACTCTGGGAGAAAGGTGGCATATAAATAAAATAAATGGATAGATAGATAGATGGATGGATGGCAGGCAGGCAGGCAGAATTTTTACTAGGGGACCATACCCTCATTTTGCCTGGCCCCAATTATTTTGATTCTAAAGATTGTTCTCACTGTTGGAGTGTCTCTTCCACAACTTCTGAGGGATGGACACATCTGTTTGTATCATGTGTAGCCTGCCCTTTGCTCCCAAAGTTAGGTTGCTGCTCTCAGGTACAGGAAAGAATGTGGTACCATTGCAAGTATTACAGTAATATTCAATTACTAGTCTGGTCATCTTTTTTTGTGGATGGGGAAAGGTGCCATTTTGTCTTCACCTCAGGCAGAGAAATATTCTGGCCTGGCCCTGTTGGCTTGTATATTGTGGATGGCAAATTGGATTGTTATTGATATTTACTATAATATAATTTTGGTCTTGACATATAGTCACAAAACAAATAACTAAAAGAACTAGATTATAGGCACATGATAGCCATTCAACACATGTTTTGTACATTGTTTATACACAAACAGAGGCCCTTTCCACACGAGGGGGCGTGAAATGTGGGGAAATGGGGTGGCGCACGCGGGAACGGAGCTTACCTCAATCCATCACCTCAGGGAGCAGCGCACGTTCACTGCTCTACACGGCAGCAGCGTCCAGCAGCACCTGGCGGCACCTGGCGGTATCCAGTGGTGCCCAAAATGGCAGCTGGAGGCTTCCGGCGGCTCTCCGCCAATTGGAGAAGCACGCCAGCTGGAAGCCCACCCCTGGGCAGCTCTGCAGGCACGCGCTTGCGTGCCCCTGCAATTCCCCACAGGGCGCTGCGATGGGCTAGCGCGCACACATTTCATAAAGACCACATGGCCGCGCGAGGGCGGTTTGAGATGGAGAGCCTCCACATTTCTAACCGCCCTACTGCACCCCACGGTGTGGACAACCTCCGGGTGAGGTCATCCTACCCTGTGTTACCCTGTGTTTTTCCCCCATGTGGAAAGGGCCAGAATGTTTATATTTATAAATGTATATTTTATGTTTATTATACATATTCATATCTGTATGAAAATCAAAAGCAACATCACAATATGTGTGCATGCATACTCTTTTATTTAAGTATTCTGCTAACTAAAGCTTCTCTTTAGCTCTCAGCTGTAAATTCAGGGCAAGAGTCAAATGCCACCTTCCACTGGAGGAACAGTTGAATCCAGTGGTACTGGAACGGAGTGATTTCCCATCCCCAAGGCAACCTCCAGTGCCCCTCCAAGTGTGTCCCTAGATGTGTGGGAAACTCTCTGTAGCTGGTTTTGCACTGTGACAAGAAAAAGGGTATGTTCCATTATGACTGCCAGTGCAATGTTGGATTTAGCCTGATACATTAAGGCATTTTCCTAATAAGATTACTTTCTGCCTCATAAAATTTGTTGAAGCTAAAATAGTGCAGCAATTAGATGCTGTGTGATTACAGACTTCTACCACAAAATGGCCCTGTCAGTCTCTAGAGGCCCTCAAGGGCCAGTGTAGTGCAGTGGTTCGAGTCTTGAATTACCACCCTGGAGACCAGGGTTTGAATTCCCACTCAGTCATGGAAACCCACTGAGTGACCTTGGGCAAGTCACATTCTTTCAGCCTCAGAGGAAGGTAAAGACAGCCTCCTCTGAACAAATCTTGCCAAGAAAATCCAGTGATAGGATCACCATAAGTCAGAACAACAAAGAAGCCCTCATCTCTGCAAAACTTAACCTATTTTTTAAACATATTGGCCTTTTCCGCACGTTACCTTATTGCGGAGGTGGGGGGTGCCATTCGCACAAGCAGTTTCTTGTGCAAGGTGCTCTCTTTGCCTTTATCCCGCAGCTGGCTTCCCAGTTGCGCGACCGCCCCTTCCCTCCTTCCGCAGTGCAGCCTGGGAACTGTAGGCTGTGCTGGGTGAGGAAGTGTGAGTGGCATGCCTGGGACGACGTACTGCAGCGCAGATAAGTGCGTGCGGGCCCCAGGAGCCTTGTGTAACCACACACAATTTTTGGCTTGAAGCCAAAAATGAAAAAGTGCTTGCACGGTTCACGTTAGGCTCGTGAGCATCGTGTAAATGGGAGTGCATTGTATGGACGCAAGGGGCCCTCTCGCAAAAGAAACTGCATGCGAAAAGGGCCATTGTTGTTGCTGCTGCTGCTGCTTCAAGTCATTTTTGACTGATGGTTACCCTAAAGGAAATTTATTGTGATGGACTTCTCGGGGGTGGCTACCACAGCAGCCTAGAAACAGGTTGCCAGGCAACCAGAATAGCTCCTCGGGAGAGAAACCCAGCCCAGCTGGTGCTAAGAGGAAAAGATATATAAAGGCAAACACTGATTGGTTCTTGTGAGTTCTGGGCTTTGAGGCCATGTTCTATTAGTATTTTTTCCTGACGTTTCGCATCTGTGGCTGGCATCTTCAGAGGGTCTGGAGACATGGAAATTCAACTTTGGTAGATTTTGCTAAAGAATTAAAATCAAAATGCAAATGTTAAAGAAGCATTCATTTTCGCTTGCTTACTAATATGTATATTTGATTGTCATCAAAGCCATCTTGTAAGCTATATATGTTAATATTATTGCATATTTAAAGTTACAAAAGTAAAAGCTAATCAATTTTTTTTAGTACCTACATTTGGTCAAAGTATCTCTCCATGTTGACTTGTGCACACAAATAATCACCTGGTTCCTCATAACTGATAATGCAGTTGTTACCAGTCTACTAAAAAGTAAAGCCTACTGTCCATAAACACCTGGACAATTTTAACAGGAAAGAAGAAACTAGGAAAGTAAACAAAAGTCGGCTACCAGTATGAAAAACACTAAAATCAAGACTCAAAAATATGCCAATGAACACCACTCAGACTCAAGAGGTCTCTCTACAGAAAACAATACAATGGATTGCTAACGAGTACTTAAATGCAGACACAACTGTTATGCATATCTCCTGACTAACAACGCAGCCCTGGGGGTTAGTCTGCTCAACAATGGGCTATCTCACAGGCCAGTTGCATTACTAATGCATCACAAATGCAAATCCTTCCCACCCAGGGATCACACAAGTATATATACTCCCTTCCACCTCCATGTCTCCAGATCTTCTGAAGATGCCAGCCACAAATGCAGGTGAAACATCAGGAGAAAATACTAATAGAACATGGCCTCAAAGCCCAGAAAACCCACAACAACCTATGGATTCTGGCAGGAAAGCCTTCGACTTTACATCAAACACTGATTGTTATTTGCAATCCTTCAGTGAGATTTTTAGCCAGAGAAAATTTTGGAGTAAAATCCCTCAGTCACCCAGGGAGGGTGACCGTATAGAAAGGATTTAATGCTCAGGGGGAGCCTGGAGAGAAGGAGAAGAGTAAACCATTGTAGAATCTGGTCAGAAAGTGTGTGACCAACATGGGAGTTGAGCAGTTGGTGAGAGTGTAGCCAAAAGGACTGGGTTTACTTCTGCTTTTGCAACTTGCATTCTGGGCAGGGAGGAAATTGATGTTTCTGTGTGGGCTGATAAAGTCAAACTATATTAATTTTGGACCTGCATATGAACTCTAATACTTTGTTCTGTGTGTTACCTTAATAAAAGTTAACAATTTATTTTTATAAACACTGAGGCCCTTTTTGCATGGCATTCGCCATGTGAAAGGGCCTCTGGAGCATCGCGCAATTGTGAGGAGCCATCCACATGACGTCCTCACAATTGTGCAATGCTGCCAGGGCTGGCAGGTGCTGATTGCGAACTATTTCATTTTCGGTTTCTAGCCGAAAATGGTGCGCGAGCACACATTGCTCCAGAGCCCCGCATACACTTACCGTGCGTGCGGAGCCTCTGGAGCCGAAGTGCTTGCACTTCCTGCCCCAGCGCAGCCTGGGAAAATCTGCGCTGCGGAAGAAAGAGGAGGAGCCCTCACGCTGCCTGCTCCCTAGCAGGCAGCGGCTGTGGAGCTGAAGCAGTGGGGATATGAGAGCCTCTCGCAAGAGGCTGCTCGCGTGATCCCCACACCCCAGTGCTGTGAAAAGGTAAGGTGCAAAAAGGACTTGAATGGTATACAGTACTTAAAGCCCCATAGAAAACATGCTACCATAGAACTATTAAGGTGTTTTAAATAACCATTGAAAACCCTCACCCTTTTTACACAAGGGAAAGGCAGGTGTAGGAAAAGGTGTAGGAAAAACAGGGCACCTTATCAGATTGGGGAACTGTCATACCAATCTGGGACAGAAAGAAATAAACTCCTGTCATGTTTGCTATGGATTTCCTTGGCCAGATTTAATCAGAGGGGCTTGACATTGCCTTCCTCTTAGGCTAAGGAGTATTACTTGCCTGAGGGCACCCACTGGGTTATAACAGAAGAGCAGGGATCTAAACCCAGATCTCCCTAAGCCATAGTCCAACACTCAAACCTTTATGCCACACTGGCTTTTTTATACACATACAATTACAAATAGATGAGCAAGACAAAGACCTCCATCATGCTTAAATCTCCAGACATTCTGTTTGTTTTTGCTATTATTCTGATTATCTGTGGATTCAAAAACTTGTAACAAATACATTTGTGTAAGCTCAGGAAATTTGTGGCTAGTTGCATAGACCGAATATAAATTAGGCCATGTTCATGTTTACACTGCTAAATGTACACAGGACTGAAAAGCATGGCTGTTATATATGTGGCCAGTAATACTAAATCAAGTCTAAATTGCTAAGGGATTTAAATAAGGGGCCTGTAAAACAGTTTACAAATGGGAAGTATATTTTGGCATCTATCCTCGCATTCCTGGATTACTCTGGAAACTGCAAAGAGTGGCGCCTTTTATTATACAGCCTCACTCAGCACTCCCTTTTTTAGTATTCTTTTGAAAGATCCAAGCTGCAGTCCTTATATCCATTTGCCTTGAAGCAACAAAGCAAAAAAGCAAAATGACACCTCTAGAAACAAGCATGAATGTAAGTGCAAATATTAGCCATTCTCTTCACCCTATAATGAGTGACTTTGCACACTAGGCAGTCAATCCAGAGTGATGGACAGACCACATTGAAATCATGCTATCCAGTCCTCCATCCCTCTCCTCCCAACACATTGCTTTAGCGACAGTGCCAGGGAGTCCACAGCACCTCAATGCTCAGACATCTCATGTGACAGAGGCAAGTAGTCAATCCAGAGCCACTTTTTTGAATGATCTCCCCAGATGGGGCCTGTGTTTCCTCCTAGCAGTACTATTGTAAATGTTAGTGACACACACCCATACTATCTGCAATTACTTGATTCCAGTTCCTATGGGCTGAATTCAGTTCATGAGGCCTCCTGCTGAAGGAAGAGTAGTAAGGTGGTCTGTGCCAATGCCTTCTTCCTCTATACCCTTCTCGGCCCCCTGAAAACCTGCTCCGGAACAGTGTGAGTTGGCATGGTGGGGGCTACAGGGAAACATGGCAAAAAATGGTCCCCCTTTCCTCTAAGTGGATATGTTGTTACTCAAACCCTTTTGGTAAAGTAGAATATGCACTGTAGCACCAAGGTCAAAACAGTCAGTTCCTGACCTAGGGCCCTTTCATGCCACACAGTTATAACACTGTGATCCATTTTAACAGGCATGGCTGAATCCTGTGGAATCCAAAGGTCTGTAGTTTGGTGAGGCACTAGAGTTCTCTGGCTGAGAATTTTAAATACTCTTTCTGAAACTGGAAATCTATTGGCAGCTACAGTAGATTCATAGCATTATAACAGGCCCTTCATGAAAAGGAGGAGAGTATCATTTCCCATTCTAGAGATACCTTATCTCTGCAGTCTTTTGGGAAAGACTCCTGTATGAATGGAAAGCCACTGCCTGTCAGTGGCAATACTGAGCTAGATGACCCATTGGCCTCACTCAGTATAAGCCCCCAATTGAAGCAGCTGAGAATAAAAGCCAAGCCACCAAAGCAGCAGAGTAGAGAAGAGATAGAGAGATGAACTTTCAACTGCTGAAGTACTGCACACTGAAGCTCAGGCCCTTTTCGCACTTTACCTGGTGCTGCTGGCATCGCGCAGGGATCGTGCGAAAAGCCTTGTCCAGGAGGCAGTCGCGTCCTCTCCACTTCCCCTCCACACCAGCTCTGTGCTGGCCAGAAGGAAGCGTGAGCGCTCTGCCCCTTCCTTCCGCGGCACAGCTGAGTACTCTCTCAGGCTGTGCTGGGGGAAGAAGTGCGATGGCCGCATGTCCGGAGCCTCCGCACGCAAGGTAAGTGTGTGTGGGGCACAGGAGCGAAGCGCGATTGCGCATCATTTTCAGCAACGAGCTGAAAATGATATAATGCACAATCTCCCCCTAATGGCCTTGGGAGCATCGCGCGATTGCGAGAACATCATGTGGAACGGTCCTCACAATTGCACGATGCTCCCGAGGCCATTTCGCAACAGGACTGGTGTGCAAAAAGGGCCTCAGTTACAGCTGGCTAGGAGTAACACTCCACATAACTGTCACTTATCTAACAACAGCTGTTAACTTTGCTTTGGAGTTCTTAGTGCTCTGGGGTTTAAGATATTTGTACTTCACCTTAAAGAGTTTCTATACTTTGGCTTTGTCATAAATCAAAAAGAGGACTGTAGTCAAGAAATCAGAAGACTAGGACTTGGAAGAGCAGCCATGAAGGCACTAGACAAGATCCTGAAGTGTAAAGATATATTATTGAATACCAAACCAGGATAATCCGGACCATAGTATTTCCTGTTTCTATGTATGGTTGTGAAAATTGAAATGTGAAGAAAGCTGACAGGAATCCTGAACTGTTCCAAGAAACCCAAGTAATTAAATGAAACTATAGTACTTTGGACATATCATGAGATGATGTGGTTCATTAGGAATGAGAATAAATGGTTGGCAAAGTGGATGGCAGTAGGAAAAGAGAAAGGCCACGCTACAAGTGGAGAAACTCAGGCCCTTTCCGCACCAGGCTTTTTAAATGGTGCAGAGCGACCTCCGACGGAGGTCTTCTGCACTGTAGAGTGGACTGGGGCGGACTACTTTTTGCAGTTCCACATCTCAGTCTGCTCTGGAACGACCAGAACTGGTCGCACGGCGTGTTTTTAAAAAACCTCTTTTTAGAGGTTTTTAAAAAGCACGGAGAGCACGACTCCGTGTTGCTCCATCGCCGCACTCCGGTGCAGATTTGCAGGCGTGCACTACCGTGTGCCTGCAGATCTGCCAGGGGCGGGCTTTAGGCTGGCGAGTTGGTGGAGAGCCTCCACCAACCGGAAGCCGCCATTTTGGATGCCGGAGCAGTGCGCAGCAACGACCCGCACTGCTCCTTGTCCCGACAGACTCAACCGGACGCCAAAGAAATCCGGTGAGTCCCGTTTTCGCACGGTTCCTTTCCCACATGCGGAAAGGGCCTCAGTCAAAGAAGCCACAGCCCTGAGTCTGCAAGACCAGGGCAGGGCTGCTAATAAGAGGTTTTCTTGGCGACCTCTCATTCATAATATTGCCATAAGTGAAAGCCAACTTGATAGCATTTAACAGCAAGTCATTTATTCATGGTTGTGTTGGTTGTTTTGTTAAGGGTCTTAACTAAATGGTGAAAAAGTGCAAGACAAAGAACTTTGCATTCCTATGTAATTACCACAATTCAGAGTAACAGCCATGCTTTTCCTCACACAAAATGTCCAATAGGTGTACAACAGGAAGGCGGTTCACACCATTGCTTGCTTGCTTTCCCTCCTTTCCTCTGAAGCCTCTTGAAAACCACTGAAATACCCCATTCCAGGCAAATGCCCTCTCTTAGCACAGTCCTGAGAGAGCTCAGTATACTACATGAGTCGGGGGGGGGGATATCATGGCCCTCAGTTTTCAGAAGAGGTACAAAGGGAAGGACAGAAGAGAAATTTCAGGCCCACAAATGTGGGCAGTGATACAGGCTTAATTATGTGAGTAAGTCATAATCTGTAAGACATTTGAAGGCACAGAATAGTTTGCCAAGTCTGAGGCCCTTTCCGCAATGCACCTTTTCATGGAGCTGGAGTGCAGGGATTGCGCGAGCAGCCTCCAGCGAGAGGCTTTTGCGTCCTGGTTCCTTCAGCTTTGCAGTTGTCGCCCACTCGCGCAAGAGCCCCACCTCTTCCTTCTGCAGTGCAGCCTGGGAGTTTCCCAGGCTGTGCTGGGGCAGGAAGCACGAGCTCCACGGCTCCGGAGCTCTGCATGCATGGCAAGTGTGCACGGGGTCCCAGAGCGATTTGCGATCGTGCACCATTTTCGGCTCAAATCCCAAAATGAAAAAGTGCATGAGCGGCACCTGCCAGACCCTGGAGCATCGCACAGTTGTGAGTGCATTGTCTGTACCGCTCCTCACATTCTCGTGATGCTCAAGGGGCCCTTTCACATGGCAAATGCTGTGCGAAAAGGGCCTGAATCTCATTTATCCTCCTAGGCTGTACCCTCAGGTTAACAAACTGGTTACTCTTGCTTTTTGAAAGCTGCCATAGACAGTGTTTCACTGGCAACACATAAGTCATCAAAAAGGATGTTTACTCTCTGATGTGGAGCAAACATCTTGTTCCTGCCTCAGGCATTCCCTAGACACAGGGAGTTAGAGAAGATAAAAGATATCTTATCACTGCTGTCAAATGTTGCTGGTCTGAAATGGATTCTGCCTTTTGCTAGGCCTTGCCTGTGTTCTTCCTTGGCTCTGGCAATTTTGAAAAGGTAACTGGCTCTCTGCTGCAAATTTATTTTGTGAACTAAAACTGTCACCTAACAAACTCACTACAAACTTTCTTTCCCTTTCTCACCTCAGTAGAGTTCTCTCATAGCCATGGCTCAGATCACTTGCGACACTTAAATGAAATGTCAGTAAATCTCCACTGAGGCGTTTATTATCATTGAGACTTACAGTCTCCACACGGGAAGGAATCACATACTGCCACTCAAGCAGATTGACTGTCAGCTATTTTCTCCATGCTTTCATTTGTATTTGCTTTCTTCATTATCAATTTCATCACCTCCCCAAAATTCACATGGGGCGAGATAGTTTAATTTTGTCACTTGTGTAATGACTCTAGCATGTCTGTATGGATAAAAAGAGATGGTAATGTACAATAGTGGAAACTGTAAATTGTCACATTTCTACTCACTGCATACAAACCCTGGTACATCAGCATCCTGGTATTTTAGCAACAAATACGTTTCCCCCTTTACATAATATACTGTGGCCGTTCAAAGTCAGTGTATGAAGGCAGAACAGCTACAGAACACACAGGGAGGAAGTGAAGCAGTGTGACACCTTAAGTGTCTTTTGGCTGTTTGCAAACCACAATTATGTATTTGCAATATTTTTAGTCTGTCTTTCAGCATAAGTATCAACTTGCAATTTAAAAATGCAGGCATAAAATAAAGTATATTTGGACAAAAAAAAAATCATTTTAAAATACACATTGGAAAATTTAGTGTTTTGGACTAAAACTCTCCAAATCCCCCAGCATGGCCAATTCTGGGAACCTTAGTCCAAAAAAATAACATCTGGCATTCTGTATTGCAGTTACAGATTTATAGCCTAAAGTAACAGATTCGTAACTCTCCCTATTCAAATAACACTACTATGTAGTCACAATCACGGCACTATTTCCAGATAATAAATGCCACCAGGCCCACCTTAACAGCCAGCAGCAGTGGCAGCATTTTGTAAAGGAGGTCTGTTCAGTTGGTGATTTGAGCACAAGAAAGATGATGTTTCCAGTCCCCCCTTGCCACAAGCAAGGCTGCAGCAATCAGAAGCAGGACTGCTGTCACAATTCCTCATTGCATCAGTCATCCTGGTGCCCTGATTGCCAGCTGAAGAGGCCTCCTTTGCTTAATGTGACTGCTGGATGTTAAGGCGGATTTGGGAAGCCACAGAAGATATTTGTTAGTTACATATTTGCAACTAAGTAAGTGATGTAGAATAGCAGTGAATGTTTTCAAGTTCTGTTTGAAAATGATGTGAAAAATGTCAGTAAATATCACCAGCCAAAATCCTGTTGGTCACGTAGGCTGGTGTAACCTCTCCTAAAGCCAGTGTATGTGCTTTTACCAGTCACTACCAGAAAAGGAATGCAGTGCTGTAGTGGGATAGCCATTATAATGATTCAAATGCTGGTTCACGTATTTTGACTGAGATCCTACATGTGTGCATAGCTCCGCATGTACAGTTCCATTCTCGACCACCATCTGGAAGCTGTCAAATCCTGGGGGGGGGTCCCTGATACTGTCACTTACCAGTGGGGGAGGGAGGAGGTGAGAGTGGCTCAGGCCCTACAGAAGCAGTTGATCTCAGCTTGGTTGTGGGGAAGAGAAATGAGGATCCAATTGAAAACAGAATGCACCCACCTTTTCCTTCCTCCCCGAGCTCAGAACAGCTATATCTTCAATTGCTTTCTCTTCCTTTCCCTCCCGCCCTCCCCTCCCCTTTGGTAAAAACAAGCAGCAGCCACCCCTACCAGGGCTAGTCGGTTGCCAGGCATGGTTGGTTTTTGGACAGAGAGCAAGAGAAAGAGGACAGCTGTCTGTATCCCATCTGAAATGGCACTTGCACAGGCATAAGCTACATTTACACATGCATAAGGATGCTGCCTAGTGTCAGATATATCTTCTAAACAGATAAACATACGTTCTGAAACAATAATCATAATTGTGTTGAATTTATGTAATATATTGGAAATGCTAGAATGCTACTAAATACTGAAATGTATGTAAATATTCTAAGATATTTGCATATACTCAAGATTTCTTCGATACAATAAGATGTGGTAAGATGGTATGATGAACATTCTCAAGGACTGTGTGACTGGATAAGTTAATGGATACAGACATACACACAAAGAATTACAATTCTTTGTTTTTATTATTGTCATACAAATTTCCTGACAAACCAAAGTTATGCAGTTCTAAAGGGAATGTTGATCTGCCTCCTGACAATACCGTTGTTTACAACTACTATGGATGCTCAGGTGACCAAAATGGTAAACTCTAGCTAGAAATAGATTGACAAGCCTAAGACATAGAACCTCTTGTCCAAAGAGATAACAGTAAGAGAAGCATCACCTTCTGAGTACCTCTTTGCACAACATTTATTTGTCTCATTTCATTTCCATGCTGCCTTTCTCCTAGAATGGGACCCAAGGCAGCTCACAAAAAGAATCAATTAAAACCTAACAAGAAACAATTAAAAACAATTAAAAATAATCACATTAAAACAATATAAAATCATTTGAAAGGCATACAAAAGTTTTAAAAAGCACCCTCTCATAAGCATCCACCCTGTGAGCAATTATATTTTAAAAGCTTGCTTAAAAAAAAAAAGAAAGAGGCATGGCCTGCTGGCAAAATGAGAGCAGGGAGGGAGCCAGTCTAACCTCCCATGGAGGGGAATTCCAAAGGGTGGGAGCAGCTGCTGAGAAGGACTTCTCCTGTGAACCCACCAAGTGTAAGATTATAGCAGTAGCAGGACAGAGAAAAGCCCTCTCCTCTGGATCTTAAAACTGGCAGGTTCACAGAGGGAGATACACTCTTTCAGATAGTCTGTGCCTAAGCCATATAGGTCTTTATAGGTCATGACTAGCACTTTGAAGTTTGCCCAGAAACAAACTGGTAGCCAGTGAAGCTGTTTTAGCAAGAAAGTTATATTGTTACTGTAGTTTCTAGTCTGGACTTGTGGCATATTAGATATCGCTTGATATCAAGAATTTGGCCTTCAGTACCCATTCCTCTCCATGTGCTTGCGAGGCCCCTGGACAAGCACACACACGGGCACGGCTGAAAATAGCTGAACCATTCAAAACCAATCCAGGCAAGCCAGTATTTGCTGGACTGCAGCTTCAGGAGACCTCCAGGCAGTACCTTCTTAAGATCACATTATGTATGCACGTGGTTTACAATAGATCCCCTGCCCCCAAGCAGGCAGCTCGACGTGCCGAATACTCAACTCTCAAGCACTCCACGTTTGCATACTGGCCACTCTATTGACAACGCTGTCATAACTCAATCATGCAAAATACTGACCTTTTGGAGGCTTTGCCTCCAGCCCGAATCCCATTGTATTCCCCGGGAATGGATTAGCCTACAGGCACATTTTCCCCTATAAGATCCCCTGATTCCGAGCATTTCCTCGGATCGCTCTGACTTCCATCCCGCCTTGCTGTCCCTCTGTTTGACAAGCCTTCCTCTCAGCTCCATGTGCTGAGAATCTCCACTTCTACAGACTTTTCTTCGGACTTTCCGGGCTTCAGGACAGGTGTAGTATTTCCCATGCAAAACCTCCTCTTAAAACTCTCTATCCAACTCCTACCTTTCTTTCAGTAGGTCTGTGTGAGTGTGTTGCATACTTACGTTTTGACTGCGTTTATCAAAATTTAATTTTACTTCTGTTTGCTCATTGACTCGGCCTGACCCCGTAGACACTGGGTTCAAGATCTCGCTAGATTGCCCTGCCTCTTGTATTGCTTAGCTTGTGCTCTGCTAATTCCCATTCCCCATTGTGAGCACATTGAGGTGTCCCTCCTAGGTCCCCAGAAATCAGGATAACAATATGCTCCCTGTCAGTAAGCATTCTGGCTGCAGTACATTGGACCCACTGAAGTTTCTGACCATTTTCCAAAGACAGTTCAAAGCAGTAGTCCAAATGGGATATAATCAAGACAAGTATGACCAACTCTAGGAAGAGGTACAGCTGGTGCACTTAGTGGTAGCTGTGCAAACACACTCCTGGCTGCTGCTGCTGAAACTTGGACATCCAAGTTCAGAGATGAGTCCAGGAGAAAACTCAAGTTGCAAATCTGAGAGTTCAGAGGGAGTGTAATGCCATCCAGCACAGATGGAGTCCTTGTTCTTTGATCTGCTTTTGACTGATCAGGAGCATCTCTTGTCACCGCAATATCACCCTTCCCCATGACCAGTCAGTGGTTGAAAGCTGAGGGAGGGACACCTGAGCACCATTTGGCTGCAGTTGCACAGCTGGATGAAAGGAATGATTGTAGCCCTCTTAGACCTCCAGCAAGTACAAAAATCCAGGAGGGTGACCAGTTCCATTTTCCCAGTTGTGCAACTGTAGCCAGATAGGATAACATGGCTTCCTCCCTCCTTCTCTGCACCCAACCACTTACTGGCCATGGGGGTGCACCATCAAGCTATACTGCACTTTTGTCAACAACAGAAGCCCAGATTTATGTTCTACCAGCCAAAATGCTGGGTCTTGGCCTCCAGCTAATTCTAGAACAACTACAGCCTACAGCTGTCATAGCAGCAGCCTATGCTTCTGCTAGAAGACAGGAGTCAGGATCTTCTTTTTCCTTCTGAGAAGAATAAAAACATTCTGCTCACATAATAGGGCTTTCTGGCTTCCCCATTCAAACTCTAGTCTCCAGGGTAATAGCCTAACACTCAAACCACTGCACCACACTGGCTCTCTGAAGGCACACAAGCACACACATTTAGAATCCTCAACCAGTCTCTAATGCCTCATCAAATTATAAACTTCAAACTCAGGAATTCCATAGAATGCAGCTATAGCTGTTAAAATGGAACCACAGCACTATAACTGTGTACTGTGAAAGGGTCCTTAGTTTTTATCACTATCTTTGAACAAATCACATCTTGGAATATGGCAAACAAATATTAGCTAGGAGATTTATTTAACACTGGGTTCTTTCATGCTAAGGCATTTGCCATTAACCCCAGACTACACATATACAGGCTACACACGTACATGATTCTGATACCACATTTGGCTTTTAAGGTCATTTCCGCAAGACCTTGCTGTCCTGCAATGGGGATGCATTGCTGGTGGTCCACAAGTCGTGCTTTTGCATGACGTCATCGCAGTCCTGCTGCCAATACGCCCCCACCCATTCCATTAGTGGCTCGTGATTGCACAATGCTCCCATTGCCAGCAGCCATTGTGGAACAGGCAGAAGAAGTGCAATCTAGGCACTTCCTTCCCCAGTGCAGCATGGGAAAGGGGCCAGCTGCACTGAGGAAGGAAGTCGTATGTCGCTCGCACTCCCATCTGCAGGCAGCCGGCCAGATGTGGAGGGGAGTGTTGGGGATACGTACCCATCCTGGCAAAGGTGCTGCTGGGATGATACTGGGACAACGTCGGAAAAAGAGTAAGGTGTAGAAATGATCTAAGTTTTATAGTTTTTCCATTTGAATGGAAGTAGGGAAAAACAGTGCAGGGTTACAGTCTAACAAGGGCTAGATACATGTAAGCCTACCAATACGTCTTGAAGGGACACATTTCCTATATTAGGGCAGAACAGAAAATCACCTGTGGTCTCTAGGTAATATTGATCATTTTAAGCAAAACAAGGTATACAGTATCTACCCTTAAAACCCATCCTTAAAATGGCTATAGCTATGCACAGCAGAGGTCATTAAACTTTACTGTATGTTCTCTAATTACAGAATTGACTTGGTCATTTTCTGTTTGGCTATTTTCTGGACTCCATCTCCCAGGTACCTCCATTCTCTGGGTTGTAGTCCAAAAAAATTACATTCCAAGCTTTGATATTTATTTAAAATATTTTATGCTACTTTTCAAGACATTTGTCCAAGATGGTTCACAGAATAACAAGCTGAAATAACGAAATAGTCAAGAGAGCAATATGTAAAAAAAAAAATTAAAACAATGGCGATAATAAAATAAAAGTATAAAAGATGGCCTCACATTTAATTAAAAGCAGCCTTGAACAATTAGGTCCTTAGGGCCTGGAGCAATTCAGGAATATTGGGGTATTTCTTTCTTTCAGGCTTCTAAAGGAAATGTGAATCAGGTATGTGTCAAACACGTAACATCCCACTGAGACAGATGGAATGATCCATCAGGCAGAACCTGCAAATTCTCTTCCTTCCCTTCTTGCTTGCTTGCTTCTATTACAACTCTTAGAATCTTCCGTCCAGCAAAAGTAATATTGCCAAACTCTGCTTTCAATTATACAAATAAAGTTTATGGCAGCAAGGGACAAAGTTATGTAAAGATATCACTTGCAGTTTTCTGTCAAATGCTTGAATTGACAGGCCTATTTTTCCCCTCCTGGTTGCTGTCTTGGGTCACCATTTCAATTTACACCTGTCAGCTTGACTTCTGATTAGTTTCTGTGACACCCAGTACAATCCCCATTTATACCAGCAATTTTTCTGCGGACTAATCTCCACTCTTTCTTGTAATCTTCAGACCAATGTCAAAATGCTGATGTCATGTATTATTGCATCTTTGGCTTCAAAGGAGGATTTTACACTGGCAGGAGCTTGAATTTATTAGCATAAACTGCAATGACGACTGAAAATGAGAATTTCAGAATTACCTTCTCTAGCTTTGCACTGATGAAATATAACTACATGTTGTTTCACCACCTTTCTGTTGTTACTAGCATCTCATTTATCTTTGTCAAACAACCTGGAACATTTTAATGAGATTAATTAATAAGGACTTGGACAGAACAATCCTTATCTAAATTACTTAGATAAATACTCCCTCGTGAAATTCTGGAAGCAATTAGTATGCATCATTGTGTATTATACGATTTTCAAATCTTAGGTTTACCACAGAAAATTTAATGATCCAATTACAGCAATGCACAAATAGCTTTTGTGGTACATGTTTGAAACAAGCATATAAAAATGCCAGATGGAGTTGTAGATTCTGAAAATGAGATTATTAGGGTTTTTTTAAATAAAATGGGATGGCTTGAAGTTTGCAGATCTGGCCTGTGGCCTGATTCCTGCATCAAGATGTGTTGTTATCAGCCTGTTACGCACTAAGTGCTCTCTCTGGCTCCCATAACAGATTTGATATTTTTGTTCTAGAAATAAAGCAATTTTTGTACTGTAGTGTCAGTTAGAAGCTCTGGCTATTACAGTTGCTACTCATTCTTCAGCCTGTTGGGGCAGTTCATACAACGTGAATTTCTTACATATACTATTAAGTATGAAGAAAGCACATATGTCTATTCCACTGTGTTGCATACCACTAGAAACCACAAGAATATGTGACAGACTTTAGAATACAACTACAAGAACATGCAGCAGAAGACAGGTGTACTGCTCACAATACAAGGTAATAGACCAATAGTGTATATGCTATTTCCTGTGCTGATATAGAAAGGTAATATTTGAAATTGCATTTGGAAAGACTATAGGCAGGAAAAGAAATCCGGTACAGTCATGCGACAGTCTCAGGTATCATTGTTTCACCTTTTCAAATAACAATGTCACAGTGGCACAATTGCGTTTTGTGCAACTAAGTCTTGGAATAATGTATCTCAGTATGTGGTATATAGCCACAGAAATGGGAAAAACATTTTGAACCAGCATTGTTGTTAACTTTGAAACTCAGTTCATAGCACTATAGCCATAAATAATTATTTGTCTTGCACCTACAGTAATTATGGCTCTGTAATTACAGCTCTGATGGCTAAGTCTGATAGTAGCTGTAGTGGCGGGGGGCAGCAGGTTAGATAAAACTGACTTACACAGTCTTCATTACACATTTTGCTTTTTAGTAGCAATCATGCCAGGATGGTGCAGGAGGACCTTTGGGGATCCAGATATATATTACAATAAAATCCAAGCTCTTGGTATAGGCTGGATACTAATTTGGGTTACATTTTGCAAAATTTAAGCCCTGAAAATGTAAATAATGGACTCAGGGGGAAGGTAAAATACAAGGTTTAAAACAGAAAATAGAAAGCTTTGTGTATTAAAGAATATGTGTATTATGCCTACAGAATGCCTGCATTTCTATCAACACTGAGACGTGAGCAGATTTGACTAATAAACCCTCCTAGCACATGAATTGGCTGATGCAATCAGGATGGCAGGCAGCCAAAGAGTTCAACTGGTCCCCAAGTGACACCTTGTATAAAATCTTTTTGTTTGAATATCACAAATGAAGCATAGTCTGCATATTTCTTTTGACTGGACAGCTGATAGCTGGCAGAAACCAGGGAAAGAATAAAAGTAGCTGAGAGGAGATAATTATTAGACCGCTTGCAGTCTCTGTTATATGAAGGTAGGGCTACAAGGTAGTCTCCAAGCTACGTTGTTCTTGATAATTGATAAACGGCCCAGCCATGCTGGAAAGAGAGAGAGAGAGAGAAGAAAATTACTCTGATCTAGGCTATGCTAAAATAGATGTATGATCTATTTTGATTGTAATGGATGCCCATTAAGATGTAATGTATGCTGTTATATTTAACAGTGCTCAAGGAAATTAACCCTTGGATGTCTCTGAGTTCACATATGCCTGTTTAGAGATATACAGTTCCTCAACAGTTGAGATGGTACTCTTAATGGATAAATGACCAAGGTATATTTTTTAAGTTGGCAATGTTTCTATATGTGTTAATTATTGAGAAGTCTGTTAAAGAGATGGAGAGAGAGAGACAGAGAGAGGGAGAGAGAGATTCAATCTTTACAGAGGTGTAGCATCTTACTTGCCATGCCCTGTAAAGCAGTGAATATATGATGGCTTACATGCAATGCAATAAAGGCCACGTTATCCATTAGGACAGTGGTTCTCAACCTGTGGGTCCCCAGATGTTTGTGGACTTCAGCTCCCAGAAGCCCCAGCCACTATTGTCAATGCTCAGGGCTTCTGGGAGCTGAAGTCCAAAAACATCTGGGGACCCACAGGTTGAGAACCATTGCATTAGGATATCCTTAATGGTTCATTGAGGTGAGGTGGGGAGTTGAATACAAGAGTGCCTAGGGCAGTGGTTCTCAACCTGTGGGTCCCCAGATGTTTGCGGACTTCAGCTCCCAGAAGCCCTGAGCATTGACCATAGTGACTGGGGCTTCTGGGAGCTGAAGTCCATGAACATCTGGGGACCCACAGGTTGAGAACCACTGGCCTAGGGCCTATGAAAACCTTAATGCGACTCTGAATGCAATGAATGTAATGAAAGCACTACACCCAGACATGGACATGTCTGTGTAGTTTTCCCTGAAGGGAATGTATACAGTATATACATATATTTAATTGCATATAATAAATAGCCTAAAGATTACCAAAGAGCCTGCTCATGATCATATATAAATATTCTGAGATTCCAAGAATTAAAGAATGCTTAAGTGAGATTTTGATGTTAGCCCTGCCTGTCTGGTTTTTGTCATCATCACAACTTGGACAACCGGGGGGCAGAAGGTGATACCTGGAGACCAGACAGAATCCAGATTAGCTAACAAATGGCAAAGGACCCTCAGTCCTTAATCTAAGGAGACAGGGGTGGAAAATGAAGCAACAGGTAGAGTGGTACTGAGAGATACTGTTGGCAGTTTCATACCAAGTCTTCCTCAAGCCCTGAGAGTTCTCAAGGTGATCCTGTTAAAACACTCACAGATAGGTAGCATTCGGCATGCTGACCAAGGAAATGAAGACCCACATGGTAGATTTTTAAATGGGGAAGGGAATGGAAATAGATGTTCTTCCACTAAAAAAGGGCTACAAAGACAGCTTTTGAAATAAATTGTCTGCAAATCTAGCTTTTAAAGCCCCTCCCCACTTTTTTAGCTCTCACTACAGCCAAGGCTTAATTCTCTGTAATTCTGCAGTACATTTTGATACTTCGTAGATATTCCTGCCCCCGCTTCCAAAACCTTTGGTCACCATTAGTGAAGTGATTCATGAGTAAAGACCAATGGTTTTGCAGCAAGCAGTTCATCAGCGCTACCAGTTGTGCTGATACATTTTGAAGAGTGAGGGAACACAGAGCACAGCAGTGAATGTGAAGCCATTTGTTTCCCTTAGATAGTGCTAGACTATTATGAATACATACAGTTAAATAACTCGGGGGAAAAAGAAGCAAGTAGAATCATACTTTATTTAACTTTAAAAGTCTGAAATGCTGATTGCTAATATACAGCACAGCACAGTATTCAGTTTGTCTTTTTAGTTCTGTGCTTTTAGTATCCATTCTCATTGCAATTTAGCATATTATTTCTTAAAAAATATACATACACAAAACAAAGCCCTGCAATTATGCAAGTTGTACCTGTTCCCAGGTACCAAATGTCAACATATCTTTTCTGAAAAACAGAATTCTTTAATACGGTACACAGTGAAGGCTACAGCAATTCAAGCTACTTGGGAGTAGCATAATGAAGATAGTTCGCTGTGCCTTTTTTAAAACAAGAGTTTTAACATTGTAACCAGACTGACTTACCTTTCCACATTCATTTGGTCAGGATTTAAGTCTTTTTTTCATTGCCACAATTTGAGTTAATTCATTTCTACAGACACGAATCTGCAGGTGAAGTCTTTAAAATTTCTAGAACACATGTACAGTATATAAATATATTTATGTACAGAAATAAAGATTAAACATTATAAACAGAATCAACATACGCTGTACAAAAATACTTTGATGAGAACATGCAAATACACTATGATTCAAATCAAATTTATGAAGCATCTTTGAGTTGTGTTTTTTAAAATATAAATTTCGGCTCACATAATTTTTAAAGCACATTTCAAGAAAGTCAACATTCCTAATAAAGGTATAAAATCTATTAATAAACACTAGTTATTACTTAAATTAATATACAGGGCTTTTAGACGATACAGTTTCAAGTATTTTTGTCTTCTCATAGAAATCTAGATATTCAGTATTTGGCTCAATGACTACTTAACAAAAAGGACCATAATTCTGAAACCATTTGGCAACAAATGGTTTGAGAATCAATGCCTATAGGTATCATTGGAGCCAAAAGGTTGTGGGTAAATGGTAAGGAAAATGGCTTTCCCCTATGTTGTGCCTGCAGTGCTGTATATGCTGGTGTTCATGGGTCCCTGATCCTATATATCCACTGAAATCAGTTTGCAAAACACCCTTTTGTTATTTTTTAAGGCCAGAAGAAAAGCACCCAGCTATAGAATTCTTGCTCAGTAATGCCTACAGAATAGAATATATTTAATAGGTGACATTAGACATACGATCACAGTATGTTTGGCATTCAGCAATAGGTCTCCAAAATATATTTCATCACACCTCAGAATGTTTGTTTATCCTTACTAAGCCAGACAATGAAGGGGGCAGCTGAGCTCCATAATCACAAAGATGGAGGCTACCCCAGAAATGACACTTGGTCAGAATTTTTAGCTTTTACAAGGGTGTAACACAACCAACTGGGCACTCTCTCATACATTAGTGAACCTCACAGAAAGAGAGCAGCAGAGTCTATTCCTGTTTTTCATGTGGACACCAAAATCTTCCCTTCCATCTGAACAGTGCCTTGTAACCATGATGACTTCTTTCCATCAATGTGCCAAAACCAGATCTGGCATTTGCCATTCTCATTTGTCAACTAGGAACAAGAGCTTTGGAGGGAAAAGGTGAAGGACTCAGGATTGAATAGCCCAGTCTGGTGTCCATGGGAACCAATGTATCTACTGACAATTCCCCTTCTGCCTGCAATGGTTACCAGTCCTTTCCAGTTTTTTAAAAAGGCATTTTCATATTAGTTCCTCACAATACCTTTAGATGTGATGTAAGCCTAGAGGAATTCTTAGGGAATGAAGACAGAAGGGAAACTACAGACAGATATTTTGCTTTTACAACACTAGCCTGGACAACTGATAAAACTTTTTTAAAAAATAGAGGAAAAATATCTGCCTGCTTCAGAGAAAGGCTGCCTGCCCAGCTGGGAAATGTTGGAGAGGACTGCAGGGAAATGGGGATGGGGAAAGGCTGGACAATACAGCTACACAGATAGACTGGAGGGCTTAGGCTGAGGGATGGCAGGGAAGAGAAGGCAATGGATATACCAAGTGCTGAATTGTTACAAGTGGATGCATGTGTAGGAAAAAAAGAGAGAGAAATGATATTTTAGGAGACAGAGATTGTGATTGAGAGGGTGATTCTGAAAGAGAACTATACATACTTCTTCAGGTATTCACCAAAAGAAGGCTTTGCTATAACTTTGCAACAGGGACATATGCTCCACTTCTGCCCTGACCACCTTTTATCTTGACAGGGAGGATCAGAAGTACAATATAATATCCACAGTGCTCGCCAAGACTGGGAATCGCAGATGAACAGAGCTGGTCCATGGGTGGAACTTGTGCATTAGCACTGAGGGTTGAAAGAATCTTGTGGTGTTTGCACTTCAGAGTGCAAGAAAGATTGAATATGGGGCAGGGGAAAATCCTGGAAAAGAGGAAAGGGGGCCTGTCGGTTCAAACAAGTGGGTTTGTGTTTTGAGACTCTCACCTCATATTTGCAATTTCTTGGGTAAGTTACTTTTTAGTTTCACCAACAGTCCTTGCCAAGAAACTGGTGCTTTGTGATTGGCTCTGCTCATGACAGCACTGAAACATGTCAGCCATTTTGTGACGACACCTGTGATACTTTCTCACAATTCCAAATGTGCCACCATCTCAAATAGGGTTGAGAACCCCTGAGCCAGGGAACTGCTAACTGAACTGTTCTTCAAATTTAACCTCACCAAGTTATCTTCCATGTGTACATGATGGATCCAGGTTTCCAGCTGCACTATGTTTCAGTGAATATCCCCAGAACATTGATCTGGCTAAAGAAAGCTCTGTTTGGCTGACATACCTTAAAACATCCAGAAAAATGAATACTTGATAATATAGCATAGCTTTCCTGCCACTATAGTTTCAATAATGTTACTAGTTCTAACTGCAAGAATGTTAAGTGCACTGTTGATATTGGAACAGATGTCCATGTTTAGTTGTTTATACAGCCATCACAATTAACCACAGGTTGAGGAGTCACAAAAGGCTCATTTACTTTCTGATCTTCCTTCATGGAAGCTGCTTGGTCTGAAATCGAAGAGAAGGAGAGTTGATCATGTTCTACAATATGTACTTGGTCCTCTTCCTTGTCTTTCTTCACATAGAACATTTTCCTAAACTTTTTGAGTTCATGAAGTTCACAGAAAGTTTCAAGAACCACCAGCATTGCAATGAGGCCCAGCAACAAATAACCTAGGAAGAAATGACAAATATTTATGAAGTACAAATGGGTAAAATGTATGTCGCAGCACTCTAAATTGGAAATGGATTAAATGCTTTGAATTAACAGCTAATTATATCACAGAGAAACCACCTTTAATATATCTATAAAGGACAGATATGTTGTGAAGGCAAATTGAAGTTAACCAAGGTCTTTTGTGTCTCTTAACTGTTACACCATTATCATGTATAATACAAGCAGTTGATTTATATTTCTTTCTTTCCGTCTTCTTCAAAGGTGTAAAAAATAACGCTTTAGCGATGTATTCAAAGTCACTTAGGGTGCTTCATACCTAACCAGGGATTTGAAACTAGGGTAATCTACCTTCTTGAAATGATCATTACTAGACTAAGTAAGTCTACAAGAACTTGGGAACTGTTTATCATGTTTCCTGAAAGCTTATCATATGACACTGCAATTGCCCACTTTCCTATGTATGTAAGATTTTCCAAGAAGCCTTCTGATAAAGGAATTTAAATTACATAATAAACAAACCTGCACGCAATTATGAATTAAAATGATGTTGGGAGCTGAAATTGATTGGAGGAATGGTGGAAGATAAGATCTATCCTTTCTCTCATCAGTCCCTTTAAACCTTATAAACATGCACTTGGAGCTCTATGTGGAAAATCAACTCACAAGGAATATCTTGAATGGAAGCCAAAGAGAAGCTAGGAAAAGAGATGACCACCCTTTTGCTTCCCACTCTTCTTCCACTCAGCATTGTGAACTGTTTAAGCTTGTTGTTGTTGCGGTATGTTTCCAAGTCATTTCTGGCCCATGGTGACCTAAGGCAAACCTGCCATGGAGTTTTCTTGGAAAGATTTGTTCAGAGGGGATTCATGTTTGCCTTCCTCTGAAACTGAGAGAGTTACTTGCCCAAGGTAACCCAGTGGGTTTCCATGGCACAGTGGGGATTTGAACCCTGGTCTCCACAGCTGTAGTCCAACATTCAAGCCACTGCATCATGCCAGCTCTCTCTGTTAAAGTTACTTTTCATTTAAAAGAAAAAATTATGTTTGGGGTTAATTCTGTACAGATAGTTAATATGTGGATTATCTGTTAGATAGGTGCCAGCAGAGGGAGAAAGCTACTCTTGAAAGTAAGCAAGGGGGAGTTGGAGGTTGCTGACAAGAGGGGCCAGAAATTTTGTCATCTTGATGGTAGATCCCTTTTAATCATGACCACCAGAGCATACTTCCTGCCTGAAAATAAAGAGGACTCATAACTCCAGTGCAGTCCTAATGGCAAACATGCTCAAGGGGCAGTTGAGCCAACATGAGGTCAGCTGAAGAATCCAAACGTCGCTCAACCTAGGAGTGTTGTGAATTACTTCTACCCTCTCCCTGGCCCAGATTTATGTCAACAGTGTAATTGTATCCCTTGGCTGGAGGAAGTTTGGATCTGAGATAAATCGGTTCCTTCCCTGCCCTGTATCTTCTCTGCCTTCCTTTTTGCTCTTCTTCTAGCAGATATTAGAAGCATAGTAATTCTGCCAGTAGTCTTCTTTGTCAACAGATTTCTGGTATCAGATAGTGGAAGTGGGTTCTGCCAGTAGAAGAGCATTTCTACCAGCAGTAGAAGCTTGTGGCCTCATTCTAACCCAGTTCAGCTGGTACATTTTTGAGTTAGGACAGCACTGAGAGAGTTGAGTAGAAGAAGAAAAAGACTGTGTAGATATGGTATGTCTGGCAAATGGGTGAACCACAGGATTGTACGAGCAGCTCTGTGGGATGAGATGAATGGCCCATCTAGTCTAGCATGCTGCATTTTACAGTGGGCAACTAGATGCCTCCAGGAAACCTACATTCAAGGCTGTTAAGACTCTAGAATCTGGTGCTCAGAAGTATATTCCTTCTAAATTTTAATATTCCATTTAATTAAATAGGAAGTAGCCATTAATATAGTAGCCTCTCTCATTTGTTTAACCTTGTCAAAAATCCCATAAAAACTTTCAACTGTCACTGCACACTGAGGCACTAAATTCCCAAACATACTGTGTGAATTGCTAGTTTTGGTCTGTTCTGAACCAAAAGCCAATTTCATTGGTTATCGTAAAGGAGGGAGAAAAAAACTCAAGGGCCTGAATACTATTAGCAGTCCCAATTAGAGTAAACTCACTGAATCAATGAGATTTAAATAACAGTTAACTTACCATTAAGCAAGTCTACACTAGCTGGGACTATCAATATCTTATCAGGTCCTCTATCCTCTTTTCCATACTAAAGCTATCACATCTTGGAGGGGCCCTCCTTTGTGCCCCATCAGTCAGAGTATTGTGCTGTATTAGGACAAGGGAAAAAGCTTTTTCTGCTCCAGTTATGGAATATTCTCTCTTTGGAGGCCAATTAGCATCAACATTGCCTCTGTTTAGACATCAAGTAAACACATGGCTGTTTATAAAAGTTTTTGGGGCCTAGCTGATTTTACAAAAACTTTCCTGTGCGCATGGTTTCAATTCATTTTAAATTATTTTAACCCTTTTAATTTGTCTCTTAATTTTTTAAATATTTAATATGCTTTTAGCATTCTAAAACTATTTTAATTATCAATACCATTTTAAATTTGTTAGAGTAGTCTTATTGTACTCTACTCTGA
Source organism: Iguana delicatissima (assembly GCA_948472985.1). Taxonomy (NCBI): domain Eukaryota; kingdom Metazoa; phylum Chordata; class Lepidosauria; order Squamata; family Iguanidae; genus Iguana; species Iguana delicatissima. Next base: position 259,742 of record CAOKZL010001517.1, read on the forward strand.
GATCTTTGGAAAGAAGGCTTGTATTTACTTTGAAATCTTTTGTATACGGACCTCAAATAACTTACTGCCTTAAATATTGTTGGATTGCACCATCCATCATCCCTCAGAACTGGCTAGGGCTGATGGGAATTACAGTCTAGCAACATCTAACAGGTCACAAGATGCAAGATACTGGCCACTACAAGTACCCCTAAATTGCCTAGTCATGCTGGATTTATTTATTAATTGGTGATAGCAGGTCCATAGAAGCTCAACTTGTCTTTAAAGCTTTGAGCCGGAACCTGCTAATGTCTGACTTTCTTTCTGACTCCCAGAAAGAAAAAGTACCTCACACATAAATAGAATTTTTGAATTATACATGAAATAACACATTAATTCCATGCTGTTGTTTTTAAAAGTACACACACAGTAGGATTTTGATAACAGTTTTTCTTATTTGCTGCTAAATATGCCAAACTGATTAGAAGTTGTTTAGGGAAAAAATGTCACAAATGACACCTCTGAAAAACTCTTTTTTGTGTGTTTGGTACTAATAACTAAGATACTTACATGTAATTCCTAATTTATATAGCTCTCTGAACTTTTGGTTGTAACCTTCTCCTGGAACATAGTCACCAAGGCCAATTGTGCTCAGAGAAATGAAGCAAAAATAAAAAGATTCCAGGAAGTTCCAGTCATCTTCAAGGACAGAAAATATCGCAGCTGGGATAAAGAAGAAGCAGGAAACAGTAACAAAGCCCAGGATCACCGCATGGATGATGGCAACTATCTGCTTTGAGAAACCCCAGCGAACGTGGAAATACAGCACAGGCCGCCTGGTGACGTAGACTATAATGCGCTGCACTACCGCTGTCAGGAAGAGCAGTGTAAAGGGGATTCCAATGACAGAATAGATGATGCAGAAGGCCTTCCCTCCATCAGACAAAGGCACTGTGTGACCATAACCTATGGAATAAACAAGAATTACACAAGTGAGGCTTGTGAAGAAGGAATAGGCTTCTAAGAAAGCAGTTCATTTTTTTATCTACTTGTAAGACGAGAGTTCAGCCATTGTGGCTGACTATATGAACATAATGACAATTGGGAACTACTTTTAATACTTTTAAAGCCATTTTATACCATGGCCTGTACTTTTTTTTTAAACATTAATATGCATCAGAGAATAAAATAAAGAGGTACAAACAGTGAAACTCATTTGTCAGGAAAAGCATTTCTTAATATTTAATTCAAACTTTTTTCTATTGCTGGGAGTTATAAGCAATTTCTCACCTTATACCCTATCAATATTGACTGATCATCCCAAACAGGAATGGGTTTTGCTTTGTAAAATCATATTCCCAAACAATACATATTGTTCTTCCTCAATGGTGCCTTCCAAGTGATGGCAGTCAACTATAATTTCTGTTCCTTCCCTCTTCCTTTAGTTTTCTCCTCAGTTTTCTCATTTTCCTTCATGCTGTAAAGGTCTGAAGAAATGTTTCAGACTGTTAAGCACCAATATCAAACAGCTGCTTCTGTATTTTGAATGACAGATCAAGATTTCAATGGCGTACATATTTCCAAAGCCAGGAATGTTTAGGGCATTAGATTGCAAGGCCTACAAGCATATACACCCCCACAATTGCTGAAATATCTGAAAGATGATGTAATACAATTGGTAGTGCAAATTCAAATTATGTTCATTTGTTTTCCCTAAAAACTCATAAAAATACCATGACTAACTCCACAGCAAGTCATGTTCCATTTAAATATTTTCTGTTTTATTATTTTTTTAATGACAGCTGTAAAACCTTTTTACAGTGTTTGGTGATATCTGGCTCCTAAGTTCAGAATGAACCGTAGCTTTAACTTAATGAAATCTCAAGGATTTGTTTTCCCCTTAACTTAATTACAGCCAAGAAACTGGTATAAAACAGGTACATTGTTATTATAAGTATTCTTAGGGAGCCCTCTGGTGCCACCAAGCCCTGGGTAGCAGGAGAAAGCTCACTGGGTGTGTGTGTGTGTGTGTGTGTGTGTGTGTCAAATCTCTGGCCCACCAGCTGTATACTAAGTTCTTAACCTGCTCTTCTGTCTTGTAAGACTGAGTTCCAATCTCATAAAATCATCTATAAAATTTGATTTATTTCAACACTTACTTGAAGCTGTTGTCGTATCACTCTTTGGTCCACTGTCTATTTCCAAATAAGTTTGCTAAACCTAATTCAAGGCATGACTCCTGGGAAAGCCCATTAAATTAACCATTGTAAGAGGATTGTTTGGTCCTGCTTTCCATGGTCTCTGAAGAGTTTAGACAACCTATTACTCAGAATTATTTAACTTGCCCTATAAGACGGATGAGTTTTGGATTTAGCCCCTTGGACTGCAATTCTTTTCTTTTCAGCAAAAATTCCATATATGAGATAACAAAAAGTTCTCTTTCATTCCTTTTCCCTCTGCCTTAACACTCAATAGTCGCTATGTTTGAACAGGTTCTGATTTCTGGTTATCCTTTGGCAGCTGCTTCAGAAGAAGTATAAATGTAACCCTCAGTAGAAAGACAGAGAGAAACCCATGCATGAGCTCAACTGTGCTTGAGTGCATCCATGTGGATCCTTCACAATAACTATACAATGTACTATATGTACTATAAATGAAGAAATATATCATTTAAAATAATTATCCTAACAAATGCCCAATTGGGCATGCTTCTCTTCCAAAGATTTGGAAGTATCAGCTGGAACACCAGAGGGAATTAACAGCCTGTCTTGCACAGAAATGATTCAGTGATGGGAGATGAGTACAAACTCAATCATAGTATAACATGGTTTTTGGTTTGCTTTGCCTGCTTAGCTGCAGAATGTATATGAAACCAGCATGCAATGTCAGCTCTGGGTGAACGGTTCAACCATTGTAATGTGGATGTCTATTTAACAAGTCCACTGGAAAACATGCACCCCAGTCACAGATAAGAAATTGCAGGGCAAAGGCCTAATTTTGAATAATGCACCAATGAATGGTGCTCTCCAATTATGATTTATACAGAGATAGTGAGCATGATGATCTTTAAACCCTCTTCTATAATGTTTGTTTGCTATAAAACAAATATACTGTATGCTCATTCTGTACAAAGATCATTCTGTATGAAGCAAATGTATTGCTAATTTCACAACTGTTAATTATAAACCCAAGATATATTGCAACAACCTTCTCTAGTGAGATATTTGCACCTGTAAGAATTTCTAAGTAGCTCAGAGAGGATGCTGTTGTAAGATGTGAAATGGAAAGCCAGTCATGAAAATTTATATTTCAAAATTAATGCAATTATTTTGCATTGTTACAATTCTGCTTTCATCACCTAATTCTAAATGTACATAATATTGTCAACTTTGTATCAAGATCAAACTAAATGGGAACCTAAACCAGGAATGTAAAAAACCCACAGTGGGATAGTTTTTGGGGGGTTTTTGAAAAAAAATTACTCTAACTTGTTTGAGACCTCTACTAAATACTGTATAAAAGAAATTATAAAATGTAAATATATTTCTATAACAAGTATCACAACCCATAATCATTTAGAGATATACACACATACCACTCCAAAAATGTATCCAGTCAATAGTATTGTTATCCAAGCTTAAAATATTTATAAAACAAACTCCAACCCACACAATAATATTGAATAGTAAAAGCTCCAATTTTCAAAAACACAGTAATCTCTTTACAGACTCTGAAAAGCAATGGAACATCTATACCAATTAGGATATCTGAAATTTTTGAATGCAGTTCTAATATTTTCTTCCAAGCCAAATCTACCTTTAATCCTCAGGTCTTATAAAACCATGCATTCAAGTCTTTGAGGAGTAACTATTAAGGGATTTGAACAGTTTGAGAAAGCACAGAGAAATTAGTGGATGAATTCAGAAAACATAAGCCTACATTTAACTGTTCATCCCACCAAGAGCAGACCTACTGAATCAATGGGAACACTGTATTCCCACTAAATCAATAAGTGTACTCTAGTTTGGACTAACAATTGGAAGTAGGTCACATAATTTATAGACGCATATTTAATTTTTGTAACATTTACCTCTACATTTATTGCAGATTTCCTTGATGAAGAACTAGTACGGGTCTGAAACATGATGAAGTATTACATATTTTTGTATACCACTGACTATTCAGTATTGCAGTTACAGATTCATAACCTAGAATTATGGATCCATAACTGCTCTGTATTCAGTAAGACTACAGTACAGTCTTGCTGTAAAATTAAGAGCCAGCTTATGGGTAGAGTATAGGAGGCCCACTGAATTTCTAAGTGGGGCTGCAACCATTAGAAGCAAGAATTCTATTGCAAGTCCTTGATGCAGTCTTTGCTCACTGGTGGGAGAGAGCTGAAAAGGTGATCCTCTTTGCACCTTCACTGGAAACTGAATAAACCTCCTTTGCCTGTTCCAGTTGCTGGATCTTAAGGTTGGCTGGGATGGTCAGGTCAGAAAAGGTTACTTGGGCCGTTTCTGCATGGCATTGCTGTCTCACTTCTGCTACAGGATGGCAGTGGTCGGCAGGTTGCACTTCTGCATGACATTGTCACCGTCTCGCTGCCATCCTGTCCCAGAGAGTTGTGCTTATTCAGTTTTTACAAAACGGAAAAAATCAATTTTGCGTCTGTGATAGTGCAGTGCTCCTGTCACTTATGGCTATGTGGAAGCGCATTGGCGATGCTTCCTTCCATAGCGCACTTCATTTGCATGCCAGATAAAGTCTCACCTCATTTCTATAAGTTTAGGAGCTCAGCTTTATAGGATGCCCAGTAAAAATAAATTCATACCTGTGCAGTCTAGATTTGGCTTTCTGAACACAAAATGAAAGTGCCTTGAATATAATGCTTTATTTTTTAAGTTGGACCTAATTTCCTCAGGAATTGAATCTGATATATTTTAATTTACATTTAATATTTTCAGAATGTAGCTAAAAATTCTAAAATTAATCAAGCTTGTTCCTGAATATTAGAATTTAAATAAATAAAACTACACTAAGGTAAATCAATATAAATTATTTGAAAACAAAGCATTCTTCCCAACTTTCCAATACTGAAAATCAAATTAGGGAAAAGAAATGTACTCCTGGCCAATAAAATCTAATAACCTGGATGGGAGAAGCAAGGTTTGAGTTCTGAAGTTTCCTTTGAGAATTTCAGCTAGACAGCTCCAAATGTGCTCATTTATTGGTCTACCTGACCACTAGGCAACAAATAATCAAGAACTGCTATGTGGGCAAGACTCTCACTAACAAGCTAGGGAAACATCATGGCACTGCTCAATCAGTAACAAGCAGATAACTATATCCATATTTACAAGGAATACAGAAGTGCCCTGAAATGAGCAAGATCAGGAGTACTTATGTAAACTTGTATGTAACTTTGTCTCCTCTTTATCCTGTTATGGGATACATTTCAATTCACGCCAACTAAGGATGAGTGGGACTGGCTGAGTGGATAAGAGGACTAATGAATGCCTCATCTCAACAAGACAGGGATCTGTCTTGTGTAAAAGAGATTGTGATGAGGCCATCACTGAAAAAAGCCCACTTTCCAAACTGCATCATACTGAAGGATTACCAAACAGTCTCCGATATTTCTTCCTAGGGCAAGGTACTACAGCATATGCTAACCTCTCAGCTCCAGAGATTCTTGCACGAGAGAGATCATTTAGATACATTTCAGTTTGGCTTCAGACCTAGCTATGGGATGTAGACAACTGCAGCCACTTTGGTGGATGACCTACAGCACAACATAAATAGAAGAACTGTGTTTCTGCTGGACCCCTCAGCAGTGACAATGGTATTCTTCTGGGCTGCCTTTCTGGGATGGGACATGCTTTTTACAGTGGTTCTGGTCTTTCTTGGGGGGTGAACTCAGAAAATGATTCTGCAGGGAGGATACATGTTCAACACCTTGGTTGTTTGCCTATGGATTCCCTCAAGGCTCGGGTCTGCATGTTATTTCAAAACCATTGCTAGAGTTCATTCAGAATTTTGAGGTTCAGTGTTCCCAGCGTACTGATGATAACCAAGGAAGCTGTTTTGGTATGAAACCTGTGTCTTCTATTAGTAATGAACTAGGTGGAGGTAAACAAATTGAAGTTTAATCCCAACCACACAAAGGTGCTCATGATCAGCCAAAAGGCAGATTAGGAACTAGGGATCCAGCCTGTGCCAAAGGAGACTGCACTCCCCCTGAAATTTCAGGTTTGTAGCTTGGCTGTACTTTTTGACTTGGTCTTCAGCCTGGAGGCCCAGATTTCAGCAGTGACCCACAGTGCATTGTGTGTGTGTGCGCGCGCACACACACATGCATGTGCGCATGTGCACACGCCTTCAAATTACCTTTTGACTTATGGTAACCCCATAAACTTCACAGGTTTTTCTTAGGCTAGGAGTGCATTTGCACATTTAAACTAATGAACCAGCTGTGCTCATTCCTGGAGATGTCAGATATGGCTCTAATAATACATGCCTTGACTACATCTTGTTTGGATTACTGTAAGACTTCTACTTGTGTTTTCCTCAGAAACTGTCTGGAAACTGCCACTAAGTCCAAAATGCAGCAGTCAAACTGCTGGCCTAAGCTGGTTACATAGAACATGTTAACTCCTTTGTTGCAATAATTTCGTTGGTTTATTTCTGGACAAAATTCAAAGTGCTGGTTAGGACTTTTAAAAAATCTATATGGCTTGGGTTCAGACTATCTTCATCCCCCTATATGAGCCTGCCTGAGATATTTTAAGATCCTCAAGGGAGGGCTTTCTCTCAATTTGTTCTAATGAGGACATGTAAAAAGGCCTTCTTGGTGGTTGCTCCTAGGCCACTGAATTCGCCTCTACGAGGCGAGGCTGATCCATTCACTGCTCCCCTTTCCCAGGTAGATAAAGATCTTTTCACTTAAATAGATACTTGGCAATTAATGGGTTGTGCAGAAAGTATTTTAATGAGGTGTATGTCTTGTGCTTTTCTTCTTATTCTTATGTTTTTAAACACTTCTGCAATGCTTTAAGTTAGTAGTGTTTTAATAGGACAGCATATTTAATTCTTTTTTTAAAAAAAAGTTTTAAACACTAGGTGTTAGTTGGACTTCTGTGATTTTTTAGAAAAATCTATGCTGCCAAAACAAAGCCAGGCTATAAATTAAATTAATTAATAAACACAGACTTGAAGACCACAAGATGAATTGTTTATTTCAGTTTGTAGTCTGGTCTGCTTGCCTGGGTTGGCAGTAATATTTTAGCATAAAAACATTACAAGAAATTCTAAAAATAATTAGACTAATATACTCTTCTAAAAGAAAAATCTGCAGATGATTCCAGAAAATGTTCTTGCACTGTGACCAATCACAGCAGGGCCCCAATTTTGGTTCTGCTTCCGACAGGTTACAAAAATAGCATGGATGTGCTAATACGAAACTATTAATTAGCAGCAATTATCTTGTCTAGTGCAGAATATAAAGGAATATGGAGAGTAAAGTGTCTCTTTGAGGCAGGAAGATCAGTTTAATGCTACGCTTTTTCATCTTCTGTTGCAGCATTTACAAGTATGCATCCATTTTTAATACTTATCCTAATTAATCCAAGCTATTGAAAAACACTGTTTATTCCTGATGCACTAGGGTGATTGCTGTCTGTGGAGACAGCGACTGCTGAGTGTGACACCTGTGCAGGATGGTGATTCAGCCTGGAAAAAACAAATGTCAGGTGCAATTAATCCAGAACAGGCTTCTAAGACTGTATATGGCATCTGTCACCAGCCCACATGCAGCAGGATTTGGTCAACAGTTTGACAGTAATACATTGCCATCTACTGATATATTTAATCAATCAAGAATCTAACAAAGCAGGAATATATTATGTAGTTTGGACAAGTTATTTCTTCCTGTTTGATGGTCAGTAGAAAATCTGAAAGAAATAAGCAGTACAGAAATGTACAGGGCTGGATGGGGAGACTAAAACATAAATTGTCTTACTTTTCTAGACCAAGAACAGAACTTAGAATCATTACTCCTCCATCCAAAAAATAACAACTTACTGACTAGTTGTTTTTCAAGTGCATCAAACTATTTGCTACTCATGACTAACATGTACTGAAACCCATTAGCAACATGTTATTCTTTGAGCTCCAACCCTCAAAGTAACATTTCTGAAATAAGGAGAAGGTGTTAATCACTGCACAATAGCAGCAACAACAATTTAGCATCATTTATAAAAATAATGATTAAGGACACTGTTTGAGATTCTGCATCATGGCCAATGGTGTGTAACTTTATCCATCTGCAACTAAGTAACAGAACCCCAACAAAACTCTGTTAGTGAATGCTGAAGATGTGTAACAGGGCACCAGCAGGAGTTCCAATGTGCAAAAGGCACTGATACAGTTCAGGACACAATGCATATCTGTCACTTCTGCAGGCACCATTATGTGCCAATATCATGACATCCTCTTGGTGAACAGGACATTGTATAATTTCTCAGTTCTCTTTCCCGCACATGCAAGACCATGTACATCAATGTAAATCCCCAACAGAATGTTAGTCGGCACTTTTAACATATTACTTCCATGTCGCATATTGAACCTGCCTGAAAGTAAAGATCCTCACTAAAGGCCTTGTGGCACATCCCATCAGCCTGCAAGGCTAGCTTGGTGAGTATGTGCAAGACTCCCTCTCTATAGAGCCACTCTTGACTGTGAATTCCTTGTCAAGGGACTCCACCCCTTCTGAGCTTCCAACTGCCAGCTGAGACTTTTTCGTGGCCTTCAGTCCTTAAAACCAGCAGTGACTGCTCTGGAGGTTTAACTGTCTGTGGTTTCATTTTTAAATTATTTGTGTGACTTCAACTTATACCATGTCACCAACAAGATTCCTGTCTATTATGTCCTTATAAAAGCCCATTTTTTCTGTTTGAGCAGAACTCAATAGAACAGTCATTTATTATTCAAAAGTTTTGTACATTCCTTGTGCTTCTGAAATTATTTCACTGTCTTTTCCTCTAGTAAGTCTCAGATAAGCTTTTACAAAAATTATGAAGCTTCCTAGCTCCAATCATTGCACAATAGCAGCAACAACAATTTAGCATTATTTATAAAAATAATGATTAATGACACTGTCTGAGATTCTGAAGAAACTTATGGTGTCTTTGTTCAACTCTTAATCCTCATTCAAGTATATTAGGGAGTGGGCAAATCAAGACCCTCAAGCTGTTATATCATAGCCTAAATTCAACCGATAGTCCCAGATAGAGCAGATCCACGGAACTGTTTGCTGACTAGTATTGAGCCAATATGGTGTAGTCTGAGTGTCGGACTAGGACTTTGTGAGAACAGGGTTTGAATCCCCACTCAGCCATGGAAATCCACTAGATAACCTTGGCCAAATCACGCTCACCTCAGAGGATGGCAACGGCAAATCTCCTCTGAATAATTCTTGCCAAGAAAACACTATGATAGGGTTGCCATAAGTTGGAATTGAGTTGAAGATGCATAAAAACAACAAATTGGTAAGTCAGCACTTATGATTTAACAGGTCAACTTTAGTTGTGACACACAACTGGAATCAAGTGTCCCTCCAGATTTTGTTGGATTACAAGTCCCAGGATTACAAGAAACAGAAGTCCCAGCCAGTATAGACAAAGATGAGGGATGCTGGGAATTAAGGTCCAACAACATCTGGAGGGTCACAGATTACTATTCCTTATTTAAGTCCTAGGTTTTAAGGTGTAACTAAAATAGCACAGTTCTGTTGGCACAGCATACAATCTACATATTCTTTACATTTACTTTGAAATCATGACACTTCAGTCCAGAATCCTCTCTTTATGAAGCCTCTCAGTTCACTTCTTGATGGCAATTTTAGGGCACAAAATTACATTTAAAGTCTAAGGATATGGCCAAAGAATATAAATTTATAAATTTTCTCTTTTTTATTATTGTTAGCTTTAGACTCATATCTTCTTCTGAACATCTCACTTTGCAAAGGAACGTACGCATAAATAGTGAAATCATGTATATGCAATGGTTCCATAATATCCATCACCATCACTAGAGGGTTGTATTGACTGGATATATTAAGGCTGTAATCTATTCCCATGTGCATTTCGCTGGGAGTAAGCCCAATTAACAAAGTAGGATTTGCCTCTGAGTAAACATAATGTTCCATGAATTGCAAAAGAAATTTATTCCAGTAGAGAAAGCATGTTTCTTATATGCCATCTAAGTGAAATGATTTCTTTCTGTTATGTTTGTTTGTTCACAGAAGATTTGAAAAGGTGACACGTTTCATATTTCAGAATATTATCCCTGAATAAAAAGTTGTATTTTTTATGTAGAGAAATATTACACTGATGTCAGAAACTCAGATAAATCAGAACTCCCTCATGGTAAGGATTCACAAACATAGCAGAAAGCCATCCTTTCACTCAAATGGCATATAAGAAACATAGTGCAAGCAGTAAGTGTACAATTACCAAATATGGAAAAACATAATGGAATGACTGAAATAGTGTGTCAATATAAATATTAATATATACATAAGACTTCTTTGTACAACATATTGTGGAAAGTATGATTATCTAGTTCACATCTACTTGTACTACTACAGCTGGGACTTCTAAACTACTGGTTTCAAGAAACAAAAGAAACAACAGACTTTTAATTTGCATGTAACTGTCACATACTGTGCTGCAGGTATCAATTAACTTCTGTGCAAGTGCCATATAATTAAATACTCTATTTTGTAAATATTTGTTAAATAGTACAAATATGCAATCCAGCAACTGAAGGAGCTTCCTAATCATCTCTTTTTCAACAAATCATATTGTTGTGTTCCACAAGAAATCAACAGCATATTGCAACAATCCAATTCAAAATAGGATTAAATTTTTCACTAATGTCATACTGAAATAAGATAGGAAGTGTACCTGTTACTTCTCACCTTTAGCATATTTTGTACAATTGTTGCAAATCTCAAGAACAGCCCTATGTAGGCATTTGGAATTGGAGTACATTACAGATACATTAATGAAGAGGAGGAGAAAGCTGTTGCTGTACTCCACGTCTTCAAATCTAGGCACCCAGTATACATATTATATAAATTAAAATTATGCATATTACTCTGATTTTGCATTCTAATCATGCAAATTAGGCACACATTGTTGCATTTCTCTCACTACGTTTCAAACTTCGTACTTTTTTTTTTTTTACAGTTACAACTGATCTGAAAGAACTAATGTAATAGAACAGCCATTCTCAACAGGGGCCATACGGTCTGCCAGGGGGCCCTGGCACATTTGAAAGGAGTCACAGACTGAAAACTGGGGATCCCCAAGGGTTTATGGGGGCCCTGGTTGAGTTACAATTCAGGAAGGTACCTTCTATAACAAATCCAGGAACAGAATTGATATTGTGACAATACCATTGTCTACTTTGGAGCCCAATATCATGAAACCTGCAGAAAAGCACCAACCTCAAGAACTGGATTAGGCCTGACAGACAGTTCATTTCATACAGTCTTTTTAAAAGTTTTGTCCAGTATGTCAGAATGTTCAAGTTTTCTTGGTATTCAGTAACAAATTATCTTCTATCTATTCCTGTTGTATTCCTGTTTAGCAGGGGGCCCTCGAACCTGAGAAGAATTCCTAAGGGGGACACAGTCAAAAGGAAAGAAAGAAAGAGAGAGAGAGAGAGAGAGAGAGAGAACAGAAAAGAAAAAAGAAAAGAAAAGAAAAGAAATAGTTGAGAATGGCTGGTATAGAGTGACGGCCCTCTGATTCACAGGGGAAAATAAGGAGGACTGCAGTAACTAAAAAAAAAAAGCATGGTCTTATTTTCTTCAGAGATACAGAATAAATACTTTATTATAAATTGGAAACAGTATACTTCAACTGTCTTTCACCTTTTCAACTTTTCTTTAAAATGAACATGCTAAGCAGCTCATCAACACTAAGACATCTGTACTTCCACACAATTATTGTTTGTTAATGCAAGTTAGGGTAATGATACACATCTGTGCATTTTACATTTCCATTCCTTCTCACTACTTACATACTCCCACACCAAACATGTGTATAAATATCTGCCAACTGAGGGAACTGTCCATGCATCTGATAAAGTGAGCTGCAGTCTCCAAAAGCTTATACCAAATAAAACTTAATAGTCTTACAGAGTAAAAAGGGAAATGTAAGATGTTGGAAATGTGGTGAAAAAGTAGGGTCCTTTTTTCATATGTAGTGGACCTGTAAGATAGCAAGGAAATTTTGGAAGGAAATCCATGATGAAATCCAAAGAATTTATAGTCTTAGTTTTGAAATGAAGCCAGAGTTTTATTTGTTAAATATGTTAGGGCAACAAAGAGAAATAAGATGCCATCAGAAGATATTGTTATGTATGATAACTGCTACAAGATTGACTTATGCGCAACATTGGAAAAAAAGGGAATAAGTAGATATAAAAGAATGGAAACTTAAGGTCCTGGATATGGCAGAAACAGAAAAGTTAACATTTTTATTGAGAAATAAGCCTATCCAGAACTTTGAAAGGGAATGGGGAGAATTTTTGAACTGGATAAAGAAATAACAGTGTATAAGATATGTATCAAGCAGCAATGTAACAAAGTAAGAGCAACAATGTAAGACTACTGTAAAGTTAAAAATATGTATGTATTAAGATAAATAAGCAGATTCAATTGGAAAAAAGAAGGAAGTGGGGGGGGTTATTCCTTTTTTATTTTTTATTGTAAACTTCAATAAATATATTAAAAAAATAGTCTTACAGAGTAGATACTCTTAAGTGGATAAGGGTAGATACTAGAGTCTGCTTTTTTTTTCCTACAAAAGATTAACATGGCTTCTGCCTTGAATCTTTACAAGATATACCTTGTATAAGAAAAAAAGAACATACGTGCCAATCCAATTTGGCAGATGGGCTTCTGCACCTTAACATCATCGTTGTACTTCTCCTCAACATAAATCCTACATTTATCTTCATACTGAAGCTGCTGCTTTGTTTTCCTAACAGTGTTTACATGGTAGAGCTAAATTGTATTCCTCTCTTGTGCACATTTAACTTAGAATACACGTGTGAGTAAACAGTTCAAACATACATACCATACTCCCAAGACAAATAAATATGGAATTAATCCATCAAAAGAAGATTTTTATATTTTCTTTATAATTCTTTGGATCCATGTCTTGAAAGTGAAGATTCACATCAAGCATTTACTTGAATTAGCTTCAATCTACTCTGTCCACTTGCCTTTTCCTCGCCCTTTTTCTTCTCAGAATAGCATAATGAAGTGGCAGCCTCAGGGAGCAGAGCACTGGAGATACGAATTCTACTGGTCTCTTCTTCCTGGAGGACCTTTGCTACTGCCTTGCCTCCTTCTCTGTCCTCCTAATTTGCCCCATCCCCATTGTTCCCCCTTCCTGAACTCCTGCCACTGCCATGATTCTCCCACCTCTTATTCTTTGCACTCTGCTGCTGCATCTCCTACCCCTACTCTCTTCCCTCACCTTGTGCACCCTGCCCCTCATCAACCCTGGCTCTCTTGCTTCTTGCACCCCATTGATGCACTTTTCATTCTCTCCTTCCTCCTTTCCACTCTCTCCCTTATCTCACTCTCCCTTCCTCCTACTCATTCTCCAGCTCATCTTCTACCTTAGCTTTTTGCGCTCCACCACTCCCACTACTCACTCTCCCATCTCTCCTAGTCCTCCTCTCACTTCATATCCCAGCCTTGTGATGTGTCCCCTTTGCTTCTTGTGTTCTGCCCCTTGCCCCCCTCACTCTCCTGCCTCTTCTACTCCATCTCTGGCTTCACCTCCCACCCTCACAGTGCACCCCTCCCTTCATTCTTGCACTCGACCACTTGCACTCCTCAGTTTCCTGCTTCTCCTACTCCTTCCCTCACCTTACTTCACTCACACCCTTGTGCCATGCTAGTTACCTGCTTCTCCCACTCCACTACCTGCCTGATTTATTCTCCTATCTTTCCTACTCCACCCCTTGCCTCACCTCATGCTCTTGCAGTGTGTCTCTCACTTGCTACTTGCACACAGATGCCCACACTATTCACTCTCTCATCTCTCCTGCTTGCTTCCTCACCTCATCTATCACCCTCGCAGTATACCCTTCCCTTGCTTCTTGCACTCTACTGCTCATATCACTTGCTCTCCTATCTTTCCTGCTCTCTCCTTTGCCTCATCTCACAACCTCACAGTGTGCTCCTTGCTTGCTTCTTGTGCACTACTGCTTGTACCACTAGCTCTCCTGTATCTTCTACCCCCCTTACCTCATGCCCTCTCAATGCACCCTTGCTTGCCTTTCGTTTGCTGCTACTCACACTGCTGGCTTTCCCATTTCTTCCACTCCCTCTCTCACACCTCATCTTGCATACTTCTGCTATGCCCCTCATTTGCTTATTGCATTCCACTGCTCTCACTACTCACTCCTTTATCTCTCCTACTTTTTCCCTCACCTTGCCCATGCTCTTACGGCATGTTCCCTGTTTCCTTATGGTGTAGTGTTTATCTTACCACTTGCTCTTGCTTCCCCCATGCCTGAAATTTCTGGACAAGCACTTTTCTTGCAGAAAAATTTGACCAAGAATGATTTTATGTTTTGTCACAAATCTCAGCTTCTACAGGGGTAGAGATTTTTTTTAAAAGAAGAAAGCTTAGAATTCAGGCCAAATGACAGTCCAAACAGGCACTGATGGCATGCCTAAAATCAGGAAAAACGTGACTACCCAGATAATATGGCAACCCTACACTGGCACTGCTCCCTTCCACCACTATTTTCATTGCCTTGAATGCTGGAGGCACCTTTCTGAAGGGAAGAGCATTATATCTGTATGGAAACTACCTATGTCATTTTGAGATACAGATGGAGAGAATGAGAATAGTACACTCCTTCTTCTTGTGTGTTTAATGTCCACAGATCCCTATCACCTGAACAGATCCACCCTCTTTCTAAGGAAACTACCCATTAAGTTTGTTTAAACCAAAATAACTCAGCACTGTATCTTCACCCCACCCCAGTTATTTCTTCTGTTCCCCTACTTGTCAATAAACTCTATAATGTGCTACAGACCATTTATCTTCTGTATCTTCACCCCACCCCAGTTATTTCTTCTGTTCCCCTACTGGTCAATAAACTCTATAATATGCTACAGACCATTTCCACACAGGGGTGAAAGCCCGCGGTGCGATGACCAGACATGGAGGTCGTCCTCACCGCGGGGTGCACTAGCACGGTTGGGAAAGGTGAGGCTCTACACCTCAAACCGCTCTAGCGCAGCCACAGGGGTGGCACTGCGAGTTTTATAAAAACCACCTTCCCAAGTGGTTTTTATGAAACTCGCCCACGCTGCTCCATGGCAGATCCCAGTGAAGAACTGCAGAGACGCAGTAGCGTGTCTCTGCAGATCTGCCCGGGGGCAGGCTTCCAGCTGGTGCGCTGCCCTGATTGACGGAGCGCGGCCAGAAGCCGCCGGCCACCATTTTGGGCGCCGCCGAACACCGCCGAAATTCAGCGGCGTGTAGAGCAGCAGTGGGGAACCGCGCTCCCCACAGGGATGGAGCAACACACTACCAGGTAATCTCCGCCCCTGCGTGTGCCGCCCTGTTTCGCCCCCCCCCGTGAGGAAAGGGCCTAAGTCATCCAGTATGAAGACCACCAGAGAACAGACTATGAAAGCTAGGCTGTCCCTGGCCAAGAAATGCCACAACTGGAAAACAAGATAAAATGGTTAATAGGAATACGAGGCCACCAAAACATCTTATGATATTGTCAGATCCAAGGGTATCTCCAAACACACTAGCTTTTTCAGGGGGAGTAGATTTCCACTCAGAGCACATATACACCAACTTCCTGCTTCAGATACCACTGACTTACAATGTCTCTATACTGTCAGAATTCATTGTCAGTTTATTAAATATTATCCAGCCCACAACCAACTCTAAGCATAAAGAAGAATTCATTCTTTGAAACAATAGAAGTGCACAAGTTAAAAGTTATATATACTGTCTAGTATGTCTGGGCAACATAGTGCAACTCTGCATGATGATGCCATGCTTTTTAGTTTAACTAGGCAGCAGTATTTTATTTTAAATAAGCAGAATCTTTACCACAGTCTAATAAAAGTTGCATGAATTGTAATGCTATGCGAGACACACATAACCCTGATTCTGAACTTAACTTGTTTGTTTTATTTGTGGCCTGACTTTTCCTGACATGGGACCCAAAGCAAGTTACAGCAAATATAGCTAAAATCATACAGTTGTTTTTTTTAAAAAAAAAAAACAACAACAATTCTATTACAAAACAAAGTTAAAACAGTTTAAAGTACATTTCAGACATAACTTTAAAAGATTCAAGTAAAGATTAAAGCATGACAGATCATATTAAAAGACCATTCTGCCACATCAATTAAGAGTCAAAGGCCTATCTAAATACAAAGGTCTTTGCCCGCTCATGGAAAGAGAGCAGTGAGGTTAATTGCTCTTGGTTACACTTGGTTATTTGGATTTGGTACCGATTTGGTATGGCAGAATTTGGGCATGACCCAATCTAATCAGCCTGCACTTGAATCCAAAATAGAGTTTTTAAATTTTAAATCTTCATGGCTCCCATTGACTTGTACTGGGAAATGAAAGCAGACATAACAATTGGAGATATCGTATCCTATCAAGAAAGGATTAATTCGGCCAAATTGCAGACCAACAGCCGTGGTGGGTTGGGCAAACTACTCTTAAAGTTCACTTTAATATATCTCAAGTTTGTTAACATGTGTGTGATTCTTCTGCATAATAGTAGTATCTGTGAAGCAGGTACTTGTATAATAAAACTCACTCTGAGTGTGCACAGAGCAAGACACAAGAGACATTTCTGCACTAGACTGTTATAGCGCTACGATTCCACTTTCAACATCCTATGGAATCCTGGGGTTTGCAGTTTAGGGAGGGGCCGGGTGGCCCCTCCAGAAACTGCAAACCCCAGGATTCCCTAAGATGTTGGAAGTGGAATCATAGCGCTATAACAATCTAGTGCGGAAATGGCCAAGGATAGAACACATGAAACAAACCACATAGACAGAAGTAAAAATCACACCTAACCTATAAGCAAACAACAACCGAGGGCCAAAATGGAATAAGGAAAGTGACACTGCCTAGTGCAGGAAAACTGAGACCAACCCATGCTGTAATTCAAATAAACAGTAACAAAAAGGGAGGATAGAATTAGATTAGGAAAGATTTAGGAAAAGATCACTGCAAGTTGGATACTGATACCAAGGAAAGAGAAACATAAGCTTTGCTAAACACAAAACTGCCATCGAATTCCTTCAAAAACTTCCTTTCTTGCCAACAGAGAATTAGCATAAGAGCAGATGAGAACTAGATATATACTTTTAACCATCTCTTCTCCTTACGCTCTTGTGAGTAGAGGGTACTAGTGAGATTTTTGCCAGAGTTGTCAATTAGCAAACCCCAGCTTTGATACTTCTCTCCAACTTAACTTCCTTTTATGGCGTTGTTTTACAACATTTTGTAACCACAGTGTCTGTCTTTCTTCTACTGTGGTTTGTTGTCCAGATCGCCTAACCACTCAGATCACTTCAGGCTACTCTGATTCACACCTCCATCTGAAGCCAATCTACATCAGTCCAAAACAGTTTGATTCAGTTCAGGTTTCTACTAAGCTACATAGCTCAAAAGAATTGGCTGCACGGAATTACACAGTGACACTTACAAGAGTTGGTTCTTTCAATTATTTATTTATTCTATTTATCTGCCATATTTACATCATCCCATTCCTCCAGGGAGCTCAAAATGGCATACATAATTTTCCTCCTCTGCACATCAACACCATCATATAGGTCAAGCTGAGAGTATAAGAATCAATGGGCACCTACTGAGTTTCATGCCTTGGTGAAGTCTACAACCTGGATGTCCCTACCTCTCAGGCCAGCACTCTAACAGCAACATCACACTGGATTTAGAACACAAATTCTTGTTATCTGTATACAGAGCGCTAGTAAAGATATTTACAGAACTGTAACTCTGGTGTACTGAGTTGCAAGACAGTATCAATGAACAGCAAGTGAACAAATGATTACATAGAATCATACATTTGTGGGACTGCAAGAAACTTCAATGGTCACATATATAGTTATTCAACCTTTGTTTAAAAATCTTCAATGAAAAAGAGTTTACCACTCTTAAGGTAGTCCATTTCATTACCAAACCAGGAAATCATCAAACCAGGAAATTATTCCCAATATGCAGCCTCCTTTCTTGTTATTTTAATTCGTTTGTTCAGGTGCTATTCTCCATCTTCCAGGGATATTTGAAAATGGTTATCATATCACTTCTCAATCTTCTCTTTCCTAAGCTGTCTAATTTCCTTCTTTTTGAAGGAACAAAAAGCTACATTTAACTTGATTGTACTTCTGTGTTTTTAAAAAGTACAGATTGTACTTCTGTGTTTTTAAACAAATATCTCTCTTGGTTGAGATATAAGGGAAAATGTGATGTGCTTTCTAAGAATGTTGCACCTTCTACAACAACACAAAACCTTGCCAAACATAATTCAAAAGTCAGCATTGCCACCTGGGCCTTTAGTGCACAGTGAGTCAGCCTTTCAAAAGCATCTCATCTTTGTGAAAAGAAGCCATATTAATACATTTCAATGAATCACTTCCCTGGACATTTAATTGGCACTCTCATTCCCATGCCAACCCTCTCTTCAAACATTTCTTTTAATGGAGTCTTGTCATCAATCCTACTTTGTGAAAAATGAATGTTGAATCTAGTGACATTGTTACATATTTTAAGAAGTCTTATGATAATTTTCCTCATTTCTTCTTTTTGCTTTACTAGTTTGAACTCCAGCAACACATAATAATCAGACAAACTAGGGAAGTTTTCTTAAAAAAAAAGTTATTAAAACTATCAACCCACAACAGCCAGCAAGTGGTAAGCAAAACAGCATGTAAGGCAAAATGGAACAAGGGTTACAAAGGTATAATCTCTTCCTATACTTGCCTCCATAAAGTTCCCTGAATTCCTCTTGATACAGTAATTGGTATGGCCCTGATGTTTTATCGTTGTTTACAAAAGAGTATATTATATTCATATACTTTGATCCATTCCTGACCTGGGAAGGCCTCTTGAGTGGGCACTTAAAAGATGCTTTCCAGTACTAGAGCAGCAATGGTAACGAATTCTGTTCAAATGCAGGCCTATTGTGCCAACTGCAGGGCAAAGTGTCTTTTTTCAACTACGCCATCACAGAGAGTCACTCCTGAATGGAAATCTGTGCTCTCTTAATTCTGCTCTCAGTACATTGCATTTGAGAGTACAGCATCTTTTACATTAAAGTTATTTTAACATCATCATCATCATTAATCATCTACTAATCATCATCTATACTAATAGCCAGTTGAGGGGAACAGGTGCCTTTTCATTTTAAAGAGAAACTGGGCCATTCAAAATTACACTGATGGTTTCTGCACACTTTGGGAAATCATATCCAGGTGCAGATATATAGGTCTATAAATCTAACATATAAAAGTCAAAGTTTGTCTTTCTGTGTCAGGTGAAGACCTCCTATGATTGGCTGCTTAAGAAAAGATTCTATGGGATCCTGGGGTTTGCGGTTTAGGGAGGGACCTTTAGAATTCTCAGCCAGAGAGCTCTTGGGCCTCAGTCAACTGTGTCTTGAATAGGACAGCTGCTATGGAGATGAGGCCTAGCAGCAAGGAGGAGGCCAGTGTATTTTCCTCAGGAACCCAACCTCTGTATGTTAATAACTCTGAATACAGATTGGATTGTGGAATATTGGGAAAAGTTACAGGTACTGGACAAGACAGTTTGGGGAATTAGAGACACAGGATCTCAAATCTTTCTAACAAGTATTACCTATGAGAAAATAAAGTCCCGGACAACGTTGGGTATACATACTATTTAAAAGCTATTTTTAATATGTCAAAAAGTTAAACAAATGTGAGAGCTTCCCAGGAATGTTAGAATGTTGTGGTATCAGCTGAGGATGAACGAAGGAATGGGCTTATTCAGGCCCACAGCAGCTTGCAATAAACATGGGCGGGGCAGATATAAGAGGACTCTTCCTCCCCACTGCTATTCACATGGATATCGTCCCTTCCCAATTCCCTAGACTCTCTTCTACACTAGTCTCCTTCCTTCTTTCCTTCTGTGAATCCAGATCGGAGGCTTAGAGCTAGTAATGCCAAGGCATAAGGCTTTGAGGCTACAGAGATAGGGAAGAGAGAAATGTACTTTTTCCTCTATCCCCTTTTGAAACTTCCTTCCCTTGAGATAATAGAACAGAACTACAATGCTCTCTTTCTAAGCTGACTGGAAACTCAAAACCAGCCTTCTTCTCAGGAGGTGGGAATATACTGGAGCAACTTATTACAGGTCCCACTTGGCCCATATAGTTAGGAATGCGAGATTTTCTGAACACCAGTTATAAAATGGGGAGCAACAAACCTCTATCTGCATGATTCTTACCCCTTAACAACATCCTCAGGTACAATTTTTTTGCATGGGGGACAATAAAACACACAAGCATCTCTGATATATGGCTCTTCAATCTTTGTTTAAAAATCTCCAATGAAAGAGAGTTCACCACTCTTGAGGTAGTCAAACCAACCTTACTGTCAGGAAGTTCTTCCTAATATTCAGCCTCCTTTCTTGTTATTTTAATTCATTTTTTTTTCAGGTGCTATCCTACATCTTCCTTGGATATTTGACAATGGTTATCATATCACTTCTCTTGGAAAAGTGGCAATCAATGAATATTGTAGTAGGAGAGCAGTAGTTCTGTGTTACCATCCAGAGAGGACACTTTGTACCAATGGCAGTTTCCAGCCATAACAAATTAGTGACCAGAAGAACCAGAAACAGTTTAGACTTTCATACAAGAGGTGAAACTGGTGTTAAATTTGATTCATGTCATTCATACCACTCAGAAGATAGGACACAGTAACTGAAGTGGACTGAAGCTGCAATGTCCCTTCACACCACTTTATATAAGTTGCAACCTCACTGACATCAGTATTAAGCAAAAAGCATCTGTATTAAGAGCTAAGGAAAAATGCATATGCAAAGTAAGGCAACCTAAACTTTACTGGAATTATGTTTATTTAAAGCACTGAGTGCCATGGTACAGTGCAAAACAGTTGCAGAAATAGAAACTATCCAGATTGCAAGCAAGCAATGAATTAGTTATGGGTGTGCTTTTCCCCTTCAGCCACACATCATGAGCAATCGGTTTTTCCATTGTAGCTCGAAATATAATACCCATGTCCTCATCAGGTCACCTTGTTTGGAAAGCAAGGGAAACACAGTAGCAACCTTGCATCTTTTCTCATTAGCGTCTGATGTATTCTCAGCCTTTGGAAGAGACTTACACAACTTGTGACCTCACTCTGCGGAAACAGTGGTTTCTGAATTTTCCAGTTCTGCCAGTTAAGAAAACTGAAAACATTTAAAGTAAACAAGGCTCCATCAACTGCACTGCTGTTACAAAACACTTATTATGGATGTTTTACCAGGTTTCTCTAGGCAGGGCACAAAGGAAAGCAAAGAGTTGCTTTCAAGGCTAATATCTGATTTCAGACAGGGACCTTCTAATATATAAATGGAAGGCAGGTGTGCTAGAGCCAAGTTACAAAAACTTGTGCTCTTATATCAACATCTTTTTGAAAACAGCTTGCAACACTGAGAAATGAAGTGATCTGAACCAATTAAATCAGTTTTCCCCCCTAGGAGTTACTTCTAGATTTGATTCAGAACTCTCATCCAATCATTGTTAGAATAAAGCTTTCTGGTTGCAATCTTGTGCACACATATCACATATCAAATACTGCAACCCCATTGCTTTCCTATGTAAATATGCCTAAGACTGCACTGTAAGTTTCAAGATGGGCCACAATAAAAACATACTTATTTAGGAGAAAGCCACTTGTGTTCAAAGGGGTTCACTCCTTGGCAAGTATATTTAGAACTGCAGCCAAAAAGAACCCTTTGGGGCTTTACAGGGCACCCTGCATAGCAGAAATCAAGTATTATTAGCAAGTACTCATGCACATTTAAACTGCCTCTGTTGAGCCTAAATATGAACTTGCACACACCACCCCTGTTGTGTAGAGAGCACTTTTTCAACTGGGTCTACAGAGTAGCCAAGGTAAGTTTTACACTTGCATAACCATGTAATGAGATAAAATCCAATGTGAACTTCACATACGAATCCACCCTAACACCTTGCTTTGTGCAGTGTGTTTTCTTTTAACTCAGTTCCTGTATTTCAAGACACAGGGGTGCTGGAGCTGAACCGCTTAACTAGTATGGGCAGAACTGCCTGTTATTAAGCCAAAGTTGGGGCTGCGGGGTGGGGGTGGAATTGGAAGGGGAAGCTTGCCAGAACGTGGTGCTGGAAGGGAAAGCACTTGGCCGTTTTCCTCCCTACTGTTTCTCACACACTCAAAAGCTCAGCCAGGAGCCCCGAGGAAGCAGATGCAGCTCTGCCCTGCTCCACGCTTTCCTGAGCCCCCGGGCTTGGACCAGTGCTAGCAGAGGCGAAGACAAGAGTAGTACCGGCGATGGGGGCGGAGGGCGTCGTCTCCGGGACTAGGCGAGCCGGGGCTCGGAGGGGGTGCGGGGACAGGGCGACGGGGGCCCGGGACTCGACGCTTGGCCTCTACCCTGGAAGAAACTATTCTCCCCTCAAGGGAGGGCCCCTCGGCTGGGAAGGGCGAAGCACCAATGCGGGGCTGCTCAAAAGCACTTGCTCCACCTTCGGGGCTTCGCCGGCGCCCTGGGAGGAGGCCCCGGGCCGGGGCGCGAGCCAGGGGGTGCCAGGGAAGGGCGCGCCTCACAAGAGCGGCGAGGCCTGGCGGGCGAAGGCCGCGCGCCGCCTCCCGCTCCTGCCCCCTTACCCGTGGTGGAGAGCACCGTGCTGGCGAAGAAGAGGGCCGAGGCGAAGTCCCAGTTCCAGTTGCCGGAGGCGTTGCTCAGCACCGAGACGCCGTAGTTGCTGGCCTCGAGGACGCGGGCCAGGAAGCGCTCGAGCTGCTGCTCCGAGAGGCACTCGTGCTCCTCCACGAAGCGCCGCTTCAGCTTGCGCAGCTCCTGCCGGAGGAGGTCCTCGTAAGGCAGCTCCACCGACGAGAAGACCACGGCGCCGAAGACCAGGTAGAGCAGGTAGCCCAGCACCAGCAAGCCGAAGCACCAGGCCGAGCGGTGCCGCTCCACCAGCCGCACGCACGAGCTGCCCGCCAGCGACTGCAGCATCTTCCCCGGCCAGCGCCTCGCCCGCCCACCCGGCGCCAGCCCGCCGCCGCCGCCGCCGAAGCCGAGGGGGCCGGAGCGAAGCGCGCGCGCCCGCCCGCCCGCCCACCCGCCCGCGCGGAAACCCTCGAGCCCCCGGGCGGGAAGCGGGGCGCGCGCGCGCCGGCCCCTCAGCCAGAGGGTGCGGAGGCAGAGAGGCGGCAGAGCCCGGCGCGCCTCGGTCGGCTCCGGCCGCGTCCCACCAGCTTCCCTCGGTCGCCCGAGATGCAGCGGCCTCGAAATCCGGCGCCGGCGGCGAACCTGCCTCGCTCCCCGCGCCCGGAAGCCTCGGGGCTCAGCCCCAAAGTCAAACAGGCGAGCCCTTCTGTGTCGTCCTCGAAGGCTCGTTTTCCTGTTTCCTCCTTTCTGTGACTTTCACTCTGAAAAAGCCCAGATGAGGTGGCGCTCACGTGGTTTCCCGGCTCAGGTAGCCGGCGACGGGGCGCCCGCGCGTCAGCAGCCCTGGCCGCCGAACTGGGTCCCGCTGGGAAAGGGAAATGGGGGAGGGAGAGGAAGCGGCGGAGGAGGGCGGGGAGAGGGACGCCCGGAGGGGCGGAGATGGAAGATCCGCGGGGGAGCTCGACGAAAGTCGCAATTTCCCGGGGAATTCTGTCGTCCGCCTCAGGCGTCCATTTTCCTGCCTCCCGGCCCCGCGGTCATCTCAGTGGTCGCTTTCTGCTTCCGAAGCCATTTCTGCACTACACTGTTACAGTGCTGTTATTCCACTTTCAACCTCCTATGAAATCCAGTTTAGGGAGGGACCTTCAAGGACGTTGATGGTGAAATAATAGCACTAAAACAGTGTAGCGCGGAAATGGCTGAGTGTGGATCTTGTCTCTCTTTGCCCGGTGCCAGTCCACTTGGGGCCGATGCGGGCGCCAGGCTCTGAAGCACGTGCCCGGAGGCCTCTTGGTAAAGCTGCCAAAGGAACCGGGGAAGGAGGACATCCTTAAGGCAAGTACCCGGAGCTTTCTTAGCCCACGCTGTGTCTCCTGCCGCAGTAATGGCCAGCCAGGGAGGCAGGTGGGAATCTGGCCTGAGCAATTGAAGAACAAGTGGAGTATATTGTAAAACTGAAACCTGGTCCCAAAATTAGATACGAGTAGATGTGACCTCTAGCAGTGGGGAATTCCTTCCCTCTCTTTCTCTCCTTGTCTCTTTTTCCCACTCTCACACACATGCTCTGCTGCAGTATGTATAATGTTATCAACCCTGGAGTGCTGCACAGGTCAAGTTCAGCTTGAGTGCCCTCCTAGCTCCCTTGATAAGTAGTCATTACAATGTGTCATCATTTTTTTTAAAAAAATATACTATCTGGCATTAGATAATTGGGCTGTCTATACATTACACTTTCTGGGCAACTTAGTGGGTTGTGTGCTGCAGCACTTGAATTTCAACATACACTGAGCAGACCTGCCATTGGTGCAATGCCACAATGTGCTGAGTTGGATTCTTGTAGACTTTTCTTTTGTTTAGCATCAGGCCAGCAACGCTAAGAAGAATACAAGAATGACTTGTATCCTCTTAATGCTGCAAGTAGACATATATAACAGAAAGAGAAGAAGATTTGCAGATTGTAATATACCAAGAAATAAAATGATATAAATTATGCATATATATAAAATATAATATAATATTTTATATAGACACACACACATATATATAAAATGATGTGAAATAAAAATGGCTTGTCACTGACAAGCATTAGAAAGGCACATAGTCACCTTCATTGCACTTTGAGCAGATTGGTGCTCTGGCTCAAGCCATAACACACTGTGGGAAGGGGCAGAGAAGTGTTGTACCTCCTGCAGTCAGTGTGTTCATTACAGCCTTCCATGCAGGGACTTGTAGTAAAGCTACTGTCCACTTTTGTTGCTGCTGCTTGTTGTTTTCATCATCCCACTTTTTCTCAGTGTGTGATTGATGGTTAAAAGAGATGCAGCTTTAAAATTCGTATAGTACAAAATTTTAAAATGCAATTTAACTAAAAATAGAATTTAAATCAGCTAAAAGCATGACCTTTAAGAAAATAAGCAACAAATAAACAGCACAGCATGTTCTGAAAGACATTTTTTCCTCTGAACAGTGAGCCACCAATGGCCTCCTTGTGTTTTAGGGATACAACTTACATTTCAGAGGAAAGGATTATTGCCAATGCCAGGCAAGCAAATCTCTGCTTACGCAACAGGACATTCCCTGCCTCTCCTTCTCCATGTAGTTCCCCCTTCCATCCCTCCCACCATCTGTGCCACAGGGCCCTCAGCTCTTCAGAACCGATTTGGCAGGTGTAGAGGAAGCTGACCAGATAAGGGAGGGAAATTGGTTTAAACAGTAGTTTCGATTCCATTCACAAAAGGATATAGTTGAATTCAAGCCAAAGGTAAGTTGCCTTGTGTGAACAGTGTTTCAGAGAAATGTCATATGGGTGTTACAGAATCTAGTAAAGAGAGACTGTGCCATCATTCAGTCTATTAATTTTGCAAATTAGACCACAATGTGCCACATTAGAGGGCATATGTGTGACACACAGATGACTATATGACAAGTAACTTCTGTCAGATGACTCGCATGAGAGTGGGGGTAGGGCTCTTGTGGCCCTTCAGATGTTGTTGGACTGCAGCTCCCAGCATTCCTCAATGCTTTTGCCATACTGGCTAAAGCTGCTTTGAGTTGTAGTTCAGCAACATCTAGAAGGCTGCACAATTTTTACCTGTGAGTCTTGAGCCTTGTCTTCACCCTCAGTGCTTCACGTCAATAAACACAAGTAGCTAAAATTTAGCAGTCTAAGATGGGGGGAGGGGGCTGTTTCACACTACACAGTTAATAGTACTATAATTCCACTTTAACTGTCGTGGTTCCATCCTATGGTATCTTGGGATTTGTGGGTTGTGGGGGTACTTAGAAATCCATGCCAATATTTCACCAAACTACAGACCCCAGGATTTCATAGACTACTACCATGGCAGTTAAAGTGGAATCTTAGTTCTGTAATTGTGTTGTGGCTAGCAACATGCTACAGTTCCTGTTCTTATCCCTTGCTGTCTTTCCTTTCCAAACTGGGTAAATTTAAATGAGAGAACAAATAGGATCAGTATGTTGGATTAAGGCAGATCTAATTCTTGTTAGGTCAGACAGAAGCAACCAATGGAGGAAACACAAGGAGAACAAGCAAAAGATTAGACTATTGTGGTTAGAAATTCTTAATTCCTGTGGTTAAGATGGGCAAATTAAGATAATGAAAGAGAAATCTCCTATGCTACTTCTATGCTAACTGAACCTCTGTAGTAGTCATTCAGTAGTATATATTTGAAGAATTAGTAAACAGTGTATGGATATACCTCACCTAACAAAGCTCCTTTTTATAAAAGGTTTTTATGCCCACTTGTCCCCCGCCTTTCCTCCTTATCCTCTATCTAGCTGAAAGCTTTTAAGCAGCATTTACATTGGGAAGATGGTGAAGGAAGGCTGGAGAATAACAGACTTTGGGTGTCAGGCTGAAGCAGTGTACTGCAATAAACAATGCGTTAAAAAAGCTTGAGTTGGAAAAAATAGAATTCTGCTGTAGCTGATCTTACTGTAGCCATGTATGGTTGCCTGTAATAGGCAATGTAAACATCTGATGGCTCCAGAATCTTTTTCTGAGCATGAACAGCAAAAGAGAAAGAAAAGGGGAAAACAAATAAGCTTGCCTCACCATCAATCTCTAGCTTATTAAAAAAACACAGGCCTATAAGCATAGATTTGTATGTAAGGTCACTAAATGGAAATTGTAACAGAATATTTTTGTTTACTTATGCAGGGCTTACTTAACCTGTTTGTTTCTTTCAAATGTACATGTTGCTAACTTTGAATAAAAAGTTTGCTAGAATATATTGAACGCTATTGTTACCATGTTATTATATATATAGTGTGAACCAAATTTTCTGTTAAAGAAGTAATTTCTCAGAAACCCATCGACTTATAAAATTGTGCAGCAAACGTGGTATAAGAATGCATGCAGAAAGTTACACTTAATACAGTAAATAATGTAGAGTCAATTTTTTCATTGTTTTTAATACTGTAAATGTGTAACGGCTGTAAACACATTGAGGTAAAAGACAGATCTTATTACTAGAGGTGACAGTGAAAGCAAAACAGGGGGAAAGCATGTTGTCCTTTTAATATTAATAATAAAATTTAAAAAGTGTGAAAAAATGTTGCATCCATATTTTTTAAAATCAGATTGATAAGGAGTAAAGGTAGCCATTTTGGCCATAAGGAATTAATAGCCTAATAAAGAGCCAATACAGTGTAGTGGCTGGGGTGTTGGACAAAGACTTCTGGAGGCCAGAGATCAAATTCCCCCCTCAGCCATGGGATCCCATTGGGTAATCCTGGGCAATTCATATTCTGTCAGCCTAAGACAAAAGCAGTAGTAAACTTTCTCTGAATAAATCTTGCCAAGAAAACCTTGTGATAGGATTGCCTTAGGGTTGTTGAAAGTCAGAAACAACTTGAATTCACACAACAAAAAAGCCTAATAAAAGTATTGTTCAAAGATAGATTTATCAGAAGATATTATTATATTTAATAATGGCGGCAAGGCTGACATATGCGCAGCACTGGAAAGAAAAGAAATATATTGATATAGAAGAATGGAAGTTAAAAGTCCTGGATATGATAGAGATGGAGAAATTAGCATTTTCTTTGAAGAATAAATCTATCCAGAACTTTGAGAAAGAATGGAAAAGAGTATTGGATCGGGTAAGGATATAAATGTATAAAAAATCAAAGAGGAAATAATGTAACTGTTCTTCTCTCTGTAAGATGGAAATTATGTTTGCAATGGAATGGAAATAAGCAATTTCAACTGGAAGGTTTAAGCATGGAAGTATGTGTGGGGGGGTTACTTTTGAGACAAACGTTCAATAAAAATAATTATTAAAAAAAAGATAGATTTATCAAACTTTTTTAAAAAAATAATCTCTAAAACCAAAACTGATCAGAACTATCATTACTCTTTGTTGCCTTATAGCCTGCTTTCTCTAAAAAATTTTTGACTCAGAAGAAGTCTGAAGTCTATTTAACAATGGCTTCATGGACTTCCAGGTGCAATTTTCTAGGTGCAATTATTTTTTCAAACTGATTTAGCAAGTAACATATGCATCCAAGTCTACCAAAGGAGTTCCACCATGAAATATAGACAAATAGCTAATGGCACTGCAAATATACCTCCATCTCATGATTCTTATTCAAGCTCCATGGAATTGACCAGATGCATGTTTGGGAATGGAGATGCTGGATTTGAACCATGGCTTTTAGTTTAGCAATTTTTTAATTTAATGAGGGATCCGACAGGCACTAGGTCAATGGAATCCAGTGTGCATAGTCAGAAGAATTAGACAGCATTTGTGAAGGAGAAGATTAAACTGATGTACATGTGAAATCATGAGCAGAAATATGGTTCAGAATCACAAATCTTGGTGTGATGTTATTGAAAAAAGAGATCTTATTGTCATATAAAAATGTGTATGTAGTATTTATAGACTGGGGTTTCATGTTGCCAAAAGGACTCAGCATAAAGTTGTTCTTTCATTGTCAGTTTTCTAGTACTGCTTGACTGCACTGTGGCTTTTTTACTCAGAAGGTGTGAGTTGGCAAACCAAGCAGCAACAAACCAGTTAAGCTTGATAGTGCATTTACAGAGAGACAGCAAGAAAGCTGTTATTAAAGCAAGCAAGTCATTAACCAGGCAGAATCAGTCATTTCTCTCTTTATAAAAACATCATAGTGACACTATTCTACTTTTGTCCAGGCTACAACAGTGATTTAAACTGAATATGTTTCCAGAAGGCATGAATCAAGTGAGAGAATAACACCTTGCCACAAAAATTAAAGGACAGTTACAAAGACTCCTAAATTTAGATTCTCCGTGGACTCCTAAATTTAGATTATGTATCCTTATGTCCAAACAAAAGGTGTTCTTCGTGCCTTGTGAAGGGTAAAAATTGTTTCCTAAACAATAGAACATCAGAATGGGTTCTGTGCGAGCACAGTAGTTCTAAACATTCTAAACAACAAGGAGATGATTTGAAAAATATTTTGTCCAATTAAATCAATACTATTTCATGACAAGACCTTTTAGACCAGTGTGTAAAATTATACAGCCCCCCCCCCAGATGTTGTTGGACAGCCTTCATCATCTTTAGCTATGCTCACTAGGACTGATGGGAACCAATGTCTAACAACCACTCCCATTTTAGATCTTAGTGACCTTTTAGCTGTTAAAAAGCACAACATCATATTTAAAATTTGTTACCAGAGGTGATTTGGCAGTATAAACAAGATTTCCAAATTCAGTTGGGGATCAGACTTGGCATATTTGATTGCTGTCCCTCAGAAATCCATGTTAGTCTCTTACTTAACAGCGTGACTAGTCATGGCTGAGACAGAAGCGATATGGGCTGTTTGCCATGAACACAACACTGTCTTTCTCCTTGGATACTTCCAGTAGCTTAAGAGTCTGGTGCCCGTATGAGTCTGAAATAGAATGGCAGTATGCAGAAAACAGTAGTGTGGTTCAGTCTCTGCCTACAAACAAGCATGAAGGAAAATGATCCAGAGCCAAAAGAAAGAAGAATGGGCACTTACAGCAGCATATAGAATTCACGGTGGAACTACAATGAAGAAAGATAGTGGATAAAATCCTACATCAGGGTTGCATAGCGTAAAACTGCACGCAGATGGTGATGCACAACCCTTCTGTTGAATAGCAGCATTGTACAACTGAATGCACTCCCAAATGTACAATCAGCTGCAGAAAAAAATGTGTATCTGCATTCTGTATGAATGTGCATGCACATGTTCAGTGGCACTACATGCCCGATTCCATTTTTGCATTTTTGCAATTCCATTCCATTAAATAAAATATGGACATTCTGGTTTGGGTAAAAATACCCAACTACTTCCATAGGGAACTTAAGCACGCATAGGGCACCAAGGGATTCAGGCCAAGATTTCTATATGAGTTTGTGGGCTTTATTAATACAATATTAATTATATTAACAAAATACATTTTTAATATTGTAGCTGCATTTTCATCTCATCTGTCTTCAAAATTCTTAACATAGAGCATATAATGTACAATATATTTAGTAGTCTCCAGTTCCATGATATGTGGTAGGCGTTCTGACTGCTTTGCAGAAGAACAAACTGTTTGATTAGAAATACCACAAGAATTAATATCTCCTGTCCTTCTTCAAGGAGAAGTTGAGTGTACTTTTTCTATACATCAGATAATGTATAATCCATGTCAGCATAATCTAAAAACAAAGCTGCAGCTAAATCTCATATTACAGCCTTCTCTTTCTCTGCTACTCTTATTTGTGTTATCAGCAAATGAAACATATTAGAATAGAAAAATGCACTTCCAAATTTGCACTACTGGGGGAAGATTTATTTATCTGATATGGTAGCAGAATTTAATTTTCACTTGTATTGAAATGGCTTGTATTTACTAATGTAAAAAAAGATAAGTGTACCTGTTCCCCGCAGATTTAAAAATTACTGTGTCAGTTCACTAATCAGAGCAGGGATGAGGGATGTGCAACACCCAAAAGTTTTGGATTATAACTCCTATCATCTCTCACCATTAGCTATGCTGGCAAGGTCTGATGGGAGTTGCGGTCTAACTACATCTGGAGACCCATAATTTGCCCAACCTTTCATTAAAACTGAAACATAATTTACAGCACAATTATATATTGTATCTATTCCAATGAGCTCATCATCAATTCAGAACTCAGGAAAAGTAGGTATAATATTGAAGCTAGGCAGGAAATTTGTGGTGGGGTAGAAGCTATGGCAGGGAAGCCACCAATTCCTGAGGGCAACTGACTCACCTTGGGCAGAGCAAAAGCCATTTTCCTTCCATCTGGTCATCTGCATGGAGGCTTTTCCATCTCTTTTCTCTCATTAACACCAGTGGGAAAACACCAGTATGACAGCTTCAGGACTGGGACAGTTCTTCGCCTGGGAGTGGTGGTGGTGTATGAGGAGAAAGAAGGTCATAGGATCCTTAAGACCCATGGCTTTGTTTGACATCCCCAGAATATTCCATTTCTGGCTCCACACCACTGGAGCAGTAAGAATGGAACAGTAATGGTTGTGGAGCTTTGTTACTGTATCTGGGAGGCCTCTATTCGCAGAGATCTGCAGTATCCCATGGTAATCCTATATTCCCTGGGGAATCAGCTGCCCTCCCAGAGGATGGGATTTCTGTTTCAATATACTGTTCATTTCTACATTGTGCAGACCAAAAAAAAACCATATATCAATTTAAAAACATTTAATTGGCAAGGTTTTTTTTTTAAAATTTTTTTTTAAAATGGACAGACGTATGCATAGGTAGTGCTACACCTAAATAGTACCACCTCCACAGCAAGCTGAATGTGGGAAGCCACTCTCTGTTTAATTTCTCCACAGATATTGCCTTTTGTAGCTGTAGCACCCAGATAAGTCTATGGCTATGGGAATGGGGAGGCAACATGAATCAGTGTGCCAGTGGGATATTAGCTTCCACGACAAATTTCAGTGCCTTGTGGAGGAGGGCAGGGAGTCTGCCGGAGCTTAGCAGCTGCCCAGGCCCAAGAGCACTGGCACTCCTTGCCAGCAAGGCAGACTCTCTTAGAAGCAGATAACCTGTTGGCAGTGATACACGATTTGTCTTCACAGTCAGTTTGGTTATTCCTCAGTGGGTATTGTTTTTTTTTTTAAAAAAAAAAAAAGATAAATATTGAGGACAAATCAAATTATTTGGTAGACCTCTTTCTTCCCTCTGTAGAGTTGAGTGTTTCTGTTTCTTTCGCTCTACCATGCTGCATTCCTTTGTTGGTTATTTGGCAGATGATCACAAGGGAAAGTGGAATGACAGGTGCCTAGCAACAAGGCCTCAGACAGCATTTGAACAACCTGCGGATGACTATTCAATGTATTTTGGAACTGTTACACAATTAAGACTTTCCTCGGGCTCTTTCAGCAGCCTGAAACAATATATCAGTACCAAATGTGGCTACTGAGTTAGTCATGTAGTAGTAATGTGGGGCAGAGAAAGAAACTAAAATGCAATGAGCTATGGAGAGGCAGAGTATGTCTGATCTGATCTCCTCAGTTCATACATGTTTGGTGTGTAAATAAACCTGGCATGGCATGGCATGGTACTGGTGAACTGAGTGAAAAGCTGTAAGTCACAGAAGGGAGGTAAAAATCAAAATTGATTTTAAGGAAATTAGTTTGTATGACATTAGGTATATATCTTGATGGATAGTTGTACAAATTTAGAAAAAAAGAAAGAGAGGGCGTTCATACAAATGGCATGATGAGCAAATACACAAGATCACTGATATTTCCCTTTGCTGCCAGAAAATGTTCCTTACTTTGTTCATTCTCTCTTCAAGTACATTTCCTTAGCCAGACCTAAGGAATTCTGCTTTTTAATTTACAAAACCTAGGCCCTTTCTGCAGGACATTGGTGTCTCGCATTAGGGAAAGGAGAAGTACAGGACCTGGACGACGGTTCTGCATGACGTTGTCCATGTCCCATCATCCTCTCATCCCCAAGTGGTGTGATTGCACCACAAATCATTGACAGGGTCAATGACCAGTGATTGTGCTGCCCTCCCACACTTAACTGAGCTGCACAGGGTCAGAAAGCGCAATGGCTGTCCTTCCTGACCCAATACAGCCTGGGACAATGCCCCACTGCGCTGTGGAAGGAAGAGGCATGGCCATTGTGCCTCCTCCATTCCCACAGGCAGCTGCTGCAGAGGGGAGTGTTGTTGTCATGCTCCCTACCAGGACAGGATCTACTGAGATCCCTGTGGGACGCCATTGGGATCTGGTAACCTGCTGAAAGGGCCCTAGTCTCTCACACAGAGGGAAGGAAAAAGCCCATAAGCAAACATGAGCCAATCCTTATATTTGACAGGTCCGGCTCACCCTAGACAAGGGAAAGTGGTCCTTGAGAGGGATGAAATAAGTACCTATATCGTCCATATGACCTGATAAGTCATGTAACTCTCCAAGATAAAAGCTAAACTAGGTAGGATGGTTCCGTGTCTGGGAGCAACCATGAGGAAGGCTTTCTCCTGTACTGCCACCAAATGTACCTATGAAGGTGGTGGGACTAAGAAAAGAGCCTTCTCCAAAGATTTTAAAGTCTGGGCTAGGCAGGTTTGTATGGGAAGATACAGCCTTTCAGAAGATCTGGACCAAGTTGTATTCTTTAAATGAATTACAAAAAGTAAAATGGGTTGATTTGGGACCAAAACAAAGATGACACTTTTGCAAAGTTTAAACAGCTTTTAAGAGAAGCACCCATACTTCTAATGGAGGATACCAACTAATGTACTTTTGCAAGCATGAAAGGTTCTCCTAGCACCTCTGTAATATAGAATCCTATTTGTTCTACACAAAACATATTTAGAATTCTTAATAAAATGTCAGGATTTAGTACCAATAGATGTCAATGTGTTCTTTATAATCAATTTCAGACTTGTTATGTTGTACACAAATTCTTGTGTGTACAGAGCTGTAATGTTGGAGTTTGTGAGTAATGGTTGGTTGCAGCACCTGAGTACTATTTGCAAGCTTTTTGTTGTTTTCATTTCTTTCAACTTTCCCTCTGATCAGGCTGCACAGCTCTTTAAAAACACAGCCCTAGTCTTCTTCCTCCACTACCAGCTGCTGCCTGTTCTGCTAAGGACAGCTTGCAGCCCAATTTCTCAGCCCCACAAACCTTCTCCCGGTGCCCCTCCACACCCAAGGAAGGAAATAGGTGAGAGAGAGGAAGTATAGGGCCACCATGCAGACTCACCCTTTTCTCTCTCCTTTCCCTGACCTGATCTGGACCCTGGCACCCATTCTCCTCACAATGCCTCTCCCCCGTTCCTATAGAGACACGCATATTTTGATATTTGCAATTTTTCCACCTTTGCAGGTATCCTGCATCCCTAACCCTAGTGTATGTGGAGAGACAACTGTATATCCTTGAAAGAAGGATTACATTCCAGAAAACAGTCAATCAGATGAGCACCTGATCTTCTATTCCTCATATCGCTAAGATGTTCTGCTATGACACTTTCAAAGCCTGAGATACAGTTTGATATAGGGTTTTGTGTATACAGTTGGATGAAGGGACAACTGATAGTATAAATCACATTTAGAGTGTCTAAGCTGAATATTGCTTTAGGATGCAATTTTTTTTCATTATGATCCACACATTCAGTTATCTTAAATGTGTACTTGCAATAAGTATAATGGCCACAGGGGTGATGGCCCCAGGGGCTGTTGCTGCTAGTAGAATGTTGGGATGGGAATCCTGACGTGCTCTGAAATTGCTTCTTATTAGTATATCACAAATGCAGTAAGTTCTTTTAAAAGAAATAAAGGCCTTATCTTGGCACCATAAGTGACCCAAAAATTGTACCAGTGCCTTCTGATACTACTCTCTAGTTTTTTAGTTATGCTATGATAAGTGAAATTGCAGTTTATTCTGTTATTGGTTGTTCTTTTTTTAGAACTGTATGGGTGGTCCTATTGAAACTGTTGTTACTAACAGACTCTGGAGAGCCACTGTCCTGCAGCTGGTGGCTGAGTGACCTTGAATCTTCCTCTCTTGTACAGAATGAAACTTGACAAACAATCAGAAGGAGAGGTGAGAAAACTGACCACTGTGCAGGCAGATTGTATGACACCATTGCCAATTTTTGCCAGCAATAACAATGGCATGATTGGAAGGAACAGAAAGAACTCTGCAATTTGTGTTAGAACTGCATCTGACCCTGTTTCCAGATACCCGGAAGAACAAGTATGGCAAGTAGAGCCCTATTTCAATGTATTGTTAGGAAGGATTCCATTCATAATATAAGTTCATGTTGGCTGTAAAAATTCTACTTTAACACGTATGAAAGGTCGACTTGTTTTGAAATGAATAGCACATTTTGTATCCTTCACTCTGCTGAATGTGCTGCTCTGGATAATAAATTATACTCAAAAAAGTCTCTCTTGGGTTTTAGAACAGAACAGAGTTGCATTATAAATGCTTCTGTGTCATAGTCTGATACAAGTAAAATCTATATTCATGAAATGTTTGTGCCTTTCAAACAGCAGTCATGGGATTGAAGTTAATATATTCTTTGCTGGATGGGAGGCAAAGGGAGATAATAAAATTCTCTCCAGATGAGAAGAAAAGGAAGAATAAAATTATTTGGAAAGGATTCATACAGGAAATAAATAACTTGACAAGATGAAATTCAAATCAAAATTGTTAAGCAATATATCTTTAGAAACTATAATATCACTTTAACAGTATTAATAATAAGAGCTTTCAGTTTTAGTTTCGATGGAACCTCATCCATGAGACAGCTATGATAGATAGCAAGTGAGCTACAAAGTCTGTGGACAAATGAAAGACCCATGACAGATCAGCGACCCATGAACAAAGAGGCAAATTAGGGAATGACAGGTTTGGGTTGGAGGAAAGACACAGTCAGGGTTGGGGGGATGCACATGTGAGGGTGCATGTGTGTTTACGTAGCTGCATGAAAGCAAGAGGAAAGACTGTCAAAAGCTGAAAAGAAACCAAGTGGTTTCTCTTGATGATAATTTCTGCTACACTTCACAAAACCTCATGATTGTAGTAAATGTGTTAGTTTTTAAAGTACCACAGGATTCTGTTACTCTTGGTGACAAGTTGCTCAAACTGAAAAGCTATTGCAAGCATGGGAAAACCCTGACTGCTGGTTGCATCCATATCAGTGGGATGTTGAATCTGCTCTGGGTTTTAGTCTGAACTGTAAAGGAGCAATAGCAAAGTGCTGAACTATATGTGTATATTCAAAATAGGTTCAGAACTTTGGATAGCTCCTTTGGATAGCCACCACTGAGAAGTGGGAACTGACTGGTTTCCCAAAGTCATTCCTTAGCTAGCCTCTTAGTTGCTTGTGTGCGAGTCATGCTTCTTTAAGAAATATCTTGGAAAGAGTAGCTCAAAATGTATTGGAAATGAAGGGGTTTGAACAGGAGGAGAGAGGGAAGTTGACAGCAAGCAGATGGTGTGAGCAGCAAGCAGGTCTAGTATCAGCACTGGGCTGGCACCCATGGAGGCAATGTCATGGGGCCCATGCTGCAGCATCCCTTCTTAATTTTTCTTCTTTCTTTATCCTTTTTCTTAAGGACATTTTATAGTAAGGGAGCAGGAAGGTATGTGGATGATTATAGTTTCATCTTTTTTTAAAAGACATTGTTCTTTTCTATTTCCAAAGAAAATGTTTACTCCCAAGGACATGTGCTTGATATTAGTGCAGCAGGGGCAACCTCCATTGTCCTCTTGTAGTCATGAGATGAGAATAATGCCCTAGGTCTTTTCTCTTTCAGACCTTTTTTTCCCCTGCAGACCTTGTGGAACTCCCAGCATCCGTTATCATTTGCTGTGCTGCCTAAGGCTGCATGGAGCTACGGTCCAGTAACATCTGGAGAACTATATGATTCCCACTCTTATTCTAATATATCAGGAATGTAGAAAGAATTACAGTGAGCCCTCCACTTCACAAGGGCTAGAGGTGCAAGAGTCCTGTGAAAATGGGAAACAAATAAATAAAAATAAATATCACAAATGCTATTTTTTTAAATCTGAGAACACTTCTCTAGGAATCCCTACATCCTCCATCATGATTCTGTGGTCAGCTTCCAGCACACATGTGCCATAGAGTCATGCTGGAAAACCTAGCAATGTCTGGAGAAGTGTTCTCTTTAGGAACCTCTTGGTTCTCCTGTGTGACTCTGTGGTCCACTTCCAGAAGAAGTGGGTCATAGAATTGTGCTGGAGGACCTAGAAATTCCTAGAGAGAACATATTTTTCCATGTCAGGGGCAAATGCAGTAAGAATTTTTTAAATAAATACATTGAAATAAAAAAACAACCCATGAATAATCAAATCCATGAGTGCTGAGCCTGCAAAAGTGGAGGACCCATTTCATAAAACATGGAATGGCAGGCATGAAAAAGAGAAGAGACCCATAGGCTCCTTAAGGAAGCTCCCTGAAAGACCATTAATCCAAGGACTGAATTTACTTAGCTACATGATTGGCCCTATGAGCATAGCTTCTATTCACATCATTCACTGAACATACAGAAGTCAAGAGTAGGGACAATGGTGACAATCCTGCTCCACCCTGACAAGTTCAACCAAAACTGGGAAAAGGCTTACGCCACACCAGTTCTCTGGATTATGGATTATTATTTCCAAACTGGCAACTGTCATATATCTGTAGTAGTCAATCATCCAAAAAGTGTTGCTGTAGCAACCCAGAATTGGTGTTCATCACACTTCCTTGAATAAAGAATAAAATACCTTTTATGTTACTCTCTTTCAATCAATCAATAATAAAATGACATATTCTTCTCTGACACAACCTGCATTTGTAGGATAAGTGCACTTAGTTTTTCTGCTACATTCTGGGCACTGTTCATGCTGGGGACAGGGTGGACGAGGACTAAATTAATCAAGCTAGTTAATGGGGATGTTAGATGTTCAGTCTCAAGGACAGGCAAGTGGGTGAAAGTCCAACTAGCAGCCAAGTGGCAGAGAGAGGTAATGTGGTGGTGTTTTGCATAGCAACAAGTTGTCCAGTCTTTGTTTCAATATGGGCTCATGATATCAATTGGGGCTGCTAATGTCAGTTGGCTTTGCAGACCAGGGGCCTTATACACTTTATGATTATAGCATTATGATCTCACTCTTACTGTCATGGTTCCATCCTATGGAATTACAAGATCTGGAATTTACAAAGAATTCTTAGTACTTAGAATTCTCAGCCACAAAGCATTAGTGCCTCACCAAACAACAAACTCCAAGATTCTGCAGGATGCAGCCATTGCAGTTAAAGTGGAATCATCATGCTATAATTGTGTAGTGTGAAAGGGCCTGTGATGTATTCCATCTGGATGTTCCAGTTCTATAGTTCTCATCCCTAGTGTAGGTAACTGAGGGACCAGTTTCTCATCAATAATCCCTATGCTGACTGGCAGAATAAGTCATAGATAAATGGAGTGGAGATGGAGATGGAGAAATGTCTAACCTGTCTATTGCTCCTTCCACTCCACCATTTGCATTCCATTTCCTGACAATCAGTTCCAGCAAGGCCCCAGGGAGTCTCTTCAGCTCAATATACCCTGCAAGTGGGAGAGCACTGTAGGAGTCACTTCGCAGTGCTCTGATCTGCAGTGTCACTGTAACCCTTCAGCTGGGACACTGCCAGGGTGAAAAAGATAATTTGGGGGGAGGAATCGTCAGGCATAACTATGATGATGAAGCTCCATCACTGTAGTTACATCTGACAGTACGGGATCTTGGCCCTGCTCTTCAATCAGTAGCTGTTAAATAAATTATAGTCTTCTTTACCATTGGTAAAGAATGTTTTTCCATCTAATAAACTGAGCGATAAGAATATGGGGATACTCCAAACAGTGAGTTGTTTGTGTGTAAATGGATCTCAACCCAGCTGATATAAAAGTGATTTCCATGTCTGTTGCAGTTGTCCCTGTGGGATCCCTGCGGGATCGCCTTCTCCTATATAATCCGCCCCGCACATTAAGGTCCTCTGGGAGGAATTTACTGCAGCCAGTCAGAACTAGGTTGGCTGCAGTTACCCAGAGGACCTTTTCTTCTATCACTCCCAAGTTATGGAATGGCCTGCTGGAGGAGACCCGGCATATTATCAGTCTTGACTGCTTTAAAAAAGCAGTCAACACTGATCTCTTCCGACAGGCCTTCCAAGACTAGCATTTCCATCGCCTCCCATCAATTGTCTTGCTGCTTTGCTAATAGTAATTGATGGACTGTTAATTGCTGTGTGTTTTAAGGGGTTGGTTTAGGTGGGTTGGTGGGTGGGGAGGATTGGGTATGTTTTTCATATCTTTTAATGTCTTTTAATGTATAATGTATTTCATGTTGTTCACTGCCTCGATCCATGTGGAGAGGTGGGATAGAAATAAATAAATAAATAAATTGTTGTTGTTGTTGTTGTGAGAAAATGAACTCAGTGTTTTCCAGCAGTTCAGGAGAGCTAAAATAGCTGCTTTTATTTTAGACCCTTCCTTGATTTCACATTCTGTTTCAGTTATATGCATGCTGGCTGGGGATTCTGGAAGTTGTATTAAAAAAGTAACTTGTCCAAGCTCTGACCAGTATGTGTTTGTGTGCATGCGTGTGCACATGT
This sequence comes from Iguana delicatissima, assembly GCA_948472985.1. Lineage (NCBI taxonomy): Eukaryota > Metazoa > Chordata > Lepidosauria > Squamata > Iguanidae > Iguana > Iguana delicatissima. Next base: position 299,373 of record CAOKZL010001517.1, read on the forward strand.
CTCCAAGTCACCTGTCAACCCCTTGAATTTTGTAGAGTTTTTTTAAGCAAGAAATACTCAGATGTGGTTGTGCCCTTTCCTTCCTCTAAAATACAGCTTACAGCCCTCAGTATTCATTGGTGGTCTTCTACCCAAGTACTAACCAGAGCTGATCTTGCTTAGCTTCCAAGATCAGGCATAATCTGGTGCCTTTGGGGTATTTAGGCTTTTTCTGACCAACTTACTCTGTATAAGTAGAAGGGGGAAGTTCGCTTTCATACTTTGTTGACTCCTGGGATGATGAGAAATAAAATGCTAGAGCAAATGATTCTGTGCTTCCTCCTGCATAATTTCACCAATGAAGTGACCATCAACAATTTATTCATCCACAATCCTTAAATGTAATAGGCCAGCTTTGAAATTCATGTCTAGCATCTATGAATACTTATAATCGTAAAGAGGGGCCTTATTAAAGTAATGCAGGAGATCCCTGGAGTGTTCACTTGCAAGGAAAGATTATTCTTGCTGGTGGATCTAAATGAATTATTAAAGTGCTTTCCCATATGCACCATATACAGGCACTTAGCATTAGCATAGACAACATTTATTAAAAACAGATGAAAAATTCCCTTTACATAAAAAGCTAGTCTTCAGATGAGTAACTAAAGATATTTTTCCAATATGAAACATATTTTCTTAAATGAGAAGGGGAGATATACAGCTTAAATCCTATTGGTTATCTGAACTAAAGTAAACTCACTGACTAAATGGAATTTAAGTGTTTATTTATCAACTTATTGACTGAGAAGTCCTACTCTAATTGACATAAATAATGGAATTAAGCTCTACGTGTTAAGGCATACGTGGTTTACAAATCAGATTTATTCAATCCATCCTTGGTCATATTGTTGTTGTTTTGTGTGACCCTAAGGCAAATCTATCATGGAGTTTTCTTGCCAAGATTTTTGCAGAGGAGGTTAGCCATTGCTTTCTTCTGAGGCCAAAGGGGTGTTACTTGCCCAAAATTATCCAGAGGTTTTCAGTGCTTGTGTGGGAGATCTGAGCCCAGATCTCCTAGAGTTACAGTCCAACAGTCAAACCACTAAACCACACTGGCTCTCAGTTGGTCATGTTAGGTCTGGTGATATATTCAGCCTGGAGAAGAGAAGAATGGGAGGTGACATCACTGCCATCTTCAGATGGCTGGTATATGAATTGCCATCTTCAGATGACTGGTATATGAATGGCTGATATATGAAGGTAGGGGAAAGCTTATTTTTTGCTTCTCCTGAGGGTAGGACCAATGCCTCTGAATCCACCTGACAAGAAAGGAGATTTTGCCAAAAATTTTAGAGAAGAATTTGATGGTAGTAAGATCACTCAACAGTGAAACAGACTGCTTTGGAAACTAGTTGATGGTTCTCCAGTAGACATTTTCAAACAGGTTGGATGGCCCTCTGTCAGAGATGATTTAGCTGTGGATTTCCTGCATTGGCAGGAGTTTAGCTAGATCACCCTTGGGGAACCTTCAACTTTGCAGTTTTATTATTCTGTATGTTCTTATTAGAGAGCAAGCATGATGTAGGGGTTTGAGGCCCATGCAAAAGGGCGCCTGGAGCATTGCGCGATTGTAAGGAGCGATCTGCACGATGCACTCAAAATCACGTGATGCTCCAGGGTAGGGCAGGCACCGCTCATGCACTTTTTCATTTTCAGCTTTCAGCCGAAAATGGTGCGCGATCGCGCATTGCTCCAGGGTCCCATGCGCACTTGCCATGCATGCAGAGCCTCCGGAGTCCTGGCAGCTGCACTTCCTGCACCAGCGCAGCCTGGGAAATTCCCAGGCTGCGCTGCGGAAGGAAGAGGCAGGGCTCTCGCGCTGCCTACTCGGAAGCAGGCAGCTCGTGCGGAGCTGAAGCAGCAGGGATGCAAGAGCCTCTTGCTGGAGGCTGCTCACGCGATCCCCGCACCCCAGCACCGAAAAAAGGTAAGCTGCAGAAAGGGCCTGAGACCCTAGAGACCAGGCTTCAATTCTCCACTCAGCCCTGGAAACCCACTGGGTGATCTTGGGTTCATCACACATCCTCAGCCCCAGAAGACCCCACAATAGGTTCACCTTAGGCTCACTATAAGTCAGAAATAACTTGAAGGCACACAACAATAGCAGCAGCAGCAGCAACAACAACAACAATGTTAGACAGTGTTTGGTTGTTATGAAAAAGGTTATTTATGGATCATAGCAGAGTATTGTTTCTCAGTGAATCTCAGTGCTCACCTCATATGGTATTCAGACTTCACTTTTAAGCTTCCTAAACAATTTATTGCAATTTGAAATCTTCCATTAGTTTCTCTTGAAAGGCCTTTCCCATTCAATAGCTGCTCACAAACACACATCACAGCTACAACTTGAAAGGCCACCAGTTCATTTTAAAAAGTGCAGTCCACAGTTAAACCAAGGATGCTGGGTGAAACTGATCAGTGACAAGAAACTCTTGTGCCTATTATGTCTCCACAGTCACAGATGACACAGTGTTTGTATGAGAAAGAAGTCTACTTTCAACATTATGCAATCACAAAATGCCTAAGGTACTCTACAGCTGTACCTACAATTTAATAATGGGTGATGTAAGTAGGAATACAATATAAGACAGTTAAAAATCTGTCTCAGCTGACTGATTGAAGACTGTGGGGACTGTAATCCAAAAATTTTTGAGAGCCAAATTCAGTCCCTCCCCCATCAAATATCCAAGACAGCCAGCATGGTACAGTGGTCTGAGTATTCAACCATGAGTCCAGAAAACTAGGGCTCATATCCTAGCTCAGCCGTAGGAGCCCACAGGGTGATGTTGGACGAATCACACTCTTTTCACCTTAGAAGGAGGCAATGGCGAACTTCTTCAGAATGAATCCCATGAAAATACCATGATGGGCTCAGGATAGTTGGAGTTGACTTGAACGCGCATAACAACAACAAATTGGATCCTCACAAAAGCAATGTACCTTTGCTCCTCCAAAGGTGTCCAGGAGCTTTCACACTGCCCTTCCCATTCACTTGTAAAATTTCAATCTTTTTTCTTCCATATTCCCAGTATCTTTTCTGTTGTTAACGCTTCCCTTCCCTCCCTCCCACTCTCTCTCATATCCATTTCCCAGTTCTGTCATGCACACATACTCCAGCTGGGGAGGGCATCTTCTCAAACTGATGATTTCCACCTTCTAAATACATACATACATGTATACATGTATACACACACACACACGTATATAACAAAAACAGCAAGGGAGCTGCTGTACTGTTTTAATGACTATCTTCTTTTAGCTGTTATTTAAATTCTTTTAACAGTTTAATTCTATTTTAATATACACTATTTATAATTTTTTAAATTGTATTGTTGTAAAGTGTAAGCCACTTTGAGGCCCAATTCTGGTCAAAAAGCAGGAGACAAAATCATCATCATCATCATCACCACAATCATCATCATTATCTCTTACAAAGAGAATGTCCTGAGCCAATGGAAATGAACTCGCCTGACAAAAGGAACAGCCAGGCAAGTATTCCCAACACCATATTGTAGCATAGCCTCCAATTGTTCTGATTTGGCAGGATCAGTCCTGAATAATCCTCTGTCATCCCACCTTTCCAGCTTCTTTTAAAATGTTCAAGTTTGTTTCTCCTCCTCTTGTTTTTCCTTTTCATCTCTGGGGACCAATTACTGCAAACTGAGTTCAAAGTGCAGACAGACATAGTCAGGGAGGGGAGAAATGAGGGTGGGCTTTTGCCTTTCCCACTCAGATCAGACAAAAGCAAACTGCTACAGCCTCTTTTAGTTTATACATCCTTCCTCATTAAGAACTTCTGTCATCTTAGGAACACAATGCCACACTATTATGCAGTTCAATGTCTTTTCTCTCCACAAATGAACAGTCAGGGGATTTCCTCCATTATTTTAAATAGGCTCCTATTTAATAATAGCAGGGCAACAGAAATCTCAGTTGGAATCCAGACGGTGTGTGTTAACCTTCCCCCTAGTGATCCCATCCACTGGGAAGGCAACTTAAGTTTCCTGACCAATGAAGTGGGGGTGGGATGAGCATATGTGAGGGTTCCTACATATGTGTATGTGGCCTTGACCGGACCCTTGGCCAACAAGGCTGTCATCTGCACAGACTTACTGTATTTGTTTTGGGAAGCACAGACCATTGCAGCACCTACTGTGGAAAAACATGCATAGCTCCTTCAAAAACACGTGTGGACACTGTCCATATAATTGTATACATATGGCGTATACTGTTAATCAGTAATGCACAATGAATACTGAGTCTTGAAACGTATACCAAAATGAAATTCTTAAAAGTCAACACATCCAAGAATCACAAGTCTTTAATTTCAGAACATCTCAGTTGATTTGCTATCAACTGAAACTTTCCACGGAGCCAATGAACTACTGATGAGATAGCAGAAGCTTAAGCTTGACCATAATGAGCATTTAGCCCATAAAATCCAATAAGCAAAAGTTTCAAGAAAGCTATTTCTCCGTAATAGAAAACAGATGTTTTTGTCAACCCCACTCCCAAACACATACACACACATACACACACACACACACAAACCTCAACCAGAGATCACAAATCAGCAGCACTTACATTGCCAAGCTTAATAAAGCAAGCAATGCTTCCCATTTCTTTTCCTTCTTTAGGCTTCAGGGGATAGAAAAAGCTAATACAAATCAGCTACCCCTTTGAAATCTATAAAATTAATGCCTATGAATTAGCCATCAAAACACAGGCTGACAAAGAAAAAAAGGAGCAATTGATACTGCAATCTAGGCTTACCCGGAGATAGCACCCGATATCATTTTTGATATCAAACAATTCAGTTTTCCCTTGCCACCCCTCTCCACGTGTTTGTGAGGCCACCGGACAAGCACACAAACAGGCACGGCCGATAATGCTGGACATTCCATTCCCCACTCAGGCAGGCCAGACACAGCCGGTTTGTCGCTTCAGGGACCTCTCTGGCAAACACCTCATTACATATGCGCAATATTAACAAAGGCTTCCTGCCCTGAGCAGGCTACTGGACAAAGGTTGTGCTGTCCACTGGTAAGCGCTGCGCATTTGCATACTGGCCACACTATTGTTAATTCAGCTCTGATTCCATCATGCAAAGTTGTGACCTTTCCGAGACATTGTCTCACACCCAAAACTCATTGTTTGCCCTGAGTAAGGCACAGCCTGCAGTCCCAATTCACCCTATAAAAACCCCTGATTCTGAGACCTTCCTCGGATTGCTCCTGAGTTTTATCCCATCTTGCTGCTGCGTTGCTTGGCGAGTTCCACTCAGCTAACCGAGCTGAGCTTCTTCTCTGCACCCCCAGCTTCTCCCGCAAGGTCCAGGACGACGAGACAGATGTCGTATCACCCATTTTCCCCTGAAAGTCTCTATCCTTAATTCAGTCTCTAATCTCTTAGTTACCTGTGTGACTGTGGTGTCTTTAATATTCGTTTGTATGCAATAAAATATCATTGTTATTACTTTAAACCCATCTGGCGCTTGACTGTCCTGACCCCGTAGACGCTGGGTTGCAAGATCCTGCTAAGTTACCCTGCCTCTCGCTAGCTTAAGTGAGTGCTCCAGCTAATTTCCCCCAAAATTGTGTTTTATAGTTTGGTTATTTAGGTGTCCCTCCCGGGACCCCCAGTAAACAGGGTAACACAACGTCCAGGATTGGTTACAAAATAACAAAAGGTTCCCTTGATTCTAAAACAAAATGGTTTTTCTATGATCTGGCTCACAGGTAAACCCATCAATACATTAATGACAAAAATGCCAGAAGCAACTGAAACATAAGTAAAAGTCTCTCCTGTTAGGGCCAAAACAATGGAACCTTGGGGACTCACAAGAACAAGGAATGGATATTGTGTGTTGGATGAATGGGATGATTTGCTGGGTAGGTATTGCTAACACCCAGGGTCTGACTGATCACTATATTTGAAGCATGGAGTAAATTCAAAGTTCCAAGTGTTTTAGTTCTGACTTTGTAAAAGTTTCCAAATGTATGATCCCACAGGGGAAAACAAAAAGACTATAATGCGCATAATATTCCCTGGACAATGAACTGCAATGTACTTGTGTATGTTGAGTGTCAAAGAGGAAGCAAACTATTCTGAATATGGAAATCTAGAAGAATCCTATTGTACTTTTGAGTCTGAGAAAACGATATATCTGGCATAAGCTTTGGAGTACTTCAGCCCACTTTTTCAGCTGCAGAAGTGAACTGCAGCCCACAAAAGCTTATGCTTTTGCTCAGTTAGTCTCAAAGGTGCTACAAGATTTCTTCATATCTCTTTAAGCTGCAACAGATGAACAGGACTCTCACTCTTTCCACACCTCACTTGGTTGTGGAGACATCTGGTGTGTGTCCTGGCATTGGGTCTGCCAGGAGGAGAGTGCAACAGGAGCACTCCCCTCCACACTGTCTGCCTCCATGTTCCAGGAAGCTCAATGGCCCCACCTCTTCTTGCCTCAGCACAGCCGGGTAGTTTCTCAGGCTGCGCTGGGGCAGGAAGCTCAGCCATTGTGCTTCCAGGGCCTCTGCAGGCAAGGTAAGTCCACAATGGTGGTGTGATCACTGGTCACTGGTAGGGAAAAGCTGTCAATGATTTGCAGCACGATCCCACCACCTAGGGATGAGAGAAGGACCAGACTGCAACAATGTTATCCAGTCCCATCCTTTTCCAGTCCCTATGGAGTGTTGGGAGGGTGGAGTGGAAAAGACCTATATTTCTGAATACAGTTGAGAATATGGATACAATATCTGACACATTCTAGCAACAAATTCCAGAGGAATCTTCCTTGTTAGCCTGTTTAGAAAAATAATGTGAACACACACACACACACACACACACACAACATGCCAGTATTGTGATATCTTAAAATACAGTGAGGTTGGATCCAGCCTCAGTCAGGCTTACAGACTCACTGAAATCAAAAAGACAGAAAGGAATGTTCTGCTTCAGTCTCATTAATTTTGTTGGGTCTACTATAAACAGGATCAAATCTGAATCCAACTCCATAAAATTTATTCCAGCACCAATGTCCCCCTTCCAAAGTCCTACTCTGCTGCTTCATCATGGTGTGGGGGTGACACTTGTGACATGTCCAGCCAGTGGCTCGTTTTCCTGCTGGAGCTTCCATCAGCTTTTGGAGATCCTGGAAGATGGTCTCCCTTCTTTAATTCCAGGTGAGGAACTGCACCTGGATGGTTCCTAGGTATATCCTGCCCTCCCTGGCCATTAATTGGCCATGATGGCATTCTTTGCTGTTGAAAAGATGTGCTGCACTGGGGCCAGAAGCAGAAGCCAAGTAAGCAAAGCAGAGTGTAATGCTTCAGCTGCCTGAGGTAGTGTTACTCCAAAAGCATGGGACCCCCTAATGTCCTCTATCAGAACCTACAATTAAATGTAATAATGAGGAATTAATTCACTCAAATTAAGAATATTGCAAGAGGAGGGGTGTCTGCAGGACCTTTTCACCTATGTTTCATGGGGTCACTGCTAAAGAGACCAGCCAAAACACTTACAATTCAATTTAAATGTGTTTTATTTGGGGGGGAAATATGCACACACAAAGTTGTCACACATACAAACAATCACACAAGGCTAAATGAAAAGAAAGGGAGGGGAATGGATAGCAGGAATAGAAGGGATCATGTTACAATTACCATCCAGAGAGACGTGGAGAAGGACAAGATTGCTTGGGCTTGCACTCAAGGACAGCACTGGCCAAAAAGTTAGAGTGCAAAGTGGATCCCTGAAATCAAAGTGCTTTGTTGTGCCACCCCAAATTGAGGTCTTTTATACCCCAAAACCTGCCCTGAAGACATGAGGGGTTGATGACTCTTTGCCTGGGCAAACAGTAAAATTTGCAAGGTGGACAAAAGGTGGCTGGAATGGGTTGATGATTTTAATGTGTGGAGGAAATATTACCATGTAGGTACAAAGGTTTTGATGACTATATACCAGCTCTGTGTTCAAGACAGGATTGTGGAAGATGTTTGTGCTATTAAGGAAGGCTTCGATAGGAAATGCATGCAGCAGGGTCTTGCTTGCTTTGTCTGTGTTTGAGGACATGATAAAGGAGTGGAAAAACATTTACTAAGGATCCCTCCTTAGTACAGGTGTTTCCATAGAGCATGCACATAGAAGGGGTTTTTGCCCTGTTCTGAGCTTGGCTATAGTTCTCATTGAAAGGATTATCTTTACAACTTGGCCATGTTGCGGTCACCTTTTGGTCTGTTTTCCAGCCAGGATCCCTTCTTCCACATGGCTTCCAATCATAAGTGTATATTATTTATATTTTATGCCAATTAAACATACCTGCCAATTGATATATTTTGCCAATTAAACCATATCAAACTGAGTCTGCACAGCCCAGTTACATAAAAGTCAGCCATAAAAGAAAAATTTGCCCTTCAAACCAAAGGACCACTGTAACAACCACACTCTTGTTTAGAAAAGCTTGTAGAAGAGTCATAGTGTCTAACCAAGTAACTTCTACAAACAGCTCCCCCAAAAGGATGGAATGAATGTGCACTGAGGCAATAACAACCAACAAAACCCAAGAAGCAGTATCAGGGGAAATCCTACTTCCTTAGACCAATCTGGAAAAGCCCAGGGAGGGAGGAAGGGCGGGGAAGAGAGAGAAAGAGACTCAAGGTTACCCAGTGACATTCACTTGTCTGCCACTTTAACCACCACATCACATTGGCCTGTTCAGACTCACTATAGTCTCTTTTCTTTCAGAAAGTAAAAGAAACAAATCAGAGCTAAACCCATATATCCCTACAATGCAAAAATATTTGGACTGAGCAAACTGCAAAATGTAAATCATATCCATAAAATGAGTGCTTTATTTATTTATTATATATTTATTATTTATTCAATATGTTCTTTATTTCTAAAACACTGAAATAGAAGTGATCCTTTATGTTTCTTGAGCAGATATGTATGGTATGTAAATTGTTAGGACAGAATATGAAATACAGAATATGAATGAACAAATGTACTTTAGTATGAGGACACAGGAAAAACTGTGATGGGGTCTACTCTAATTAATGTGAATTAATGACCTGCCATAATTTCAGGTTTCCAGGCACTTATTAAGTACCAGTAATGAGATATTAATGTTGGTCAATGAAATGTAGGTCATTGAACCTCAAGAGCTAAGTAACTTCAAAAACTATTTGTGACTGGGTTTAAATATAAGACTGTCAAGATACGTACAGACATTTGCACAAAAAATAAAACCGGACATAACTCACTTCAGCTAAGTGTTTCTTAATTTGACCTGGTTGTTTTAACTCATGCAAGTTTACTTATTTTTTTGTCATCTACAACATAGAAAGAAGAAGGGGGAAAGCCTGTGAAGAAGGCCTGCAGGGAGAGAAAACTCAGCTAGGGGTGAGGAGCTGGCAGATAGTGCTAGTTAGCGGATTCTGGAAACTGTAGTCCAAAAAAGTCACCTTTCAAAGCTCAGGCCTCACCATAGACCAAGGTGTCAAAACAGAACCCTCCTTCAGCATGTCATTTAAAATGAATTGATTTTCTTCCTGTTCTCCCCACCCCCCAGCTTTTACAAACAAAATCAGGAATAATGTGGCATGGATGATTCTGACCTTTGTATTTAATATTATTACACTTTTTAATGGTCTGTTGACCATAATACAATACAATAAAATGAAATGAAATTATTACACTTGAGAAACATGATGAGCAGCTTTAGAAGTACCCTTTTCTTCTGTGCTTCTACCTCATAGACTTCTTGGAATTATTGTTTCTTTAAAGTGTAAACATAACTTAAACAGCCTCAGAAGGATTTTGCAGAAAAGAAAATGTAGTCAAGATAGCTGGAGGAGAAGAGCACAACCGATTCCCACCATCACCTCACAGGACTGTAGTGAGCAGAAATGTGATAAAGAAAGTAAATTAGTTGGCCCAGCTAAGGCCAAATTAAACACTCCTGTTTGGAACTGCACAGCATCAATTTCAGTAGAGCTCACTTTGAAAGGAATGTGCTTTGGAACATAGGCCCAAGTACTAAAAGAACAAGCTGATATTTTGTTCTAAATAACTGATGGATTTTTTTTTAAGAAAGTAAAATAATGGACAGATAAACCCATCAAGAACACCATCCTGAATATAACACACCTAGCCACCAAACTCTGCCACTTTGTACTTATTCATAATTACTTCACTTTGGAGAATAATATGTACCTCCAAGTCAGTGGCAGTGCCATGGGCACCTACATGGCATCACAGTATGCAAACATCTTCACGGCTGACCTGGAATAATGCTTTTTCAGCATGTGCACCCAAAAACCTCTCCTCTATGATTTCTTGATGATATCTCTGTAATATGGCCACATGGAAAACAATCACTTAAGTTCCATCAGGATTTCAACAGTTTCTACCCTACCATCAACCTGAGCCTGGAAAATCCACACAGCAAATTCACTTTCTTGATCTGACTGTGTAACTTCTAAGCTCCATGTTCTATCAAAAACCCACTGATTGATACACATACTTTACATGCCTCCAATTTCTGTCCAGAACATACTTTCGGACGTATTGTTTACAGCCAGGCCCTCCAACACAACTGCATCTGCTCACAAATGCATCTGCCTGGATTTACAACACACTTTTATCAAACTATCATACCCACCTAAGAAGGTGAAGAAACAAACTGACAAGCAAGATAAATACCCAGGAATGATTTACTACAAGACAGATCAAAAACACAAAATGCAGAATACTCCTACCGGTCATCTACAGTCCCCAGATGAAACCACTCAAATGCATTGTCAGTGAGCTACAACCAGTTTGGGAGAATAACACAGTTCTCCCAAAAGCTCCCAGAGGCAGGCCCTTATTCTGGCCTACAGAGAGCTTCCAAATCTTAACTATTCACTTACAACGGGATACATAACATGGATGGTAACATAGGGACAAGACCCGGCCACAAACCCATATGCCAACTCTGTCCCCACATGTACTTTGGGGACAATATTACAGGGGCTAATAACAGCACTCACAGCCTCAACAGTACATTTACTTGCTCTTCTTCCAATGTCATATATGCCATCCTATACCAGTGATATCCTCTCCAGTCTAACTTGGACAAACAGCACAGTCTCTACACAAGAGGACTAACAGGCACAAATCTGACATTAGAAATTGCAATATTCCAAAACCAGCTGCAGGACATTGCAACCTTTCTGGACACACAGTAAAGGATTTACAGGTTGCAGTCCTTGAATGGAGAAATTACAATGGAAGATTCCAGTCCATTAGCAGAGGTATGAACAAAAACAATGGCTTCATGGCACACTACAGCAGTCCCCCACTTATTCAACATTTTAGGGATGAAGGCACTGTCAAAAAGTAGAAATTGTTTAAATGTGGAACTTATAGTAGTGCTCTGGTCTCTAATCTGTCAATAAGACAGATTTATTTGGCCACACCCAGAGACACTGGGGAAAGTTTAGAAGCGGCTTTAAAGGAGCAAATGGAGCATCCTGGCTTGCTCAGCTGAGGAGCATGTGGAAGGGGAGAAAAAAGAAGAAAAGCAGGATGAAGGGAGTGGATTTTGTCTCTTCAGTCCTACTCACCACCGCTAGGAAAGAACTTTGCCAAGCCACCAAAAAGGTTTCTTGGCTTTCCCACCTTCCAGAGGCAGGGGATGGGGAACAGCATTGAAGAGTGAAGGGCACCCATGCCTTGTGTGTGAAACTCTGGAGAGCTTCTCCCCCCACCCTCACTTCCTGCCCTCCAGATGAACAGCATCCATATCAGGCAGCACATTTCTTTGCAAACATGGAGCACCATTTTGAGCAAGAAAAGCTTGGAATGCAGAAGGAAAGATCATCCAGTCACCTACCTCACATCTTGGCATGAGGGTGCATGGGAGAAGTGCTTGTGGCAGCAAAAGTAACAACAGCAGGTGACGGAAAGGCAGAGGAGCAGGAGGTGGTGGCACTGGTGGGCAGGTACCCCCTTCCTCAATTAATCCTCTCTTGTCATCTCAATCATCTCCTGCCTTCCAGAGCCAGAGGGAACAAATATGTTCACATACAGTGCCTACTCTGCACCCTGCTTTCTTCCTCATTCTACTTTTTTTTTTCTCTCCTCTTCTGCACAGTGCTCAGTAGGACAAGCTCCAAATTTTCCTGAGAGCTTCTTAACATGACTGAATACTACTCCCAACTGTCCTCCACAGGATTGGAGAAAAACAAGGAGAGGGCCACAAGACTCATTGTACTGTCCAGTACACAAACTGAATGATAGATGGGGCTGAGTTGAAAAAAATTGCACATGGTTGCAAAAGTGTCATGCAAAGCATAATCTTTTCAACCAGTCCAAGTGCAGTACTATAGTAGCTGCAGTCACTAAACCACTCTTTTGACCCTTTTAAATTATATGTAAATGGAATGCATTAATTCAACACACATCCCACATACAGTTATTCTGTTGTTGTTGTTGTTGTTGTCGTTGTTGTTGTTGTTTTGTGCCTTCAAGTAGTTTCCGACTAAAGGTGAACCTATCACGGGGTTTTCTGGGGCTAAGGGTTTGTGACGCGACCAAGGTCACTCAGGCCATTTTCGCACTGGACTGTTGTAGCGCTATTATTCCACTTTCAACATCCTCTGGAATCCTGGGATTGCAGTTTTGGGAGGGGCCCAGCTGGGCCCCTCCCAAAACTGCAAATCCCAGGATTCCAGAGGATGCTGAAAGTAGAATAATAGCGCTACAACAGTCCAATGCGAAAATGGCTTCAGAGGTTTCCATGGTTGAACAAAGAATCAAACCCTGGTTTCCAGGGTTATAGTCCAACACTCAAACCACTACACCATGCTGGGTCTCAAATACTGGGTAATAATTACTGGGTAGTAATATACAGTAAAATGGTCAAAAGAGCAGGTTGTCAAAAAGTGAGGCATTGAAAGGCACATGATAATAATAATTCCTTAATACAAGAATCCATGCTACTGTACATATAATAAAAGGACTCTTCTCAGAAAGAGAAGAGCTTTGAGTGGGCAGATTTGTTGTTTTCACACATATCCATGTTTACTGACCATTGTAAAGATGTGAAAGACCTGTGTCACCATGCCTAGCCCTTTGAAAATTTAGGGTAAGGGTCATGATTTTCATCTTTCTCGCTCCTATTACATTCTATCCCACTCCTACAGTTGTACAAATATACTTTATACCTGAGGCCTTAGTACCACTCAGTACTGCATCTGAAGAAGGGGGTTTATATCCATGAAAGCTCATGCAAAAATAAAAACCACTTAGTTTTAAAGGTGCTGCCATTTCTCTTTTTTCTCCCTCTCCCTTCCTCCTTTTTACACTGCAAGACACTAACACGGCTACTTTCAAAAATCTACCAGTCTTCATTATAGGCTACGGCAATACAAGACAACAGGAGATTCCATCTGGACACTCAGGATTTCTGATACTTTATCCACAATGAAAGGATGTGGTAGAGAGACTTCAGTTCTGCCAGGCTGGTAGACTGCTGATATCAGCTGGCATGCTATTGGGGAATTACAATGACTCGAGTCAGACTTATGCCCTCACAATTCACATTTGGGAGACTTTTTGTGTGGTTTTGGGGAAAATGCCTTGAAATCATGCATTCGTTTTTTAAAAAATGGAAGATTGGAGAGGCTTTGCGGAACTGGTGGGGAGCTTCAGAGGACACAGCTCACAGGCCACAGTTTGCCCACTCCTGGACAATTTAGTCATGCTCTTGGTGGTGGTGGTGAGGAGGGCTCAGTTGTATTAGGCCTTGGGTGTGTTACCCTGTGAACTGGGGGTCCCATGAGGGGCGCCCAAATAAGCAAACAACAACAACAAAAGGTGGGGAAATTAGCTGGAGCGCTCTCTTAAGCTAGCGAGAGGCAGGGTAACTTAGTGGGAATCTTTTACCCTATGTATACAGTGTCAGGTCAGTGAGCAGTCAGACAGTTAAAAATGGCAATAATGATATTTATTAACAAGCAGACAACTTACTTAAGAAAACACAACCACACAGCTAACTAGAAATAGGAAATGAAAGTTTTGGGGGGAAATGGGTGATACCTTTCTCGTAGTCCTGAAGAAGTCCAATTGAAGAGAAGAAACTCGGCGTGGCGGCCGAGGAGAATTTGCTGAACAGAGTGGCAGCAAGGCTGGATGGAAGTGTGGAGCGATCCGAGGAAGCTCTCGGAGCTTGGGGTTTATATAGGGAAAGTATGACCGTGGGCTAGTCTGGTCTGGGGCGAAAACAATGAGGTTTGGGCTCGAGACAATGTCTCCGAAAGGTCAGAATTTACATGATTGAGTTAAGGTCCGAATTGACAATGGGATAGCCGGTATGCAGATGCAGCTAGCTTGGCAGTTGAGCTCTCAGCTCGCCAGGGTGCCCGCTCGGGGCAGAGGTCTCTTTGTTTCAACGCGCATCTGTAATGAAGGTGTTTGCCTCGGGAGGTCTCCTAAAGCAGATCTGGCAGTTTCTGGCTTGCCTTGATGTAAACAAGTATGAGTCAGCGTTTAATAGCCATGCCTAGCTCGGTGCTTGTTTGGAGGCCTCACAAACACGTGGCTGAGGGTGGCAGAACAGGGCCGAATTGTGATATCAAAAATGATATCTAAAGTTTACCAAAGGCCAGACGAGTTCACGGTGATAACAGGTGTGGGTTTTTTTTTTTAAATGAAAGTAACCTCCAATCACTACCTGTTTTTTGGAGAAAGGTTTCTCCTGATATTTAAAAAGCCTAAGACTCCTTCTGAGATCTGGTGAGGGGTACTGGCCACCCGCCCCTCTAAAAATAGAAAATGATTAAAGGGACATAAGGTACTTGGCTATGATGTAACATATTTGAATCCAGCTTCTAATATACTGCATGTCCTCCTGGTCCTGCATCTGCAGTCTCTACATCACCTGTACCCCAATACTCCAAGTCACCTGCTTCTCCTGAGGAAACAACAGTCATGCAGCCGGATGGCCAAAGAACTTCTGTTGCTTGAAATGAATGGCAAACGCACCCCTTTTCTAGATCAAAGGGCCCTGGTAAAGGATAGGAGAGATCACAATGCACGAGGTATGATTAAAGGGCAAAGACTGGCTTGGGAGAAACCAAGGAACTCCATCCAAGGATGAGATGGTTGATTAAAATACTGCACTTAGCTTGGTATAGGGAGAAAGCTGGAATAATACCGAGAGAAGGGAAGGGAAGGGAAGCCATCACAACAGCATCAGGCTACAATGGCCCTCCATTTGTTGCTGGACTGTGACCCCTCCCCCAGGGACCTTAATTAGCATAGCCAATGGTGAGGAATGTTAGGAGTTGCAGTTTGATAATATCTGAAGGGCTGCACAATTCCAAGTCCATATTAGTGAGAAGGATGGAACACAAAAAGAAGAAAGGAAATTGTTGGGAATGTTAGTGGCCATACTGAATCTCTCAGGCAGAGTAATGAAATTGGTAAAGCAGAAACTGAACAATATCCAGTCCTCCCCTTCATATATATATATATATATATATACATACATACATACACACACACACACACAGAGAGAGAGAGAGAGAGCACAGTATGGTAGAGGGGAAAAAAAGAAAGGCGGGAAAAAGCTTAGTCTTCCTTGTATATAAGGCAGTTTTACTTAAGTCCATAATCAAATACATAGTCTAATGGAGGAGGAAGACAGAACAGAAAATGGCAGCAGGTTAAAGTCATGCAGGAAAAGAGTGTGTTGAAAAGAGCAAACAGGAAGTCACCACAAACACATGCTGACCCTCAGCTTCTCTAAAACAACTTGCAAACTAGCAGTCAGTGAGTATGGGGCTGTAAAGGCTGCTAATTCTGACAGACCCCCTGGTGCCCTAATTCCAGGAGCCACTGTGGTCCCCTCACTATGCCATTCTCCATGGCAGCCAAGTTATTTTGGCACTCAAAGCAGAAAATACCACAACCTCCCCTGCCCCTTCTGTCTGGCAGTAAAAATTCAGTAATAACAAATGAAATAATTAAATATTTACTGCTGAAAATAGCTACCTAAAGTGTCAGTCTTATTCTCTCTTATGGTAGTGTTGAGCTTGCTGAGCTGCCTTAAAAATAAACAGATTTATTATTTTGTTAGAGTCCACTATAAATTTGCTACCATAAGAAACCTCTTGCCTTTTTCATCAACAAACCAACTTTCCAGAAATTTTACTCCTCAATTATTCTGAATCTATGAATCAGCTATAAAGTTACTTATTGCATCTCCCCCAACCTGGTGTTTTTCAGAGGTACCGAACTACAGCCTCCATCATTCCCAGCTTCCAAGGCTGTTTGAGGCCCTTGATCCCTCTAGACTCTCTTATGTCCCTTCAGGTTGATTCCAGCTGATGGGAACCCTAAACTTCGGCTTTCTTGACAAGATTTATTCACAGGACGTTTCTCATTGCTTGAGAGACTGAGGCCATTTCCACACTAGACTGTGATAGTGCTATTATTCCACTTTCAACATCCTAAGGAAACCTGGGGTTTGCAGTTTAGGGAGGGGCCTTTGAAGCTCCTCTCTAAATACTCAACTTTGAGGCCTTTGAGGCCCCTCCCTAACCTGCAAACCCCAGGATTCCATAGGATGTTGAAAGTGGAATAATAGCACTATCACAGTCTAGTGTGGAAATGACCAGTTAGAGTTTCCAGGGGCCACACTGTACTCCGAGGACATCAAAGGGAGAAGCGAGGCCCACACAAGGGCAGCTACGTAACTTCAGGGCTTCAGGCCAGACAAAAAAAACCCAGCAGAGTCAAAAGAACAGAGTCCAGGCCAAAAACATATTGTCAAAAACTATCCTACTGTTTATTGCATACAGCATAGTCATTCGCTTGTAGCATACCGGTATCCCAAAAACAGAACAAAATCCATTAGACTTCTCTGTGCCCAGGCGTGACACAGAGAGGAAAAACACAGGCTGTAAAAAGCACGCCAGATGGAGGAGAGGGGGAAGAGAAGAAGAAGAAAAGAGCGAGGATTCTCTCACTGAAATTATAGGCTCTGTGTGACCGCTTAGCCAAAACATTCCAGCATTCCCACAGAGGGAATGCTGGAATCTTATCAGCTGTCTGGGTCACACTGTCTTGCTAGTTCCAAGGCTGTTAGGCAGAGCAGAGACAAGACAGACATCATGTACAACTCTTTAGACAGAGGACTGGAAGGCCTAGGATCTTAACATGACCTGTCCAAGTTCCTCCTAGGGCTTTCCATGGCCAAGTGGGGATTTGAACCTTGATTCCCCAGAGTCCTGGTCCAACTCTCAAACCATTAGCCCATGCTGGCTCTTTCTAGTCTCCTAGATTGTCTTTCTGTTGGCCGAATAAAAGGTGTGAAATGTTATCTCCCAGAAGCCTCCAGGAGCAACAGTTTTCCCTCTGCTACACACACACACGGGCATAGCTTGATATTAAAAACAATGCTCTCTTTTCCAAACCAGAGGTATTTTCAAATTTTGGCATTTTTGACAGTCTTTCAGCCCCCAGAGGGTGGCAAGAACAGAAAACTGACTCTTGGCCCTTGCTCATTCCTATCATGAAACAGCACACTTCGGATACGGAAAAGAGCTTCCAATAATTCCTAGGTGGAGAGAGCTGGGTCTCTGCTAGGTAGAAGGATTTGAGAGTCCTTGTTAAGATTCCTGGCCAAACATTAACATTTGTCCAATGGTACAGAAAGGGTTGGTTTTTATTAATGACTTTGTTTTATAGTTTTTTGTATTAGCTCAACAGTTTGAGGCTGGAAAAAAAAATATGAAGGCTGAGGATGGACTGTGGGGTGGGGTGACTTTTTCACTGTTGTTAACCTGCTTGCACAGTTTTCATAGCCAAGGGGTGAGGAGATGGGTTATGCTTGCACACTGCACAATATAACCTTGGGGTGTCCATATTCCTTCGGTCTCACTTGGGAGGAGCTACACCCCAAACTATTTAGCCAGCAATGAGGGATTCAGTTGCTGGCCAGGGATAGTTTAGGAAGAATTAATATTTAGGAGCACAGTTCTACCAGTGTCTGTGAGACGATTCTGGGTCCCATCAGGAAAAGGGCTGTAATTGTTACCTGCTACATTACTTAGAACCAGACAAACTTATCGCAGTCATGTGTGTCAGAGTCTGATACCAAACCAAAACCTGCAGAGGCCTGAAACCAAATTCAGTTCCAGCAGGGAACTGAAGGGACCCAGCTCCAGCACTAGGAGATGTCTGCTTCATGGTTCTGCAGTATTATAACTTAACACCCTGTTTCCTGGCCACTTAGTGATTCTTGGCCCTTTCCACATGTGGGAAAGGAACCGTGAAAAAACGCTACTCACCGGACTTCTTCAGTGTCTGGGCGAGTCCGTCGGGACGAGGAGCAGTGCAAGCTCGTCGCTTTGCACTGCTCCGGCATCCAAAATGGCAGCTTCCGGTTGGTGGAGGCTTTCCACCAACCAGAGAAGCTCGCCAGCCTAAAGCCCGCCCCCGGCAGATCTGCAGACACGCACTTGTGTGCATCTGCAAATCTGCACCGGAGCACAGGGAAGGAGTGACATGGAGTTGCGCACTCCGTGCTTTTTAAAAACCTCTAAAAAGAGGTTTTTAAAAAGCACGCTGCGTGACCAGTTCCGGTTTCTTTGAACTGGACTGAGGGTGTGGAACTACAAAAAGTAGTCCGCCCCAGTCTACTCTACGGTGCAGAAGTTTAATAGCCCAGTGTGGAAAGGGCCTTTGTTTTCATTGGTGCAAACTCTGAGGAGAAGAGAGAGAGAGAGAGGTTTCTATTGATGCAGTCATCCAGTAATCATTATCTTTTCTATTTCAGACAGTGTTACAGAACAGAACATCTAAAGTGTGTAGAGATGCCCTGAAAACACAGTTCATTACTCAATGGTTGCAGTTCCAATGAAGAGGTGAAAAGGGAATCCAGAACTCTCATGATTCTTCTTGCTGTTCTGTGTTCCACGCTCTTTATCGCATCTATTTGATAGCAAATGCATCAAAGCCATAGCATGCAGGCTTAATCAACTGTACTTGTAAATTATGTTTCTCTGCTTTTAATCTGATTACATATTAATGTGATCTTCTCTATATTTGTGCTCAATGCATATCAAAATGTATCATGAAAATGCAGCCTTCACATTTCAACAGTGTAAGTAATGCTTTGCCATTACTTAAAATTCTGTTTTAAAGATTCTTGAAGACATGAATGTTGACGAATTATCCCGTTTTGCAGTGATTGGGAGAGACTGTTGTGTGACTTGTCAGAGTGTCATCAAATTTGCATCTATCTTGGTTAATCCATGGTATGATCTTGATTTGAACATGCTTTTTCTTTTTATCTTCACATGACATATGGGCAGAAACAGGTTCTAATTTAAATGACATTTCCCAGAACCTAGTAAGTATATGTTGCCATTTCGCTCTGCAGTTCAAAAGCCTATTACTAATTGGATGTATTTCTGGAAAATAGGGGCCACTGCATTCCATGTGGTACTCAAATAACTGTAGTAAAAACAAAAGAGATCTATTGATACCTAATGGCTAACAAACTTTTTGTAGTATGACTTGTCATAGCTAACTTTAACACACAAAAATACGACCTACAGTATTTTGCCTGGGAACATACATCACAAAAACCTTGGAGATAAGATTGTGTTAAGAATGCAAAGAAGAAGAGAGGAAAGAAGAAAGAAAGAAAGAAAGAAAGAAAGAAAGAAAGAAAGAAAGAAAGAGAAGGAAGGAAGGAAGGAAGGAAGGAAGGAAGGAAGGAAGGAAGGAAGGAAGAATATTTTAACAGCTTGCTTCATATGCTTCATAACTTGAGGACTGCACTATTAATGTATTGGGTGCAAAGCATTGTAACTTCAGTCAGATCACTTAGGTAGTGGGAATGCTGTACACCAATCAAGCTAGGGAATAACATAGCTTGTAAGTTACAAACAATGTCTTTGTGAAAAGAATATGGAATTTTGTAGCAGCTAAGTAAAAACTATTAAATGTATAGTGGTAAAAGATTTTGTGCTTCCATCATCAGAGTTTGCTTCATCAGATTGTATCTAACAAAAGTGGACTCTAGTCCATGAAGCATATATTCCTTAACCTTTCAAGTACTATAAGAGTCCTTCTTTTGTGAGTATTCATTTTGCTGCAAAACCAAATAAAAATACTTACCCCTCTGGAACCTCTTCATAAAGAATGCTTTCAGCTCACGATAACACTTTGTACATCTGATGAAGTGAATGTAGCCCGAGAAAGCTTATTCACTGAGGCTGCTCTAAGACAAGCCAAATGTCTCAGAAAATTGTGGTGTTTGTTGCTGTAGATCCTATTAAAAAAAAAAGAAAAAGAAGAAATCTAAATGATATTTCTGTTATCCCAGACTATTTTCTGGCAGTCCCCATCCTTGAGGGCCTTTCTTTTTAATTCCAAGACAAACTGAAACAGACAAACAAACAAGCCTCTTTTTTTTCCTTTTTCAAACCATTTTTTCTTAGAATTATAGTGACTTAGTGCATCAGTTTTTACTACCGTGAACTGGCCTGGCCTTTGGTAACCTTAGATATCATTCTGATATCATAATTCAGCCCTGCTCTGCCACCAGCTAAGTGTTTGTGAGGCCACCGAACAAGCGCAAAGCTAGGCATGGCTATTATCTGCTGAGTCATATTTGTTTACACCAAGGAAAGCCAGAAACTGCCTGATCTGCTTTAGGGGACCTCCCAAAAACAAAGAGACCTCTGCCCTGAGAGGGCACCCTGGCGAGCTGAGTGCTTAACTGCCAAGCTAGCTGCATCTACATAATGGCCATACTGAAGGGGTTAAATCCAATGCCACTTGAATAGGAAAAATAAGCGAATTGAATTGTGCCTCTGAGTAAATTGCAGATGTCTGTCTTATCTCAAATTTTAGAGAATGGCCTTGCAACATTCAAAGGTCTGGGAATTCACAGGGAGGCACTATACTCCCTACCATTATTTTGTATCATTTTCTAACTAACTCTTTTGTTCTCCTCTGTGCTAGTCAATGATGTAATGGAAAAGTTAACTAAAGATCTTTTTCTCCAGTGATGGGCGGGCTAAGTAAATGATTGATTGCTGACATAGAAGGCAAAAGGTATATAGTGATGCTACCTCAATTAATTGACACAACAGTTCTGGGATAACTGTTGCCCTTGCGCAAGGTATTGTTAACAATAAAATGGCTTTTTGATTTTTCCCTGGAAACCTGGTCTTCGCCTCTTTCTTGGCCACAACAATACTATTGTCAATTCGGTCCATAACTCAATCATGTAAATGCTGATCTTTCGGAGACATTGTCTCCAGCCCAAAACTCATTGTTTTCGCCCAAGACCAGGCTAGCCTACAGTCATGCCTTCCCCTAATAAAAACCCCCAGCTCTGAGAGCTCCTCGGACTGCTCAACGGACTTGCGTTCGGACCGCTCCGAAGTGCTATCCTGCCTTGCCGCCGCTTCGTTCTGCGAGCTCCCCTCAGCCGCCACGCCAGGTTTCCTTCTCTCCAATTGGCTTCTTCAGGACTACGAGAAAGGTGGCATATCACCTGTTTCCCCCAAACTCTCTTTTCCATTTCTTAGTAGTAGTGAGGTTGTGTTTTCTTATTAACTTATTAACTTACCTGCTTGCTAATGAATATTCTTATTGCTATTTCAACTGTTTGTCTGTTCACTGACCCGACGCTGTATACATTGGCTAAAAGATCCCCACTGATCAAATTTGCAGATGACACCAAATTGGGAGGGGTTGCTAATACGCCTGATGACAGGATCAAAATTCAAAAGGACCTGGACAGATTGGAGAGCTGGGCCAAGGCTAACAAAATGAATTTCAACAGAGAGAAATGTAAGGTCCTACACTTAGGCAGAAAAAATGGTATGCAGAAATATAGGATGGGGGACACGTGGCTGGATAGCAGTACGTGTGAAAGGGATCCAGGAGTCTTAATAGACTACAAGCTGAACATGAGTCAGCAGTGTGATGCGGCAGCCAAGAAAGCCAATGCAATTCTCGGTTGCATCAATAGGAGTATGGTGTCTAGATCGAGGGAGGTATTGGTACCACTTTATTCTGCTTTGGTTAGACCTCATCTTGAATACTGCGTCCAATTCTGGGCACCCCAGTTCAAGAAGGATATGGATAAGCTGGAGCAGGTCCAGAGGAGGGCAACCAAAATGGTGAGGGGCCTGGAAGCCATGCCCTATGAGGACAGACTTAGAGAGCTGGGTATGTTTAGTCTGCAGAAGAGAAGGTTGAGAGGGGACATGATAGCCATGTTTAAATATTTGAAGGGATGTCATGTCGAGGAGGGAGTGGGCTTGTTTTCTCCTGCTCTTGAGACCAGGACAAGGAGCAATGGATACAAGCGGCAGGAGGGGAGATTCCACCTGAACCTCAGGAAGAATTTCCTGACGGTCAGGGCTGTCCGGCAGTGGAATGTGCTGCCACGGAGTGTGGTGGAGTCTCCTTCGTTGGAGGTTTTTAAGCGGAAGCTGGATGGCCACTTGTCGGGAGTGCTTTGAGGGTTTTCCTGCATGGCAGGGGGTTGGACTGGATGGCCCTTGTGGTCTCTTCTGACTCTACATTTCTATGATTTCTATGATTCTAAGTTACCCTGCCTCTCGCTAGCTAAGAGAGTGCTCCAGCTAATTTCCCCATCTTGTTTGTGTTTGTTTGGTTATTTGGGTGCCCCTCGGGACCCCCAAGTCACAGGATAACACAGTGAAATGGCACTTTTCAGAGGAGAGCAGAGAAAGGAGGAAAACATTTCTCCTACAAATTATAGAAACACCTGAAACAAACCATGCCCCAATTAAAAAAAAATTAGGAAAACCGTTGTGTAGATCCAAGAAAATGCTACAAATAAAATCATGGGAATGAATGAATACGAAAGAAAAAACCAGCAAAAGCTGGCAAAAGCTAAGGAACTATATATTGCAAGAACCCACACTTCTTTAGATCAATCTAGAAGAGCTCTTGGTGAGTCTTTAATGTATCACAAGACTATTTGTTGATTTTGTAATAGCATTTTACCACTTCTGGGATTTGAACTGAAAGGCACTGATAGCTAGTAATGAAGTATTCATTCACCTAAGGCTACATCCAAATCTAAAAATTGGTAGCAAGAGATGAAACACTCCTCTGAAGACTGGCCTACGAATGTTCTTGAAGAGAAAATCCCTTTGGATCTACTCTATTTTCCACTGCTCAATGTGCAATTAAGAATATAAATAGCACTGGGACCAACTTGAGCCAAGTTCAAGGTCTCAGTATTTGCATTTGCCATGCCTTTGGTAGTGGTGCAACTTACCACCTTTTCCCAGAGTGCATTCAGGTATTGCAGTTGGTTGTAGAAAGTCATTATCTGCTTCCTAGGAAGAGTTTTGTGAGTGTGGCTGTCAAAGGCCCGAGAGACAAAAAGCGATTGCCTTCCAGCACCCAGAAAGTAAGAGACGAAAACGCATTTTTGAAGCAGCAGCAGTTTTCTCAAGGGCAGCAGTAAATTGCGCTTACTGCATCGAAATACAATGCAGAGATGGAGTTCTAGGAAAAGCAAACAAATAAAAAGGAAATGAGCAAACAAACTGGTGGCAAAAAGGTTATTTTCTGAGAGGTGCTTCCTCCTCTTCTGGCTTAACTGCCTTCCAGAATTTTAATTCTAGTTTGTGTGTGTGGATTGGATTTCATATTATGTTGTTGTTCATGCTGTTATTATATCATCGTCTCCCAGGAATGTATTAGCAAATAATCATTATAATAGAACTTACAATGGCATTTAGACTGGATTTAAAATGAATTTTTAAAAGAGAAGCTTTTGACTATACCTAAAGAAGAATTTACTGGTGGTGAGTCTTATGGAACAGTGCAATGGACCACTTTGGAACTGGGTGAGTTCTCCTTTGTTGGAGGTTTTTAAACAGAGGTTGGATGGCCATCTGTGCTTCAGCTGTGCATTTTTTCCATTGTTGGCATTTGGACTAGATGACCTTTGAGATCACTTCCAACTTCAAAAGTATATTAATCTAAGCACCATCTTATATACCTGACTGAAGGAAATGAAGATTAAAAGTGATTAAATTGGGTTAGATCACAGTAAGAATTTCAGTATATTTTTTTTAATGGCTAAGCTTGAGAACACAAAGCAATTTTTCCCTCTAAGTGCAGGAATGTTTGGAATTAAAAGGTTGCAATAAACTATTGAGAGGATATAAATTTAGCTGCCAAATGTTTATGAGGTTGTTAGGTGAAAGGATAACGTCAAGCAAGGTTGGAAGTCAAACGGTATCTACTACATACAGTATTAATTATCTAAGGGAACATTTAATGAACTGAGCATGGCAATCTATGGTTGAGGGACTTTAATAAATGGAAGAATTTATCACTGAATCTCATTTATTACTATCAGAGGAAAATGTGCACATGAGAACTTCCAATGAACTGTGATAATTGACCATCTAGGGAAATGCTTAAAAGTATTTCAAGTAAATTTTCAACAAGGGATTGTAAATCATCATTAATTTTTTTTGCTATCGCCTGTTTAGGAAATATTATGAGTTAATAAAGGAAACCGTTGAAGCATTTAGGCAAAATTTACCTGCTTCCTGCAGTTTCTAGTTATCTTTATTCAGATAAAAATAATATATGCTTAAAACCAATGCTTCTAACACTGATTATTCTCTTTATGTGAAGGTTTGCATGCTGAAGCTGAGGGAAAGTACCAGTATTTCTATTTCTATATCATGCTTTGTAGCAAATCAAGATGCTAAAACTAAATTATGTTTTTGATGTCTGTGGATCTTCAGCTACCCTATGGTATAGACAAGTAACAGCCATCAGGAATGACAATTATCCATGGTTTGGAAATATCTAGGACTGAATGTTGTAATGTGCTGTATATAGAGCTACTCTGAAGACTAAATTTAGCTAATTTTCAGTTATCTGAAAACACAGCCATTAGGCTGTCAGTTGGAATTAGTCAGTGGAAAGATACCTTATTGGTAATGAAAAATCTTTACTGCTGTTTGGTCTTTTTCATGCACAAATCAAAGTTCTAGTGCTGCTTATCATTGAATCGCCAGAAGCTTTTCGACCTAGGAATGTCTACTACCATACCAGTCTACAGTGCATTAAGGTAATCTTCAGAGACTCTCAACAGAATTCCCTAGCATTTATGGCTTAGTGGTTGGCAACCAGAGAGCAAGAGATGTCTCAAAAATAATGCCCGCATCTATGCAGTTCCCTCCGTGGGAATGCCAAAAGCTAGCACCAAGAAAAAACAAATACACAAACAGCAACAAAAACAACCTTCCTTCAAGGCCAAAAATATTTGCCTTCCCCATAGCTATTTACTCTCTCCCTTACCTGGTAAAGGATTTGCAAAAGTCCCTGCCCTTCCAGAATTTTAATTCTAGTTTGTTGTGAACAGTTACAAGGCATTCAAGTGCCTTTATGTTCTTCTGTAATAATACTATGCACGTGTGTGTGGATTGGTTTTCATATTCTCTGACACCCTCTCTGGGCAAACAAGATTTTCAATATGGCCTCACTTCTTGTGTTGCAGCAGCTGTATAAGCAAACAACCCAGCAAACAAGAAAAAAGAACCATTATAGTCATGCTGTGTATAATCAAGCTTCTTATGAACTTTACTGGTGACCACTGGAAACAGAACCTAGAATTCCATTGGTGCATGACGCTTGTACTCATACTATCTCAAGGGTCATGTAGTAGCACTGGTTCTATGTGTTGTATGTTCCAATGCCTGATTTACTTCATGAGCACTGCACCCATGGCCTTTTCTCTTCTGCTTCCACCATCAGGAACACTGTAGTTATGCTGGCATATATGTCAACAGAATTCTGGTTTATGGGTTGAACTAGATGGACCCAGCATGGTTCCTCTTATATTGGGCAAAAAGCCAGAGTGGTATAGCGATGTGAGTGTTGGATTAGGACTTCGGGAGACCAGGATTCAAATCTGTACTCAGCTATGAAACCCACTAGGTGACCTTGGCTGAGTAACACACTCTCAACCTTAGAGGAAAGCAATGGCAAACTTCCTCTGAATAAATTCCAAGAAAATCCTATGATATGTTCCTCACAAGTTGAAGTCAACTTGAAGACTTGTTACAGTAACAACTAGGGATGGGACGAATCCAGAATTTTCTCAATCTGAATCCGGATCCAAATCCCTGGAAGGTTCTGGGAATCCACGAATCTCACGAATCCTGAATCTTTCAAATCCTTTTTTTAGAAAGGGTTTAAAAAGCAAGGGAAAGAAGGATAATCATGGGCAAGACACACTCTCTCAGCCTCAGCAAAAGCCTAGGCAAAGGCAAACCTCACTCTGAAGAAATGTGGCCAGGACAATTGTTCATAGTTTTGCCTCAGGATCTCCCCAGATTGAAAATGACATGAAGGCGCTTTGTACACAGGCGGTAAAACATGGATTAATCCCACATTTTCCTGCCTGTGTAAACAGGGCCACCTACTACAGTACAGAGATAATCCAGGTCAAAACTGGATTTTCTTTGCATAGCTCAGTGGTTCTCAACCTGTGGGTCCCCAGATGTTTGTGGACTTCAACTCCCAGAAGCCCCAGCCACTATGGTCAATGCTCAGGGCTTCTGGGAGCTGAAGTTCATGAACATCTGGGGACCCACAGGTTGAGAACCACTGGCATAGCTCCTTCTGGCATCGTGGAGTTTGTAGGTTGATGATGCACCAGCACATTTTGGCAGAGAAGGCTGTGACACCTTGTAAAACTACAAATCCTAGAATTATGTATGAAAGAGCTTTGCAAGGGAGCTGTGCAAAGGAATCTTTCAGCTGTCCTTGAGATCTCAAGCCTGTACCTTCCAGTCAAGTGCTGAACTTAAATATTAAATGTTCCATTTAAATATCTTAGAATACAAGCCCAGATGTAATTTCTGAAATTGTTAGCAAAGGCTAACAATTCCAAGGGGAAAACTCACATACTTTCTATCTTCCCTTGTTTGTCTGGTCTCCCAGGTTTTCAGGTGTCCCGGTCCGTGTGGACTATATATTACTATAAATAAAAGAAGTCGAAGCATTTTAAAATCCCATTAACTTGGGGGAGTTTTTAGAATGAGTACGTGCTTACCTGTCCCATTGAAATCAATAGGAAATAAAAATGTTTCAACATGGGATGCATTATTTCCTAAATTTATAAACTGTTTTAATGAAATAAAATAATAATTAGTCAGTTGACAGGCATCTGAAATTACCCCTCATTTCCTCCCTTGTGTTTGTTCAGTCTTTTCCATTCAATAGTTTCTGTTTTCTTTATGAAACTCTGTGAATTTTGTTTGGCAGGAAGGATGGTGTACTGAAATCACTTTCATGGAAGGCTTCCTAAATTAACTCAATTTCATAACCCCAGCTAATTAAACTATTAACTGATGTGAGATAATTTATAATGCAACATTAACAAAATCTAGCACACCACATCTATTCTCACTATTGATCCTCACTGGAGCAGAATCAGTTCAGCATGTGTGTCTCAATTAGAAAACCAGTTGATTTGACAAATAACTGGATATATTCAGAATTAAAATAATGCTCTAATTTTCAAGAAATGGAGTAAGTACTTTGGAGTTAATATGTTCATTGATTAAGGAGATTTATTGACAGTTGTAGGCCTCATGCATTGCAGAATTGAACTTGTCTTGAAATAAGCCAAT
Source organism: Iguana delicatissima (assembly GCA_948472985.1). Taxonomy (NCBI): domain Eukaryota; kingdom Metazoa; phylum Chordata; class Lepidosauria; order Squamata; family Iguanidae; genus Iguana; species Iguana delicatissima. The sequence continues at coordinate 327,131 of CAOKZL010001517.1, forward strand.
GGGATTGAAGCTGACAAAATAATTGTGACAGACTCTGGGAGTGTGGCCAGCCTGAGTGACAGGGCAGCCCTGGCAACAGGTTGCTATGTAACCCAAGCGGCTATGGGTAAGAGAGAAACCCAGCCCATTGATGCATGGTAGGGGCTGAGCTTTCTGAGGAGGAGCTCTATATAAGGGAATTACTTGCATTTTTTGGAGCTTCCTTCAGAGAGATTTCTGTTGGTTTCTCATCTCAACTAGAAACTGAAAGGGTGACTATTGGGAAAATGAAGCTGCTGTTTGGACAAATATCCCATTAGGGGAAATGTATTTGGGCCAAAAACATCATTTTGAAGGGGGAAAGTGTGACTTCTTTGTTTTCGATCATGGCTGGGGAAAGTTCAGAGGCCCTTGCCACCCTTAGAACCTCATTTTGTAGTCTGCAGAGTTGACCAAGATACCCCCCAACCAAAATGCCCGAAGCTTCAAGAAGCTTCAAGAAGAAAAAAAGAAGAATCTGTGGGAGAATATTTTGACACCAGAAAGACCAGAAATAGCTCAAAGCCAAATTAAAGTATTTTGTCATCACAATTGCTAAAATGGCCCCCAAATGAGCCAAAAATGGAACCAGAATTATTTTGATTTCTGGTTGTCTAGAAAACATTAATGTGGGCCATGGATGAGTCACAGTGAGAGAATAATCCCATCCCCTTCACAACTGTCCAATCCTTTTTCAGATGATGTATGAATTCTTAACATCTTATGCTCTTGTTTTGTTCACTATCTACATGGTTGTCATCCTAATTTTTGAGTTCAGCTGATGTAGTTGAGATAAGCCCATAACCTGAACAAAACACAGATGTTAACATATGTTTGGACAACAAGTTCCAGAATATCTATGACAGCTGTGAGATTCTGGATCCTAAACTGAGGAATCAGAATGCAACTTCATGTTTATGGAATTACTCAATTGTTGCATAACACTGCCCTGTTAGTGAATTGTGATATTGCGCAACTGAATGCACAAGCAAATGAGCATATATATCTCTATGTGCATGCATGTGCAACTCTGTACATATTGATTTTCAGTGCACATGACCACCAATGCACAGTGAACAGCATGTGCAATGGCAATGCATGCACAACTCCACAACTATGAACTGTTCTGTATCAGACAAAATTGTCCAAGTGCTTCTGTAGAGGATATGACATGTGCAGAAGGTACCAACAGGATTCTGGCCTGGGAAAAGTAGGTCAAAAAGTAGGATTTTCTGGGCTTTGCACATGAGGCAGCATCCATTAGTTTTCTGACCTTTATTCTACTGGGCCTCAGCTTCTATTAAGAACAGAAACTGGAGGCTATTAGAAACTATCTCGTCTGAAGACAGAAATGGTTGTTGGAAAAGTAACCAGATCCAGTAGGATTGCAAGGGGAGCTCTGGTGGCTGCAGATATAACCATGATCTTGAAATAAAGCCTCCGATAAGAGGTTATCAGACTGTGAGAAAATGACCTGGGATGATGCAGCCAGGGTGACAGTCTTATAAATGAATCCTTAGCATGTAGTGCTCTTAGAAAACTAGCTGTTATACTTTCTGTGAACACATCCCTGCAGCAAAAGAAATAGAGGAATGGATTGACATACCCTATTTATATTGTTCCAAAGAACTCCATCTAAAAGATATTGATTTTGCAAACTCCTGAAAGAAATCAGCCTTGTCTCATCTCTTGAATGTTGTGAATGTTGTTTTCCTCTCATTTAAAGGGTTTAAGTTTTGGAGTAAGATAAGTAAAATGCTGTAAGATAAGTAAAATGGCTGTGGCAAAAACATATGTTGGAACCCAGAGTCTTGGGGTTCAGCAACATATTGGGTTAGTAGCATGATAAAATTGTATGTTTAAGACTCTTTCATAACAAAAAGCAGCTGTGGGAGGCCTTGATCTAGATCAGAACAGTGGTTTAAGGATTGCAGGGGTGGGGTGGGAGATTAATCTTTTCTCCTGTGTTTATTTTTAGCAATAGCAGTTACATTTCTATACAGCTTATCAGTGCTAAGCACTCACTAAGCAGTTTATAATGTGTTTAGCTAATTGCCCCCAACAAGCTGGGTACTCATATTACTGACCTATGGAAGGATGGAAGGCTGAGTCAACCGGGAGCCCTGCAGGATTGAACTCACAATGTTGTAGCTGCAGTACCGGCATTTAACCACTGCACCACCAGGGCTCTATTTTTCTGCTGAAAAAGCATCTATCTCAACATTTCAAAACATATTAAAACTGAGTCACAGCCTCAAATTAAGCTGATATTTTAAACTTGTGAGCCTGAATTTTCCAAAAACATAGGTTGGAATTCACTATCAGATTACAAATGCACAACGTAGAATTAAACATCAGTAACTTATTCATATTAATGGTCCCTGTACATTCACAATTCTGGCACTATTGCCACAATCATAAAAGTCCCCTAATTCTGTTTTACTGAGCAGCAACCACTGCAAGTGGTGAAAGTCTGTTCTCCTATCAGTTGTGGCACAATAGACTGATGTTTCCACTCCCTCCTTCTAGCAATTTCCAATGCAAGGATGAATTACAACAGAGATCTTGCTTCTGATTGTCTCATTGGAGACCTTTGGAGCAAGGAAGGTACAAACATCAGTAGCTGCACTGCAGTCTACAGGAGAACAGATCTTTGTCACTAGCAGCAGCTGGTGTCAGGTAAAGCAGGATGGGGGTTGGAGAGATGCAACTTAGTTAAGTAGTTAACTATACTTAACTAAGTAGCTGATCTAGGATCTTAACCATAAAACTTAGCAGAAACCCTGGAGTTTTATACTGAATGAGCTGTTTTAATAAATAAACATCACTAACTGAATGTATAATTGAAAACACAGCAGTATCTTGATTGCATCTAATCTGCAAACAGCATAGTTCTCTTCAACCCTAACCAACAGCTCATCTAACAACTGTGAATGTAAATGTGAGGAAATTCAGCTTACAAAAACTATTTGTAGAGATTGACTTGGAAATGCATATGTAAATGGAAAGCCCATCTTTCCCCCAGAGCCATGATCTACCCACTCGTGCAATTCATTATATTACTTAAAAAACTTTACCTCCACACAGTAAAAAACACAGGGGGAGAATAAGTGCAGAGGCGTCCTTTTACCCAGCCTATAATTGGAAGACAGATTTTTCTCCCTTTTGGGAAAAAAAAATCAGTGCTCATTTTTCAGGCTGCCCCAATAAGCTTAAATCACAAATTACCTAGAAAATTAAATAGAACCTTTAGAAGAAATTATTTGGAAAGATGAATCAACCCGAACGAGGTCGTGCTGCATGTGTCCCTCCACCCCTACCAATTTGCTAAGATACTAATGTGCAGGAAGTGCTAATTTGATATTCTCCCTAAAAAAGTTAATATGCTAACGTGGACAGATGGTGTGTCTTCAATTAATGGCTAAAACACTGGCTAATTTTTTATGAGAAAAATGAAAGACTGTTTTATCTCGGCATTTTTCCAGGTAGATAGCTGAATTTTTGGATTTCTGTGTGTGTCCTCCAATTAGATTCACAGTGCCAATGAAGGACAAGATGGCAGCAAATTGCAAAAAGCGTATCTTCAGCTCAGAGTCCATTTTTAATAGTATCCTTGGGAGCTAGTAACAGAACAATCCTGTGATACCTACTTAGAAGTAAATCCCAGTGAATCCATTTGAACTTACCCTTAGGTCTATCTGCACTGCAGCCTATGAGAAAGAAATTTGTAGTTACAAGTTTACATACCCTTACTATGATCTGATGAGTGGACTTAGACAAATAACTGCAATCAGTCCCTCATCTAAGGACAAGACAAATGCCAAGCTATATTATTAACAGAATGGTTCCATTCTGGACAGAAGTCTGAACAAAAGTTCTGTCTTCAACTCCAACAAGAATTGCAGATGACACCTCCAAACTTTAAAGGAATGCATAGGAAACTGTTGGAGAGCTGCAGGTCTGTGCAGACTAGTTCTGCTGCTAGCCTGAGCACCAGGATGGCCCTTTATCAACAAGTGTGAGAAGGGATTTAGACATCTGCATTGATGTATGTGTGTCTGTCTTATCCGCTTTGAGGTGAATCCTGATTGGTCCAGGTTTTCCTTACAAATAGAAGAGATCCATATGCCTGTGCTGGTAAGAAGCTATCCATGGTACTGGGCCTAATTCGAGGAGAGGATTTGGCACTGTGGACAGCTCTGTTAAAGTTTTGACAAAACCCAAAGCTGACTGATGTAGAAGGTGCCTGCCACTATTGCTGATAAACAAACACAAATGCAGACACAGACACCTACTGGTAAGAAAAGTATGGCTGGTGTGCACATCAGAAGTGGGACTAGCAGGGAGCGTGGCCCACCCATATGCCTGTATTAGTCATCAAATATGACTGTATCTCCCTTCAGTTCATGAGAGAAGCATTCCTCTGAAGACCTCTTTTGGTTGAGCAAATTGGAGTAAGTGCAGTCCACTTCAGGACTTTCCCTTCACTCCCTTTCCCTCCTCCCAAGCCAGCCCTGCAGACTGAGAGCCCCATTAGAGCAGTGGGTGATGTGATTTAAGGGGACTGCAACTGGAGAGAGAGGAAAGAAATTGATGACATCTTGAAAATGAATATAAATAGGTTACTCAAGTGTTCTTGCCAGTTGATACTGCTCATGGTTAGAAAGAACGACATTGTTGTGGAAAGTCATGATGTTAGTTTTATAACAGATGACACTGGAAGTCAATTTTCTCAGATATATCATTGATCATTGCTGCTAATAACATGCAACATAATTAACAAATCTATGGCAAGCTTTGAATGTGAGTGAAGGGAAATTTTGATTTTTCAAAGGTTGACAAGTACACATTATAAATTGCCTACAATAAGTTCTGCAGAGGGGATAGCTTGACAAAAGTGGAACTTTTAATGAAGAAAAATGGTTTGGTGAGAAGAAATAAAACTGCAGTATTATTAGATAGAATCTATTGTTATTTTCTGTGCAATCCTCTGTATAAAAGTACTCCCAATTTTCAGGTACCTCTAAAGCAGGGTAGGCAACTGGGGACTGCATTACCCTCAGGGAGACCTTGGAGTGCCACAGTCTCCTCCCACAACACTACTCCTGGGGTGGGGTGGGGGAAATCAAGATCTCTCTCCCTCCCTCCCACCAATCACATGTGGGGTAAATTTTCTATGTTTTTGGTCTTGAGGCCTAGGAGAGGCAGTTTTT